>CAMXCT020000078.1:0-307722 GCA_947184155.2 Cladocopium goreaui | reverse complement strand
TCCGTCCGAGATCACTACATCACCGAGAACAAAGCGTTTGGGGCCTCAGAACTGGCCTTCACCGGAGATGGTCACCTGGTTCGGGTTCAAGGGCAGGTCTGACAGCTTTCAAACGTTTTTTTTTTTAAGCAGAAAAGTAATTGTCGGATGGGTGGATGTGGGTGGATATATCTGTAGTTACATGTGATTCCCCGGCCAGGCATTGATTTCATCCAATACCCATCCACGTTTTTAAAGTTATGTTCATGTGTTGCGCAGAAACAACGCAAGAGTGTGGCTTGGCATATGCATGAAGTTGTGGACAGACAGGTGCAAGAAACACATTCTGTATTCCAGCTACGAATGACTTTTAGTGCTCCATTCATGGATGGCTTACCTGGTTTACCTCTTGCAAATCGGGATATTCCACTACCAGATGAACTTTCCGGAACGCAGACCACCACTTCAACATTTTTGAGGCTCAAACCAACCTGGATATTTGGTATATGATGCTTAAACTATTTTGAACTAATATCTGTGAGGATTGAATCAGCTCGTTTTTCCGAGGCTGGGCGCTGGCTCTTATGGCACGGTGTGCAAGGCCAAGCACAAGAGCCTTGGAAATGGAAGGCTTGGGATTGGCAGTGGAGCCTGCAAATGGTCAAGCCAAATGCCAAGTGGACTGTTCTGGCAACGTTCTAAGGAAAACCGGCTCAATACGTGACTTGGCTGCAAGGAGAGCCGGCACGGGCACGGACCTCGGCGTACAACATGCAGTTCAATGTCCATTCTAGTAACTCATCCATGCAGAACCAGCAGGATGGGCTCTTTGGCTCCTCATTTTCAGATCATTCAAGTGGCTTTGGTCTAAAAGCAGGGTTCCCTAAAAAAAATGATGGTTGATTTATCATCTTTGTGCCCATTATTTCGATTAAAAACATTGGGATATAACTGATATAACTCCTCCATTTCCCAATAAATCAGACGAAAAAACCGTGGGGTAAGGCGCCTTGAAGACGATCTGCAAGACAGCAGGAGGGTCAAGTTCCAAGGCGGGGCTGGGGCTTGGCGCTGGGTTCCAATGAAAAGAATTGTTGAAGGACCAAGTAAGTAAGCAAGGAAGGAAGTAGGTAGGAAGATAGGTAAGTAGGTAAGTAGGTAAGTAGGTAAGTAGGTAAGTAGGTAAGTGGGTAAATAAACACAGACACACAGATATGTACACACACACACGCACACACACACACATATATTACGTACACACATGCATCTGTATGTATCAGGATACATATACCAAAAAAAAAAAAACATCATTCAATCTCTTATGAGTCGTTGCGGCTTGGTAGCTTGGTATAGTGCAAATGGTGTTTCCACATGTTTCCACATCCCACTGGGATAGCGGTTTCCCAGCATAGGTCCTGGAACGCTTTTATTGCGAGATCGCCATCATGAAGAAATTGGACCATCCTGGTGCCTTGGAGCTGCCAAGATGGTGACATCGAAGCCAATGGAAGCCATGGTTTCACAGCTGTTTGTTACCCGAATGGGGAGTTTCCCAGCAAGTTTCAGAATTCCGGAAGTGACATCTCGAGGCATCATCAAGCTGTACGAGACGTTTGAGGCACGGGTTGAATACCTGGGAGTTTGATGAAAAATTGTGGATACTCGCACCCCACCATTTATGTAATTTTAGGGAAGATTTTGATCAAACATAGGATCTTGGGGTGCCTGATTTTGGGACCCCTAGGAATTAGGAACCAAACGGAAGATTTCCAGAATCTCACAGCTGGGTCCCATCAGATGGAGGACAAGCGGAACCTCTACCTGATCATGGAAATGTGTTCCGGTGGCTTGTCGAAGGATGACATTTTTAAGCGCTGCTTTGTTTTGGTTTGGGCATGAGAAACCAATGCTGTAGGGTGTCACCAGACATAAATATCAATCATATTTGGATGGGTATGCCTATTACATTGCAATCATTGCAATTTTGGTGGGATGAAGGCCAATTTGCCAGCTATTTTGATGTTCACTAGGATACCAGGGTTTTCCTCATATATTCTGCTCACTTCAGTTATCATCTCCGAGTCATCCCTGAGCACTGTAGCTGCATACCGCTGTCCACAGTTTCTCTCGGTAGAATGGCTGTTTGGCCCAAGTGAAGAAAGAAACATGGTTTTGTGCAGCGGCCCTGTTGCGAAAACCCCCTTGGCCAAGTATGCGGAGACCCTCGTGACGAGTGAATCTGATGGGGATTCGAGGAGGGACACGGGGTCCCAAGAGGGGCTCAGTTGCCAGTTCTCCACTTGCCAAGTGATTTCCATCTTGAAACTGGTGACGTCTCAGCCGGAACATTATGTTATTATGATTTTTTTGTGTTTAGAATATAGAACTATTTAGACACAAATAAAGTCATATTTCTTGCCCCCCTCTCTCTATTTCCAATCTCGAAAATGTTCCGTCCCTTTTGCCTAGAAGCCAATGGTATTCTGCTTCCGCAGGAGTGGTGTCTCAGAGTATCCCATGTACACCTTGCCATCTGAGAAGCTGATGGAAATGACCAAGATCCAGCCGCACGAGGAGTTGCTGTCTGAAGGCGAGCGGTTTATGGCGGTTTCCAGTGTTTTTCAAACTTGGGAAGCACGAAGTCACAGTTGATTGAATGGCGATTTAACCATCATACATGGTGCTTTAACCATCATCGAATTTGAGAGGGACATTTGCATGGAGAATTTCTCTGAAACAGCTGGGCACCCACTGGGAGCTGCTTTCAGCGGGCTGGGTCTCGCTCAGGTAGCCTGGTGATCTTTGAAAAAAAGTTGGGCCGGGCTGCTTTCGTTTCTCATCAGTGGATTGGTGGTGCGCACCCAGACCCGGAGTTTAAGCAGATGAAAGTGCTGAAAGACAGCCTTAGATTCTCGCGCGCAATCTTCATGGTGGGAGATCTCAGTTCTTGTGATGCCTTCCTGCTGAATTCTATAAACATATATATTTGGCACAGAACCTTCTAGAGGTGTTTTTGTTCTTATACAAAACTACTCTTCAGTAGTGGCACAGTTTGAATAAGATCAAGCTGCCTACCTCCGGGAGTCCTTGTCTATGGCGCCGAGGAAATCTCCAGTCCGGTGCGTGCGAGGTGTCCGTTGACTTGTTGACCGAAGCAGTCTACTTTCGCTCCAAAGGCATTCCAGCCGAGGAATGGCAGTCCAGCCGTCTCTCGGTGTGAAAAAAGTGTTCCATGACTGCTGTGAGATGAGGGGAAACCCAGCCCTTCCAAGCCCTGAAAGCTTGAAACACGGATAAAAGTGGATGGTAAACTGGAAAGGCTCGCCAAACTTCATCCGAGGCCTGTATTTGTGGTACGACTACTTTTCATGTCCCCAGCGGGAACACCAGACCGCCCATGGCCGTGTGAGCGTGGGGAATCTCCAAAAAGCCATTGATAGCAACTTGGAAAGATGTGCTTGCCGCATGTCTTTGGGTGCAGCTCCCCCAAAAGATCAAAGCGTTCCCAATTTTTTCTTGATTTTTTTGGTTTCATCCCTGCCTTGGTTGATAATTCCAGGTCACGAGAAACGACCGCTCGTCCAGTTTGCATTAGCATGCCACATGCCACATCTCCAAGTCTACAGGCCGACCTTAGCCCGACCTTAGCAGACCGTAGCGAACCGCTGAGCCCGCGAGGTATTCCGGTCTATGTCTCCCGCTGTGACCACTTCATCGCCCTGTGCCCAGTGTTGCCCAGCACTGATGGCAGCAGGATGTTCAGTGACTACACCTGGGCGAGCAGAGGAGGGAGATGCATCGAAAGAGAGATGGTTAACCATGAAAATGCGATATTCCACATATGGTAACCATGGTAACCGATGGTTAAAACGATCCCATGAAGGGTCAATGGTGGTCAATGATGGTTAGTAACCTGCTGACAGGGCAAACAAGGAGGAAAGGAGGAAAGGATAGGAAAGGATAGGAAAGGATAGGAAAGGATAGGAAAGGATAGGAAAGGATAGGAAAGGATAGGAAAGGATAGGAAAGGATAGGAAAGGATAGGACAGGATAGGAAAGGATAGGAAAGGATAGGAAAGGATAGGAAAGGATAGGAAAGGATAGGAAAGGATAGGAAAGGATAGGAAAGGATAGGAAAGGATAGGAAAGGAGGAAAGGGGAAAAGAAGCAAGGAAGGGACGGAAGGAAGAAAGGGATGCACTTCCAGAGGAATTATATAAAGGGAATATATAAATAAACACATTTCTGACAAGGAACATTTTTCTTGACCATTTGAAGGAGAAATAGTAAACCCGGAAGAGCTGGAACACAAGAAAGTCAACAAACATGATTGCAGGGCAATCACTTTTGCCCAGGCCAAGAAAGCGAAGAACCACATGTGTGCAGTGACGCCTTCCGTCCGACATCACAAATTCTTATAAATTCTTGCCCTGGCTCGTGATGTTTGGTTGCTGGTTTGCTGTTTTCTACATGTTTCCCCCAGCCTTTGCTCCCTATAAGAGGGAAGGGACTTTCTGACAACAATGGAGAAACCATGAAAAAAGAACTCCAAAGCATGTCCATTGCTGCAACCAAATAAAGAGTTGTAAGCAATATCCCTGTTGAGCCAACTGTTGAGCCCTCTGTTTTTTGACGTTTCTTTTTTGCCACTTTTAATCCTGATCTTCGCAGATTCTGCCAGATGTCTCAGTTGATGGCCAGGAGTTGTTGAATTCCTTGATGTTTTTGCACATATTAATCTTTGGATGTCTAGATAAACATAGATACATGTCATTTTGATTGAAGCACACACACATATGTATATATATATATATGTATATGCATATCTACACCCGTATATATATATTTATAGATACACTCGCGCGCTCTCTCTCTCTCTCTCTTTCCCGATATGTATACACACCATATTTATAAACTATATTATATACATGCTATGCTACGCTACACATGTAATAATACACACCTGCCCCTGCGAGGATGGTGCAGGATCGAGCAAGTGGTGCGAGAACTCACTGTGCAGGGCGGAGGCTGGCTAAAGCTGCAGAGAACTTCGCAACTAAGATCACACCCAGCAAAGAGGGACATCTCCATTGGGTGGATGGATATAGAGACATAGAGATATGGAGATACAGAGAGATAGAGATATGATATAGAGATATAGAGCTACAGGGTTATGGGGTTGTAGATAAAACAGGGAGATAGACGTATATTCAGACAGACGATAGATGAATAAACAGATAGACACGCAGCTAGACAGCCACACAGCCAGACAGACAGGCAGCCGGACCGACAGTCAGATGGACAGACAGGCAGGCAGACAGAGAGATATACATGGAGGAGTAGTTTGTAGCCATGGTAGAGATCTCTACTTAGCTGATGTTGGAATGTGGAACAACCAACAGCCTGTCACCAGCCCCACAGGATCCTGGATCGTGGTGAAGAGTGCCACGCACCAGGAGCAGGGTTTCAAGCATTTTTTTTGCTTCAATCCAATTAGAATTAGATAGCAGGTAGGAGTGATTTACCTGGGAATTTGTGGCAAATCACGGAAGTAACCTTGCTGCTTGCTATGCCGAGACTCCTGGGAAGAACCTCCCAGGCCCGGGTTGAAAACCCGAAAGGCTCCACGGCATTTCGTCTCGGTAGGAGTTGAAGGTTTGCCCCTTGACCAACTGCTCTGCGGGAGAAGGAGAATTCACAATGGAGTCTGATCGAAAGCGCGTTGCAGGCGGGACATTGCCTCTGGGAGTTGGCCATGTGAAAGCTCTGTTATTCGTTGGCCGCGGCATTTCCTTGGCATGCTAATTGTAGAGTTTCATGCTTCATTTCCAACGGAGGGCCGTTTCTATTCGACAAGTTCTCTTTTGCAAAGCATTTTTTTGCGTGGCAGGTGTCCTACAGAGGTTCCTGAAGAGGAGGCTCTTGTCATGTTTGGAGTTGGGTGATTTGCCAGCGTACCGCCTGCTGCTGAACAAGCAAAGGGCCTTCCTGCGCAACCTCCCAGCAGAACCCATTGAGGACGTGTCAGAAATTTTGGGGAACCGGGGGAGCCACCTGGACATGTGGACAGAAAAATGACCACCTGGCACAGGACTTGGTGCCGGGATTTCACGCTTCAGAAAGTGATGGTTGCGCAACCATCCTGGACCGTTTCCTGCATCAGAACGGCTTCAAGAATGCCCTGGAGTATGACAGTGCCTGAGCTGATGGTTGCCATGACAGCACGTCTCGGGTCGTCTTTGGCCTGTGAAAGTTTGAACATATCAGGCAATATCAGGCATGCAAAACTCATTGTTTTGGATCCAAGCATCATATATTGTCATACATCATCATTGTTGGATATTAGGTAAAATCCAATAAATTTTAGGATATTCCAATTAGTCCCAATTCCCAATATCATCTAGAGTTGAAAGATTTGCATCAGCTGGTGACTTCCATGCACCAGCTGATTCCAGGTGCTGGATGGTCGCCTTTGTGCTACGCCTGTATGAACGGAACCCCTTTGGTGATCAAGATGTTGCTGGAGCAGAAAGCGAACCCCAACAGCAAGACCAAAAAGGCCCGCGCGGAGGTCAATACCGACAAGCATAGCACCTTGGATGGGCTGGTACTGAGGACGGGGGGTGAGTCAAACCCCAAGTTGTTGCATATTTGGTCAATGTCCAGCATCTAGCCCAAGTCAGTTGGATTCCGTCAACTAGTGGCCTCCGTATGTTTCTCTGATCTTAATCTTAATTGAAGATTTCACACATGTGCAGGGGTGCAATTTATTTCAGGGCCAAGGACCTCCCTGCAGGTCATTTCCAGCCCATCAAACGGATCGCAGTCCGAGGTCCAGTGCTGGCAATCTGCGCGCGCTTCAAAAACCATGAGGCCATGAAGTTGCTCATTGAAGCCGGTGCTACAGTGAACTCCAAGGCGGTTCACAGCCCACTAGGCATAGGGGAGCGGCTGTGGATTGGGCGGTTGGTTGTGGAGTGTCAACTTTAAGCTTGGATATCGATCTAATTGTCTAGCTATCTAAGGCTATCTATCCATCCATCCATCCATCCATCCATCCATCGCTTTATCAGCCTCAATTGCTAGGAACCATCTACCGAACCAACCCATCAGACCCAGTCCCGGTTTCCTCCTGCCCCAGGAGTAGCCTGCTTAGCCAACGATGCTGAAGGCGTGAAGTTATTGTGCGATGCAGGAGCAGATCCACACGCACGAAATCCATTTGGCCACTTGGCACTGCATCGGACCCTGGAACACCTGGTGAAAATCAGGAGAAAACCATCATTAACGATAGATGTATCTACCATAAGCCAAGTTAGGTAACTGGGGCACCACCTTGTATGTTTCCATGGGGCCTGCAGGCGACCATTCGCTGAATATGGCTGCTGCAGCAGGGTCATTAGATGCCATCGATACCCTGCTGAAGAACTTTCCTGACTTGGACATGTCAAGGGCCCTGCACTCGGCCGTGATTTTGCAGGGTGGCTCCAGTGCAGTTGTCAGCTGCTTGGTGGATCATAAAGCTGATGTAGATGCTCCATATGTGCCGTCGGGAAACAGCATTTTGGCCATGGTGAATCGGGTCAAAGGCCGGGATTTGGTGGGGCCACCTGAATCAGGATTGAAGTAGGCCGATGTGCAATGTGCTCAGCGGATGTTCTTAAATCTACTGCTATAATCTACTATATCTACAACGGCATCTCTGTCTCTCTTCTTCCCGTTATATACTCTTTTCTATTTCCTCTCTTCCTTGTCTCTGTTCCTCCTTTTCCTTTGCTCTTTTCCTCTCTTTCTTTCCTCTCTTTTTCTCTTTTGCTCTTCTTTTCTTTGCATAGATGTGCTCCTCTCTCATCAAAAGTACAAGACCATGTGATAAGGCCTCCCCCAAGATCGATACCCTTCTCTTGGGAGCTTGGCGAAGACAATGAGTCTTGACAAAAGCTCTCTCTATGGATTATCAATGAAGATCCTCATCATCCAACCAGAACAAAGCATGGCATCCTTGTTTTCCAAGTTCAGCTGGGCTAGTGCTTTTTTTAGTGCAGGTCTTCAGTACAAATATGGCCGCCACACCATGATGCGACGATTTGCATACCACTCGAGTGGTGCGACACCGCTGTTGCTGGCGATCATTTGCGGCAACTACGAAGCGGCAGCAAGGCTGCTCTACGAAGGTCGGAAAAAAGCGGCTCTAGGATGGGGTGAAATCACAAGAAAAAGAGGAACATGACTGTGTTAAGAACGGCCATTCGGGCCTGTGAGGGGGGGTCTCTGTGAAATCAATGAAATATAGCCACTTCCTGATTTAGGCACTTTTCGGACATAATTTGGTTTTCATCGAAATATCGATTTATGGCAAAAAAGTCCGTATTTGCCAAATCGCGATTTAGGCAAATTTTCACTTTTTTGGCATTTTTTTTAAAGCATTTGCACTAATTTTAGAGAATTTTGACTTTTTTTGCCGTAAATCTGCAATTTGTTTTTTGCATGTTCTCGTCCATTTTGGTGACTGCATAAATAAATAAATAAGTAAATAAATAAGTGGATACAATTGGGATGTGGTGATGGATGGATGGATGGATAGATACTTGGATGGATGGATGGATAGATAGATCGATAGATCGATAGAACGATAGATCGATCGATAGATAGATAGACAGATAGATGGATAGATAGATAGATAGATAGATAGATAGATAGATCGATAGATAGATCGATAGATCGATAGATCGATAGATAGATAGATCGATAGATAGATAGATAGATCGATAGATCGATAGATAGATCGATAGATCGATAGATAGATAGATAGATCGATAGATCGATAGATCGATAGATCGATAGATTGATGGATAGATCGATAGATCGATAGATCGATAGATAGATCGATGGATAGATAGACAGATAGATAGGTAGATAGATAGATAGATCGATAGATCGATAGATCGATAGATCGATAGATAGATAGATCGATAGATCGATAGATCGATAGATCGATAGATCGATGGATAGATAGATAGATAGATAGATGGATGGATAGATAGATAGATAGATAGATAGATAGATAGATAGATAGATTAGATAGATAGGTAGGTACTCGTAGGTAGGTAGATAGATAGATAGGTAGGTAGGTAGGTAGATAGATAGACAGATAGATAGATAGACAGATAGATAGATAGATAGACAGACAGATAGATATTACGAAAATGGTTTCCTGCCTAGGTGGGCTGGTGTTGATGGCTTCTTGATTTAAAGTGACGGTCTAAGTGGTTGATAATTTCAAAACCTTGGTGGCTTCGAGTTATATGCCACTGGTTGGCCCCATCGATATTACATGATATTACTACTCTCATGTATATGATGTATCCACCAAAAGTCCAACGCCTTTAGAATTTTAGCCTATGATATACCGTAACGATAGATACAACTATAGATATAAGTATAGGATATAACTATAGATATTGCTATTCTTACTGAACTAAGCCACCCATCTCGTGGTCAGGTGCCTCGGCAGACCAGCGGAATGCCAGGGGCGTGTCTCCGGCAGAGCTGGCCGAGGAAGTTCCTGAAAGCATCGGTGATTCGAAGTCCCTCCTGGGCTTGTGGGCTATAGAAGCATACAAATATACATCCAGTACATTACATTATATTACGTTCCGTGTACACTACATTACACTACATTACATTACATTACATTACGTACTCAAAGACCCCGATGTATATATATATATGAATGTATATGTATGTAATTGTATGTATGTATGCGTGCTGCATGCATGTAATGTATGTATGTATGTATGTAATGTAATGTAATGTAATGTAACGTAACGCAACGCAACGTAACGTAACGTAACGCAAGGTAACGTAACGTAACGTAGTGTAAGTATGTATGTATGTATGTACGTATGTATGTATGTAATGTAATGTAATGCAATGTAATGTAATGTAATTTAAATGTAAATTAATGTAATGTAATGTAACGTAACGTAATGTAATGTATGTATGTATGTATTTATGTATGCATGCATGTATATATATATATGCACATAGTTCTCGCATAGAAATAGTCTATACAACATGCACAGCACATATGCATATGAAATAGTCTATACAACATGCACATATGCATATATGAATATATATGCATGTATATCACGCACATACATTACGTTACGTTACGTTACATTACATTACACTACACTACATTACATTACATTACATTAGGTTACATTAGGTTACGTTACATTAACATTAACATTAACAGTACATTACATGACATTACCACACATACAGCATATATATATATATATACACATGAATACACATCTTGGTGATTCAAGTTCCAGGTGGCATCGGTGTCAAATGCGCCTTGCCTGTGCTCGCGAGGAGCTTGGAGGTATGCCGGACTACCTCTTGGAAGCGTTGGGAGGGGAGATGATGAAGTGTTCGTCCATCGTGACAGCGGGCACCGTTAAGAGTCAGGCATCGGCCGGGTCTGGAGCAGATTGGCTGGAAGCCATAGAAGAACCAACTGAAGCTGAAGGTGAAATGTGGAAATCCAGCAATCCCGTGATCCTTTCGATATGAATCATATCGACAAATCGAATCAGGGAGCGTATGTTACAATGTTTGTACAGACTTTTCCTTTTTTCCTTTTTACTTGCCTAGTGCCTACATCCCCAGTCAAACTGGGAACGATGGATGAATGCAGCAATTGGGTATTCCTTTCCTGAACCATTTTATCCCAGCTGCGAGGCTTGAATTTGTTTCAATCAATCAATCAATCTATCGATCTATCTATCTACTTGTATCTAACTATCGATCTATCTATCTATCTATCCATCCATCCATCCATCTATCCATCTATTCATCCATCCATCCATCCATCCGTCCGTCCGTCCGTCCATCTATCTATCTATCTATCTAATCTATCTAATCTATCTAATCTATCTAATCTATCTAATCTATCTAATCTATCTAATCTATCTAATCTATCTAATCTATCTAATCTATCTAATCTATCTAATCTATCTAATCTATCTAATCTATCTAATCTATCTAATCTATCTAATCTATCTAATCTATCTAATCTATCTAATCTATCTAATCTATCTAATCTATCTAATCTATCTAATCTATCTAATCTATCTAATCTATCTAATCTATCTATTCTATCTATCTATCTATCTATCTACCTCCCTCTCTATCTAATCTATTAATCTATTAATCTATTAATCTATCTATCTATCTATCTATCTATCTGCCTGCACCTAGTGTATTGTGCTATTTGAGTGCTGAAAGTCCCTTTCATTTGGGTCTGTCTGAAAAGAAACAACACTCAAAAATATCATGTTTGATCAAAATGTCTCAGGATAATGCAATTCTCAACTTTGGACAAACCCATCTCTGTTTTTGCGCTGCAGTTTCCAGAAACAAGCACTGAGCAATGTCTGGAGCATGCAGCATCGGAATCTGCGGTAGGCAGTCGGAAAAAGTGAAGTATGTTGTGGTGCGATGATGTCAATTGATAGGACGACCTTGTGTTCACTGTGTTGATCCGTTGCGATCCATGGGGTTGTCATTCAAGGGTCGCCATTTTTCCCCAGCTCAAACTGGCGCCAGAGACACCCGTTTGGTGATGGTTGCAAGCCGGAGAAAATTGTCATGGCAACTTTGCCACAGCCAGATCCAATAGTGAGTGGCTTCGATTGTTGGTGAGCTTCTGCCGACAAGACGGTGGTCATACCCCAGTGACTATACCTGTAGGTCCTACCCCATCCTTCCAGTGAAAAAGGATCAAGTCTTTCATCCCGATTTCTGCCTGAGTTCGACAAAAAGAACCCCCAACAATGGCAGTTTCAGGATCCAAAAAAAATCCAACCCAGTTTTTGGATTCTATGTCAGTTTGAGTTCCGATCCGGAGAGCCACCCAAAAGTCGGATTCGAGTCGGTTTCGGGTTTCGGGTTTCGGGTTTCGGGTTTCGGGTTTCGGGTTTCGGGTTTCGTCGATTGAAACCAACTTTCGCTGTCGGTTTCGGGTTTCGGGTTTCGGGTTTCGGGTTTCGTCGATTGAAACCCACTTTCGCTGTCGGTTTTGGGTTTCGAGTTTCGGGTTTCGTCACTTGAAACCAACTTTCGCTGTCCGTTTCGGGTTTCGGGTTTCGGGTTTCGTCGATTGAAACCCACTTTCGCTGTCGGTTTCGGGTTTCGGGTTTCGGGTTTCGCCGATTGAAACCCACTTTCGCTGTCGGTTTCGGGTTTCGGGTTTCGGGTTTCGTCGCTTGAAACCAACTTTCGCTGTCGGTTTCGGGTTTCGGGTTTCGGGTTTCGCGGTTCGAAACCAACTTTAACAGTCGGTTTCGGGTTTCGGGTTTCGGGTTTCGATCGGTCCTGGGGAAGGTAAGTCTTCAGAGACGGTCCTGGGGAAGGTAAGTCTTCAGAGTCGGTTTCGGGTTTCGGGTTTCGGGTTTCGGGTTTCGGGTTTCGATCGGTCCTGGGGAAGTTAAGTCTTCAGAGTCGGTTTTGGGTTTCGAGTTTCGGGTTTCGCAGTTCGAAACCAACTTTAACAATCGATTTCGGGTTTCGGGTTTTGGGTTTCGCTGGTCGAAACCAACTCTGCAGAAATTCCGTGTGATGTATGTTGCCTTGTTGGGGGATGAAAGCCCAAATTTCTTGACATGGAAGAATAGGGGGATGGGATTAACCCCCTATTTTTGACACTTATGTCCAATTTTTGATGGTTATATCATGTTAATTCATGTTATATCACTTGTATCCCTACAAAATCCCTGTAGAGTCCCGATCAAGGTCCTATTATCCCTCTAAACCCCCGAAAGGCATCATCAGTAAGTTGTCTACTCAGGTGGAGAGCTCTTCGACCGAATCGTGGAGGCAGGCCACTTCACCGAATCGCAAGCGGCCATTGTGGGGGCACCTAGGGGCCTGGTGAAGATTCCCAATTCATGGGGATCTAAGCATGACCTGAATGGGGACTTCTCACCAATGATGAATGGATATTTTTCGGGATTTTTGGTTGGATAGAAGCAACCATATGATGCTCAGAAGGGTTTTTAAGCCTCTAACATTTTGAGGAACTTCACCGGCAACTATGGGGGTAGAAAACCGAAAAACTATCATAGGGAAAAATGTAATGGAATATATAGCACCAAGAACAAGATTTGAGGGCATAGGATGCCTGACTTGGGGATGGTGGGTTTGCCAAAAGACAGGGCCACAGGGCTGTGCTGCCTCAATAAGCATCAAGCATCCCAGCTAGCAAATGGGAACTAATCATAATGACCATCTCAGTTCATCCTGTTAAATATGCCCCAATTACCATTCCCCGAAACAAACATAGACCCTGAGAATCAGCGAGTTTTAGAGGAAAGTAGTCTTCATGTCTAGCCTCGGAATCCCTGGGTGCTCGCATCCCAACCGGCCACAGAAATGAGGTCATGAAGCAGATGATTAGCGCCATCTACTACTTGCACACCAACCACATTTGCCACCGCGCAACGACCTGAAATGCTTGGGCGATCAGACTTGGCTCGTTTCGGCGCCATTTCTGTGGCCAGTTTGAAAACCAAGGACCTGAAACCCGAGAACTTTTTGTTTCATACCAAGGAGCTGTACCTTGGGCCGTTTCCCAACAGGTTTTGGGCATGTTCATGGCCAGATTTCAAACTCAGGGGACCGGAGAATCCTTGAACCTTGAAATGGACCAATGTTTTTTGATGTTCACGGCCTACAGGGCACCTGAACTTGGCAACTTATGCAACTCGGGGCATCCGGCCAAAAGGAGAGCATTGAGAAAAATCTCCTGAAGTTGATCGACTTTGGCCTGGCAACTCCCTATAAGCTGCTCGGTTGCTACTTTTGAGGGCTCGCGGGAAGGTCACCCTGACGCATTAAAAGGGTATATAACAACCTAAAGTGAATACGTAACATATACGATATATCATATCATATCATATAAACAGAGGAACATAGACACACGTGCACACCCACACACACACGTACACATATGTATATTTACGGTAATTATTATATTTACATATTTATACATATAGTATCTCCGTATATTTATCCATCCGGGGCGGACGGTCGCCCCAAGTTTCATTGGGGGGTTCAGGTACGTTGGGATTACATGAGGATTTGTTGTGGTTTGTTTGAAGGTTTATGTAGGGTTGGTTTAGGGTTTATTCAGGATATTCAGGCTTGTTTCAGGGTTTGTTTTGGTTATTTATGGTGCATTTTAGGGTTGGTTTAGGGTTTATCTAGGGTTGAATTATTTTGGTGCGCTCTTTTGAGGTTTTTCCTGAAGGACTGCAATGGAATTGCGTGGATTTCGGGGAAACGTTCGCCCCGCCCAGCTCCAGGCCCAACGAAGCCATGAAGACCAAGTCCGGCACGCCATACTATGCCGGGAGCCTCACTGGTTCCGACGGGTTGGTTGGGAAGTTCACCAACTGAATTTCTCAAGGTCTCTCCCTCTCTCTATCTCTATCTCGTTGCAGAAAGAAAGATGGACATGATAGAGAAAAGGAGTCTGGCCCCAGGGAGGGCGCAGTTGAAAGTGAAAACAATGTAAAATGGAGAAAGAACAGAAAGAACTATGTAGATACAGATCAGATCGAGAAGGCGAAGGAGAGAGAGAGAGAGAGAGATATACAGATCAGATCATCAATGCAGTCATTACATGCTCATCCAAGCAGCTTCATGACTCCCTGGACTTTGGCCCTGCTTCTGAGGTGGCTCCCCAGGTGTTGCAGGGTCACTACAATGAGCTTTGCGACATTTGGAGCTGTGGTGTCATCATGTATGTGCCTGGGGATGGGTATCGAGGGTGCGGCCTAGTGATGCGGTTTCTGACCCCTCGCACGAGGTGCACCATATCGCCAGAGAAATCTCTGGAAATATCCCCACATATCCCCACATATCCCTAAATATCCCCAAAAAATCAAAGTTGCGTGCCTTGATGTGCCTTGATGTGCCTTGTGTCCCAGGCTAAGCATCTCCTGTGTCATGCCTTGTCTCAGTGACTGCAGTACCTTCTAGCGATCATCCCAATGGACCAGGTGCTCCTGTGTGGCTACCCTCCCTTCTTGGCCGACACAGATCCGCAGGTCCTAGCCATGGTCCGCAGGCGTGAGCGGTGCAGTCCCTCATGTCCTGCCACAAATGTCCCGTGTCCCGTGTCAGGGGACATTTCACCTTTCCACAAGAGGACTGGCATCAGGCGCATTCTGGCGACTGCGATGCGACTGTGAGTTGCGAGCTGGAAGTAGATGAAATGGTGGTGTCAGATGGTGTCAGACATTTCACATTTCATGTTTTTTCCAGGTGTTTTTTCCCCATCGTGCAGCCAAACATAGCCAAACTCAAGCCGAATATGTCACCACACAGGTGTCGGATGACGCTAAGCAGCTCATCAAAAAGCTTTTAGAGATGAAGCCAGCAGATCGTTTCACAGCGGAGCAGGCCGAGCCTGGCAGTTTTTGTGTTCCAGTTTGATTTTGGTTCGGAGTGGGAGAGGCGTTTCTGGGCCATGGAAGAAGTTTCCATAGACAGGTTCAAGCTGTTTGCCTTTGCAGTCTTGGGTTCAGTTGATGTGAGCATCAGTATGTGGAAACCATAGATGTTGGCCATTTTTCAGCCGCAAATCGCTCACTTTTTTCTTGCATGTCCGATTCTACTTGGATGTGCATTCCAGCTAGTAAGTGGTGTATGCTGCAGCTCATCAGCGGGATTCACTGGGCTTATCCCACAGACAACTAGCCACTAGCCGCTCTAGCCTTCCTTCTTGTGGACAGTACTTCCAGAAGCCTTCAGGGCATGTCCCAAGCCCTGACCGAGGCCTTAAACCACATTTGGATTAAGGAGAAGGCACCACACAGTAGCAAAGAGCCATTGAATACAACCTCAGCATCCCGGCGAAATGATAGACATGTGAGTGTGCAATTCTGTCCCACTGTGTTGGACTGAGAAATGGAAACACACATGGATGAAGCATAGTGTTTGGGCCTTGCTGAGGTGAGCAATCTGAAGAACTTCAGATCTACAAATCGTTTCAAGAGCCTTGGTTCGGTGACATGCGCTTTTCGACTTGCATGTTTGAGGTGGCAATTCATGTCTGTTTATGTCATTCTATGTATCTGTTCTATGTCTCATAGAGACATTATATATATATATACATTTATTTATTCATTTATTTATTTATTCTATGTCTCATGGAGACTATATATATATATAATATATATTTATTTATCTTTTTGTTAATTTATTCAACCACCACCTGACCTCATTTCCTATTTCATGGCCTCGCAGGAAGATGGCGCTTCAAGTCATCGCGTTCGACTCCTGGGGCCGGCACTGATGACTGGGGATGGTTTATTGTTGTAGCCACACTGGGATATAGTGGAACTATAGTTAGTTTAACTATAGTAATCTATAGTAACTATAGATCCACCATATCTACTTGTAGAAGATTGACCTCAGTTTGGATTTTTGTTCTGTGCGCCCTGCTCTTTTTGGGCTTTTGTGAGAACTCAAAATCCTACCTTTCCAGTACGGAAACGGCCTGACCCTTCTGCAGTTCTCTGGGATTTCGAAAAAATCCCGAGGACGCAACTGAGCGAAGACAAGATCGAAAACCTGCGGAGACAGTTGCTAAGCTCAACTGGCTGCAGCCTGCAGCTAGATGGGTATAGTTCAACAGACCCACATGTTTTTTGTTCATCCCAAAGTGGGGCTCGGAATTTTTGAGCCATATCCCATTGGATATTGGGATATTGGGTAGGTGTCCCATTTTGGGCCCGAGAATCCGTTGAGTTCAGGTCAGATTGAAGGCCTCAGGGTGGTTTTTAGTAGAAGAACTGGCAAGTGCGTGGCCGGATTTTTTCCAAATGACCTGCCCAGTTGGAAACTCAAGTTGGAGGACACCCTTCCAGGTTGTGTTGGTAAAACAGCGTAAACCACCATGGGTTTCCATTGGTTTCCTGTAGATCTTCTTTCCAAAGCAAGCGACCTCTGAGGTTCCTGGCTTTGGACAGCAATGGGGATGGACGGCTCAGCATCAAAGAGATCAGTGCTTCGGACAGGACTTGGTGAGTTTGTGAGTTTGTTTGACATGGATGATCCTGGATGATCTGATATTCTTTCTCTTTTTTTTAAAGGTTTTTTTTTTTTTTTTTCGAGAGTTGTTTTTTTTCACATTTTTGGTGTTTGGGATTTTTGAGGCCCCCAGGATCCACCCGTAGATTTTTTTTTGCTGCTGTACTGAGCCCACGCATATGGACTTGGGTAAGGTCATCTGAGATCTAAAAACCATCCCATCATTTATGGGATTTATACTATGAACCATGCCCAAATGCTTGGCAAACTTTGAGCTACGTGCTCATCCAGTTGTGGAGCTGACTTCATCTCGACAAGCGGTTGGGGCAACCCGATGCGGACCCTGGTCCGCGCGGGGTCATGTGAATCCCAACCCGCTCGTTGGAATACTTCTGACTTCTGACTTGAAACCGACTCAAAAGAAGATGAAACTTTGCTGACCCGACATTCTCCCCTGGTAAGCCTCGATTTTCTCTCTTCGCTGTTAGAATTTGTTCATGAATTTCTAGCACTGTTATGGGATGATCCACAATCGACTGATGATGGATGGTGATGGAAAATCGCATGGCCCAAGGCGATGGTCTCAAGGCGGCTGGCATGAAAGACAATGACCTGACCCTTGGTGATTGGGAATGTTAGGCTTCAACAAATAGATCAAATAGGGCACAAGGTGATATAGCATGAAACTTCAGCATTTGAGTTGGGATATCCATTGTGGCCCAAGGCCTGACAATGAATATCAATGAAAACAAAATTCAAAATCCATTAACTTCGACTTTTGACTGTTCCTTACGTTGGTGTGTTTCCATTGTGCATGGCATCAATTAACTCTGGTTTTAATTGTGTTTCCATTGTGTTTCCGTTGGTGTGTCTTCAATCACTGCAGTTCAAGTCTGTTGAAGCCAACTTGAACATCAGATGGTGGTCCGCTCTATGTCGCTTGCCAATACTTGACACACTTCCAAGGAAGAACATCCTTGCCGGTGTGGACTGCGACGGGAGCCCCTCACCGTGGGCGGGTTGCGGACACATGGGGGGTTGGGTTTGGACCGGTTTGGATGACCCCACCAGATATGATGGTCACCTCACTTGAGCGCCTCGTAGGAGTGGCAGCATCGAGTACAAGGACAGGGCCGGGGTCTTCAACTTTCCAACTTGAGGAGGTTGATGTCATGGGAATGATGACGATGCACCAGAGCCATCCAGGGCCTCCATCAAAAGACTTGGCCACTGGACAGTGGCGCTCCTTTCCGTTTGGCCATCCATTCCCATCCTCCTGGCCGAAGGAGTTCTTGGCAGCTACCCTGGACAAAAAGTGGACGCCTGAGCACGCCATGGTTGGCCTTGACAGGGGAGCCAGTTGGTCCTCCCCCTTCAAGGGGAGGGGTTGGACCGTGGAACATTGCAATGGGCCTATGAGAATGCATTGCATCACCCCACACGGCCAAGCTGGTTGTTTTCATTTTGTTTTGCACTACATCCTCATGTTTTTCCTGTTTGCTGATTTTTCCTGCGCGTGAACCACGAGCCATTCCTGGGTTTTTAATCACAGTTGGACATTTTCATGGCAGTTGCCCCAGTGACAGCTGCCCCAGTGCCCCAGGCATTACCTGCAAGAAGATGCCCTGTGGTCCGCTTTCTGCGTCTTCGACCGGAACGGGGATGGTCCCCGCACCCAGCGCAAAGGGAGGTTTGAAAAAACCGTGCGCCGGGCTTATGAGGTTTGAAAAAAAAGTTGACCTGAACCACCACTTTCATAGTTTTCATTGGAAAGATGGGTTAAAAAGTGGGCTGCTTCCTTAGAATTTTGATGAATTTCGGGAATGAATCCCCAACATCAAGCAGAGTTGTTCCAATGCCCTTTCCACTGTTTTCCCCCAATGTTTTTTAGGGGAAACAGCAGCTCCATCCTGGATGTGACTCGATGGGGCTCCAGGCAAAATCTGCATGGATGAGCTCAGACACGTTCTGGAAGACGACAGCAGGGGGACCTTGGGACCGGCTGCGGGCAGTCATTGAGTCCTTGGGATAGCAGGGGGTTATGTATGTAAGTATATATATATATATAATGTATTCATCGCATTTATCACCAAGTCCTTGATTTGTGGTGATCCTAGCCATAGATCCTGCACCTGTCTTCGAAACTCATCATTCCTGAAGGTACAGCACCAAGACTAATGGAGGACAAGCATGACTAGTGGCTGCCAGGTGTGGGCGAGTTGATTCCGGGCAAACAGTCCGCTGCTTGCCAGCACATTGAACGCCACTGAGGCAATACTTTGGGGCTCCATATGGCAGGAGTTGCGTACTGCGATGGTTGTACTATGTCATGTTTCATTTTTCGTTCCAGAGGTGATGGCAATATATATATATATATTATAATATGTTTGATATCTACGTAACTGGAAACATGTTCGGTCTGTTCGGTCCATAGTGCCATAGAGATATTTACGGTGTTTTTTGTACTTGGATGCTTGCAGTGACTCGCATCGTATTCTGCACGCGCATCGAAACGACTTGATTGATGCGAAGGGACTCTGCGACTTGACATTCATTCCATTTACCCTCTGGTAAACTAACATAATAGCTATTGAAAATGGCCATAGAAATAGTTGATTTACCCATTAAAAATGGTGATTTTCCATAGTTTTGTGTTAGTGTTTACCAAGGAGGTGTACCCCAAACAGACCCCTTATGGCGTCGCAAAGTGAACGCCATGTGACGATTTTTGTTTGTTGCGTCCGAGGTGGAGGAGATCATGAAAGAGATCGATGTGGATGGCTCTGGAGAAATTGAATTTGACGAGTTTCTTGGAGCACAACGGGGTTTTACATGGGCTAACCAGCCCCAGGATATCCCAGGATAAGCATTGGATACATTTCTGGGGTCAAAAACCACCAAAAAGCATCTAAAAAACCCATCACACTTGAGGGCGACTCGAAAAACCCATCATTGGGCGGCTAGCTTTGGGTTGGGATACCCATGAAGGGAACTACGAGTGACCACTGCAATAAACATGACCCTTGGTACGCGGATGAATCAGCAGATATGGCTGGATTCATGTCTGCGACTCACAGCAACTTGTTGAGTCTCTGCTAGTCTGTCACTGGCTTTGAAGTGTAATTGTACTACTTCAGTGCTTTCCTTTGAAATGATATGGTGTCACCAGTGTGTCACCAACAGACGAGTTTTTACACATTTATGATTTATGCGATTTATGCATGAATTTTGCAGCATGTGGGCTCGTTAGGTAGGACATGGTTCAAATTCAATGTAGTCTTGTAGTCTTAGATAGCGAATTTGCATCTTTTGTCGCGCCCGTGGCGCCCATCGCGGATCCGGCATGTGGATCGTACTGATCCTCCAACTGAGCGCGAACGCGAAGTGGGGATGGGCCACAGAGGTTCCAGGGCCGGATGGCTTTTCAGAAATCTTCAAGATGCCAGGCCGGATGATCGCAAAATGTCACAAAAGTCCCCGAAACTTCATCAAACTTCCCTGGAATCTGAGGAATCTTGACATGTTTGTTCAGAGTATGAAAATCGTGTGGCAAGAAGGGTGAATCATCAAGATCCTCAGGTTTGAACCTGCATATTTCTGAAGATTTTTCTGATCATTCTGCGCAATCTGATCCGCTCTTGATGTCTTTTGCCCAGTGGTTGAGACAACCAGTAGGTTCAGTGAATTATGACAAACGAACTGGTGACACCTGGTATGCTACACTAGCCCCTCTATTTTTTGTCAAAAAGGCATTTAATGTCATTTTTGCACCTATAGATGCACCATCACAGGGGATTTTTGACAACAATTTGTTCAGCCTGGAGGTTTCTCAAACTTTTCCAACACAAAATGGATTCCTACAGGTATTCCGTGTGTCCCCATCGCTCGTTGCCTATATCCTTTTTTGGCTTACCAATTCTAGACCATTGTTGTTGGCAACTCCCATGGTATCATTGCACACCCGAAAATAGCTTGCTCAAGAGTCTGAGGGATTATCACCATTTTTCACTCATTAAACTTGCCATGACTTGAGGGACCACCCAGTTTCGACAAACCCTCATATCACATATGATAGTGTTGGTGATATATTATCATATCCACTTAATTTGGATCGGTTTACACGATCCACATTCTTGATAAAATCCTCTTCAATACCAATGTCTCTGGATGATTCCTTGAGATACCCATATTGTTGGTTATATCCAATCCTATCCCATCACATTCCACCATAGGATGGTTGCTAATCCCTCATCATCCACATCCCCATTCACACCCGCCACAAAATGGCTGGTCGTATCCCACAAAAAATCCCCAAGATGGTTACAGTAGTTCTTCCCTGCTTTTCCAAGCAATTTTTGCTGGTTGAATTCAACTTGCTCCTGGTCAATCACCAATCTTTCAGGATGATTCCTTCACAGTCCATGATCCATTAACAATATACAAACTCTATGACTCTATGACTTAGGGGGGACAAATAGGTTAAGTAATCTCCATGAAATATCAAAGGGAATGCCCCTCATTACATACATATTCCATGATATCTCTATCATTGTTACCGGTTAAATAGGTCAAATCCGATTTTTTCCGGGTTAAATCGCACTTCTTTTGCTGCTGAACACCACAGTTTTTGCATCTTTTTTCTGGTGCAGTCTAAGTTTTTGTGGGCCCATCCCAGTAAATTTTCTGGAGTCCAAAGTTTTGGTGAAGATTCCCCCCTCCGGATGATTCTTGACATTTCTTGATGAATCCCTCAGGTGCTTCCTTCAAATTGGAACTCACCGGCCCAGACCTCAGCAGTCGCGACCGCGCCATTATCCGAGAGGCCGGGGGCGGCTGCCCAGGCCGCACAGACAGCGCAGAGAGCGGGGCAAGGCGCTTCTCGGTCTCGGTGGCGACCTATGTCTACCACTCGCAGGGCAGCTACCTGGAGTTTGTTGAGATATACATATAAATCAACATTCTTTGAGCATTTATTCCCCACCTGCCAGGTGAGGGTTGTTAGATTTTATGTCAGTTGCCTGCTCCTCTCCTCCTCTCCTCTCCTCCTCCTCCTGCTCAACCGCGACCCTCGACGCACAGTGTTCTCTGTCGGACCTCAACCACGACCATCCACGCCCAGTGTTCCCTGCCTGGACCTCAACCACGACCATCCCCGCCCAGTGTTCCCTGCCGGACCTCAACCACGACCATCCACGCCCAGTGTTCCCTGCCGGACCTCAACCGCGAGTATCCACGCCAAGTGTTCCCTGCCGGACCTCAACCACAAAGAATCTCCGAAGATATACCAGATAGAATGCCAGAAAGAATGTCAGAAGATATGGCAGACACATATTATGCCAGAAACTGTGTCACATAGGATGCCAGACCAGATAAAGTGCCAGAAGAGATGCCGGAAAGAATTTCAGAATAGATGCCAGATAGATTATCAGAAAGAATGCCAGATAGAATGCCAGAGAAAATGTCAGAATAGATGCCAGAAAGGATGCCAAATAGGATGTCAGAATAGATGCCAGAAGGGAATGTCAGAATAGAATGTCAGAAAGACTGCCAGAATAGAAAGTCAGAAAAAAAATGCCATATATACTTCCAGGTGAGATACCAGAAACTATGTGTCAGAAACTACGACATTATTATAATGTCACGGTGGGGATCGCTCGAAGTAAAGTATTTTTTTTACATCTTATATAATTGTTATAGAATAACATGTTTTTTCGTTCTCTCTCTCTCTCTCCCCATTTTTTTTGGTTCATTTTGGGGTGGTATGTGCAAATTGTGATCGTTGCAATGGACATTTTTTCGGGAATTTGGACCCCTTCTTGCGCTCCCAATCTGGAAAACACAATGAAACTGTTTAACTTGTTTCTTTGTATATTTTGCTGTGGATTCTTATCCGCCTTTTCCTTAATTAGTTTTTAGAAGATTTGTTTGGGCCTTGCTGCATTGCGCAAATCAAAGGCTATGAGCCCTCGCCCTTGGTGCATGGTGGGCCCATTGTCGCGGGAGCCAACACGCCTGGCTGGCTGAAGGCCAGTTGGTATCCCGTGCAGCTGAGGATGCCGGGCAGTTTTCGAATCTGCTACTGTGCGGCCAGTGGGGAATATGACTTTGCACAAGCCTCTGGGGTGGTCTTAGGACCCAACGATTCGCCTTGTGAATTGGACTACGCTGCTTACCAACTGGTGGGAGTGGCATATGCCATGGGAATCAAGCACAGCGAGGCAAGATAAAACGCTGAAACTTGAAACTCCTCTTGATATCTTCTTTAATATCTTCTCTCTCTCTCTCTCTCGCTATATATATTTATTCCGCCTGAAAACCTTGCGCGTAGATGTGCTTGGGTGTTCAGGGAGTGCATGCTGGACGTGTTTACGTTTGGAGGGACCTGGGGTCGGCCCTTGAGGTGCCAATTGGTGCTTGCTTGGTATCGCACGATGGTACCCTGCAGAGTAGCTGCGAAGTTCAGGTTCGAGCAGATCGAGGCGGACATTTTTGGATTTCTATCATGTTGTTGGCGCATCATGCAATTTGTATCAATTTGTACATTTCCGAAGCCATTGTTTGCATTTATTTGCTGCGACATATTCTACTGGGGCTCCCCTGGTGATACCTCGCTTCAGGCGGCCTTTCAGCTGAAGACATGGCCGAGTTGGTCTCCGGAAATCCCAGCGCCATCTGCGGTGAGGCCGCAAGTGGCACCACTCTGCTGCCACTGCAGGGAGATGCCTTCGCATGGAAATTCCAGGTGCCCATTGGAGCGGAGATGACGGAGAGCTATGAGCTAGAGACCACCGATGGCCTGCAAAGGGTCACTGCGCACAAAAAAACAGCGGGAAAACAGCCAAGAATTTTTGTTTCATCGTATTTTTTTTGTCCGGTATTCTTTCTACACTAGGGAAGACCGCGATGCAGAATTGAAGGTTCTGTTTGTTCTCGGTTTGCGTTTTGGGCTGAGGTTTTGAAAGTGTGCTACTGCGAGAAGCAGTCCATTGGTGGCAACCAATTCCAGATCTGCAGCCAAGCAGAATCTTGCAGACTGAGTTGAGACCGTTTTTGAGCACAGTGCCAATCATTGTGCTCTTTGATAATAGTGGGTCGTACATCATCATGCCCCAAACTCGGCAAATCTTAACTCAATGATATTCAGCCATATATTTTTTCGGGTCATCAAACGCCACTCCATTTGCTGAGGATTGGCAGAATGCCGGCAGCCTGTCCTTGGTGGGTTTCGAGGGTAGCCCCGCTGACGTGAGATGCTATCGTGGACAGCGCTGTCGTTTGGGTCGGTCAGCCTTTGGCATGAGTAAGGGAGATGCTGCAATTGCCGTGCCAGGTGCGAAAGAGATAGGAGGGGAATTGATGGGAATTGACATATCATAAAATACCATGGATTTGTCTGAAAATAGCTTGCCCCGACATCCGAACCCACAGTGGGAGGTAGATTCTCCAAGGAAATGGATGCCTCAAATCGCGAAGACCAGCAGCGAAAAACGACCAAACTGGGTGGTTTATCCAAAGTGCTCCATTGTTTGAGGAGGAAGGACAGGTCGGTTCATTGGAAGCTCTATGGATAACATCGGATGACCCAACTAGCAATAACTAGCATTCACTACCCCATAGAAACTGGATGAAGTAGGAGGCACATGGTCCTGCCCTGCTGTGGTCGCAGGTAATTCCAGCTGTGCTAATCTGGACTCTATCGACTCTATCGGTACACCTGCTCCCATGAGCATCCTCGGGGGCAGCACGGCAGTGGCCAACATCGATGTGGAGAACTACGAGGGAGATCTGGCCACCATCTGTTTCTGCTCCGCTGCGGTCTATGGCATTTTTGGATGTCAGACTCTGGGGCTGAAGATTCCATGCCTCCCAGTGGACAGCCCTTTCCTTTGTCCAGCAAATGGGTGTGGAGTGGATGTTCTTTCGATCTCTGAGTGCAAAGCCCACTTCCCGTGTAACATTATATATTTTGCTGCACATGACTCGCATGACTCATTACTGTAATTGTTTTGGGCACTTGAGGCATCACTATTTCAGCTTGAAATCCATGGATAACCCTTAGGAATGGCCAGTCGGGCCGGGTCTTCAACACCTTGATGGGCTACGTGCGATCCGGCGGCCTTGAGGGTGGCTTGCGCATGGATTGCGTTCCCACCTCCTTGACATGTCCTGAAACCCCCACCTACCTGCAAGGCCAGCCTGGTGGGATGGAGGGGAGTTCCTTCTGGGGGAAAGGTTGCAGGTTCGTTTTGTAAAAAGGATGCCATAGGAATTTTTAGGAAAGCCAACCAAGCCAACAGGCATTAGGTTGAGCTATTGCCTATTTGTGGACACAAGGCCGCCAGCGGGCCAGGCTCACATTTCAGGAGAGGTTGCAGACGAGGAATATGACATAGAGGATGAGGATGAGCATTGAAGTGATTCTAGGAATACCAGCCAGAGCCCCCGATCTCAACAACAGTGTAACAGCCATCACCAAGATCGTATTGTTTCTAGTATTGCCATGTACAGCCCCCCGTGAACCTTGATTATCCACTAGAGTATATAACCCCCAAAAAGATAAAATGAACATTTGCCAAATATATTTGCCACTCATTTTCTTGATAATTTTTGTATGATTTTACTTTTCTATCTTGTTGGGGGTTGCTACTAGTGGGGGATGCGCTAGCCAGGCGAGGATGCCATCGTGGCAAAGAGAGGAAAACTCTTCCTGGCAGAACTGAAGTACAGGCCCTGCGAGGTCGGGGGATTTTTCCATGCCTGACATGAGATGCTGTAGGGACTTTTGAGGGATTTTAAGGGATTATAATTTAATTACATACACACACACATATATATATATAATGGATGAGATAACCATCAACTGGGACTTGACTGTCAAGAATGGTCAAGAATGGGTGTTGATCCTATTAATGTGGCAAACCTCAAGCCATCAACCATCCCATTGTAGGCGGTAAAAGGCCGAGAGAATTTGGAGGTTTATTGTTGGGCTTACCGCGTTTTTGGCCAAGAGAGATAAGACAATCATGTTTCCCAGCTTTTCAAGGTTCCATTTGAGTCTTCAGAGATAGAATGAAGGTTGAGGTCCCAGTTGCTTTCTTCAACTTGCGGTGCGCCCGGCCCAGCCCGGCCTCCTTCAAAAGCCGCACGCTTGGTCGGTGGAATTGCGTTTGGCTCAAATCACAATGTTTCGCTTGTTCTTTGGATGTATGTTATAGATATTGGCTGGATAGACAGACAGACAGGCAGGCAGGCAGGCAGGCAGACAGACAGACAGACAGACAGACAGATATGATAGACAGATATGATAGACAGATATGATAGACAGATATGATAGACAGATATGATAGACAGATAGATATACACATTGGTCTTACAATTATTCTTTTATTAGCATTGTCTTATTTTTCGTATGTGCGCAATGTGACAAATGAACGAATCAGCTCCGTGGTCAGGACTTGACTTCTGCAGACGTGCAGCAGGCCACCCTTCTGCCGGGCGATGCGTCAGTGCGCGTGGAGATGCCTTGGCCCATGCTGTCGGGGCGCTATGTGACCCGGCGATCTGTCACTGGGGGGAAGAATGGCACCTATGATGAATGACAGTATGATGTTCCATGGGGGGACGATATGCCATCAAGTTATGTTTTTGATTGATTTTGTGTGCAGAATTAGCAACGGTCCCAAGGTTTTTCATAGGGTCAGGGTCGTGGGGGGCCTGTTGGCCGGGGGCAAGTGTCGAGTTCCGTTTGAGTAGGATTTAAGTTGAAATTTGTAGCTATGAATAATAGAATCTGGAAGGCACACACTTGTGGAGGAATTTACTGCCCTCAAGTTTTGTGTGTCTTGACCCTTTATCAACACATTGAGAATTTTAGACTTTACGTCCACTTCATAAGATATGTGATAATTGGACCCTCAGTAAAGCCAAACACCCCGGACCCGAACGAGTTGTACGTCTTGTATGCTGCACCTGTGAGTCTTACACTTGCTTAGCGGTCCATTGCTGGGGCCCAGAGAGCACTGCAACACACACACACACATAAAGATATATATGTATTTCAGCTTTGGCAATTGATTCAGCTCTTCCTTACTTTGGAACTTGTTGTCCTTTCACAAATTCCCCGGATGATGTCTTGAAAGAAGCCTTTATGAAAAGCTAGCCGAAAGCTGGTCAACATCATCAATATCGTTTGGCAAAGAGCACATCTTGTATCATTTGGTCATAGCCCCCAACTATTAACTATACTGGACAAAGCTAAAGCCAAGCTCCTTGGCGTCCTGGATGCGAGCTTGGATTTTGTTCCGTGTTTTCCATCGGCGGCTTCAAAACGAGGCATTTTTGGAAGAACCTAAGACATGGGTCTTTTACCCATGTTATTCCTTAGAGGTGTTCAGAGGATTTCTGACACTAGATTACTGATGATTACTCTTGATTACTGTAGGTATCAGTTTGGCTCTCTCGCTTCGCGAAAAATTTGGCTATGGCCCTGCACCGAGGCCATTTGCTTTTGTGAAGACGCCATCGGCTGCCCTCAGCCCAATCAAGTGAGTACGCTTCAACACATTGGGGAGCTGAGAGTCCTTTCTTTGCACGCACTTGGCACGTTTTCAAAGTGAAGCTTGAACTGGAGGCATGAATTGGGGACCTTGTAACAGAGACCTCAGATTTTCTTTTTGTGACAGCCATTGCACTGAGGTCCTTGGTGCAATAGATTCTGTGGGTCTCACGACGCACCCGGGCTTCGCCACCATACCATTGCAAGTGCGAGTTGTCGAGGAGGCCACTGGCATCAGGTGCTGTGCGTCCAATGCCACTGATACCATGGACTGTGTGGAAGCTAAGCAGAACAAAAAGTGTCGCCAAGTTGGGGAGACACGAAAAAGGGGGGAACGGCCGCTTTGATTCTTTTAAATGAGGACAGAACATGACAGAACCGTGGATTTGGGGCACCTCACTTTTCCATACAACCCTATCTTTCCTTAGGGTTGAGTTGTTTTAACCCTTCAGCCGCCAAATGGTGCGAGGATTTGAAGGCCTCAGCTACAAATGCTGCGGCACTTCTTTCGTATCCGGGTACTTTCCGCTTCCCCCTGGTGCTGCAAGAGCCGTTGACGAACTACGAGGAGAGAATGGCTGTGAACGTGTCCTGTGCTGCGATGGGCCAAACGGGGCCCTGTGCCCCAGAAGCGGTGACTTCGGGCCTGAGCGGCTTCCCTTGCAGACAGGTGCCACGGGAACGCAGATCCAAGAGTCTCACCTGCTATGTTGCCCCTTGAACCCACTTTACCTCAATCAAATTCCTACCTTCAAATCCTTCAATATTTGCTCACGACAGTCCATACATTGTCCTTACTTCAACTTCAACTTCTTATCTTTCTCCCAAAGTCAATGATATGAATTAATATGGATCTGGATTAATAATGATTAAATCATATTAATGCGGTATATGGTATACTGTATCTTGTATCATATTGTATCCCGGGGTAATACCACCACTTGCCGTAGGTGCATCCTCTGGCCCTCCATATGCAGCTGCCGCCCGTCTCTTGGCACCGTCCCTGGCGCCGTCCCGTGAACGGCGCCCTGGGGACCGAAGCTATGGCGGAGGCCGGCGGCTACGCCACGCAACTGAAGGCCGTGAAGTCGGAGACCATGACCAAGGGAATTTGCACCTTGGATGGTCTTTAGATGGTTTTTATATGTTTTTATCAAGGGGGGAATTTTCGTTTTTTTGTCTTTTTTTTCTCCCTCTTTCATTGTTAAAACATGTTTGATGGATTTTTTTTGAATGTAATTGGGATTGATCCATGGTGAGTGCTTGGGTTATTCGAAGGAAGTTTAGAAGTCAAACTTCCGACAATATGGACAGATGGAAAAGCAGAGGTGGGAAGAGTCAGAGAAGAGAGGAAGAGAGAAGATGAGAGAAGAGAAAGAGTCAGAAGAAACAAGATGCAGGTGCGGGAAAAGGTAGAAAAGTGGCGAAACAACACTGTGTTTTTTATTGTTTTTTTCAATGATTTGTGGCTCCGGAAGGTCGAAAAGTAGGCTCGCTAAAGCGGCGGGTGCGGAGCCATCTGGCTAGATGCGAGATGAAAAATTGCACGCCGTTGTGGTGCGAAGCACATTTGGAAGTCAAAATGTACAAAGCACTATTCTCAGAGCACTTTTGGAAGTTATGATGTTGAAAAAGTGCATCCCTTTGTGGCGCGAAGCACATTTCCAAGTCAAAATGTGCAAAGCCCCTGAGCTTCGGAGAAATTTTAAGAAATTGTGATGTCGAAAAAGTGCACGCCGTTGTGGCACGAAGCACATTTTGAAATTAAAAATGCGCAAAGCACACAAGGTTCGGAGCACTTTTGGAAGTTGAGATGTCGGAAAAGTGCATGCAGTTGTGCCGCGAAGCACATTTCCAAGTCAAAATTTTAAAAGCACCACATGCTCGGACCACTTTTGAAGGTTCAGATGTGGTTTTGTGTGACAGGGGCAAGGGCTTCTGCATCTGACCAAAAGTGAGCAAAACGTGAGGGTTGTGTAGTGTTTCCAAAAACGATGGCAGGCGTGGGACATTTGAAGAGGATCTGGAAAGATGCATTTCACGTGGCAGGCGTAGTACAAGAGACATGTTGATCAGAGATGTCAGAGGTCAGGGCGCTGATTTCCTGACAGGGGCTGCATTTTGGAGCATCAGATATTCAGGTTTGCTGGCAGGTGCAGCACTTCGCATGACCTGGCATCACTTTTTCATGGCAGGCGCAGTACTTTAGACAGATGGAGTGGAAACATCGCAAAACGCATTGGTACGAGCTCTGCGGTCAGACTTTTTTGAAGGAACTCTCGCAGAATTGCTTCGTTTTTGAAGTTCTCAACTTCGAAAATTGAAGAAGTCTCGCAGAATTGCTTCGTTTTTGATGTGTCAACTTCGAAAATTGTGGAGGTCTCGCAGAATAGACAAGTACAACTACAACGACCACTACAAATACAGGTGCAGCTGCAGCTACAACTACAACTACACTACATTACAGTACGCTAATTACACTACACTACACTGCACTGCTCTGCACTACACTACACTACGCTACACTTTGTTGCGCTACGCTACGCTCAGCCAGCTTCTTCAACGTGTTTGCGTTGCCCCAGTTTGTGCGACAAACAAACGCAAACACGTAGTTTCGGATGGATCCATTCACATCTCGAGTGAGCTTATGCTTGTTGCACAGCTCCTTGGGTGTACCATCTACCATCATTTACCTAGGGACCAAGAAAAAAAATAAATTTAATCAACCAACCCATATGGGAACAGGACATCTATGTGCGTAACATCATCAGCGTAACATGACCGTTAACATCCCACCCCACCCCACCCCAACCTCCACGAGCAGCGTAACATCATCAGCGTAACATGACCGTTAACATCCCACCCCACCCCACCCCAACCTCCACGAGCAGCGTAACATCATCAGCGTAAATGACCGTTAACATCCCACCCCACCCCAACCCATGTTTTCTAAAAACCAGCATATTCCACGGGGCCGTACCTTGGGCGTGAGCAGACACAACAACAACAACAACAACAACAACTACTACTACGACTACAACTACAACAACAACAGCAACAACAACTACTACTACTCCTCCTCCTACTGCTACTGCTACCGCTACTGCAACTGCAGCTACAACTGCAACTACAACTGCGACTACGACTGCAACTACGTTGCACAACGCGACGCTACACTAATTACAATTACACTACATTACACTTCACTACACTAGGAACACTACACTACACCACTACAACTGCGGCTACAACTACAACTGCAACGACACTACTTCACACTACGCTACACTAGATTACACTACACTACGGTACGCAGCACTAAAGTACACTACACTAGATTAAAAAACAACAATTACACACCACACCACAACTACAAATGCAACTACAGCTGCCACTACATTACACTACACTACGCTGCGCTACACTAATTACACCACACTACGCTACAACTACAACTACAGCTACACAATTTTACACTACACTACACTAGGCTACACTACACTATACCACACTGCAGTACACAGCACTACAGTACAGTACACTACGCTACACTAGGCTACACTACACTACGCTACACTACGCTATTTACGCCATACCACAACTACAACTGCAACTGCAACTGTGCTACACTAATTACACCACATTACAACTACAACTCCATTACACACACTACAACTACAACTGCAACTGCAATACACCACACTACACCACACTACAGCGCACTACAGCACATTACACCACACTACACCACACTACATCCAGCAGTTGTTGTGAGGTGACCACGGCAACCATTGCGACCACTCCAAAAAACCCAACTCCAGCCACCTATCGGTCTATCAGTGGATTCGCTCTGCCATCCGTGATCCACGACAACCAACCTCTCCTATAGGTTTCCTATTTTTGAAACTTCCGCCGCCGCCTTGTGCGGTGCTACTGGTACTCCGTATAAATGGGTATTTGGGGCGCAGGTCGACTGAGCAAGTGGACAATGAAAGTGGATATGTATGTGGCCATGATTCTTAGAGAATCATTGTGTTACCATCCATTTTTAACCCGAACCACACTGGTCAATACCACAGTATGACTTCACAATTGATTGACTTTGCGCCGGGTATTTGTTGCATTTTTTGTGGCCGGCTTCCGATATACAGTACCGTCTCTCACTTGGAGAATTAACACATGCAGCCGAAAACCAAGACAGATAGAAATGGATAAACCGTTATTTAGCCTTTGTTTTAGTCTCGTTGTTGTCTCATCATTTTCCTACGAAGGTAAGGATGATGATCTCTTACTCACTTCAAGAAATTCTTGTGGTTTATCAGCTGCTTTGAATGATACTGATAAAAAATTGACATGTTATGTTTTTGCTGGGTTGTCCGTTCTGGCGCTGATGGGGTGAAACCTGCGGACCACTACCAGGCAAGAAAGCAGCAGCAGAAAAGAATTTCAAAAGCTTGCCATGTCAAGCGACAGAGTGCCTTGCCGAGAGCTGGCATGCTGGTTTGAGCCAACTAATTAACTAATGCAAACACAAAAGGTGAGTCAGTCATCCATCATAGTTGCTGTTTATTCATTATATTAAATTTATATAAATTTATATTCATTGCACCTAGCCGCAGTTTTTCCTGTTTGCAATGGCCAGAGTACTTCCTTCCAGTCGTTCAATTTCCGGTTGAGGTGCATCGACCTGGACTCAGCCCGTGCCACGGTGCCAGGGCATTATGAGCTCTGCGTTTGTGAACCCGGCGCCGTGCCAATGTCACAGGAGTGTCAAGGATGGCACCACCTTGGGCATCTGGAAGTCTTTGGGCCCTTCCCCTTGAATCGCTGCTTGGCAAAACCCGCCACTTGTGGATGGAATCGGATTTGTTGGTTGGATTCGGGTGCGCCCCTGAATTCTTGACCTAGGAGAATGGGGGCGATTTTCCTCTTGAATCCTCTTGAACACCCACTTGAGTTGGGTTTCAGGTTGTTTTCTAGGGAAATGAGCATCGCCCATCCCACGAGGTACCTTGCAAGGAACCAGCAGCGAACTCATGCAGATTTCCCTGCAGGGCGTCAGCTTGGGGCACGAGGATAGCTTGGTCAGCGTGCCCTTGAATTCGGCTCCCACGAACACTCAGACTGTTTGTGTTGGCGAGGGCCGAGTGCTCCCAGCACAAAGCACCGTTCACAGTCCAGCGGATTGGACTCCTGCCAGGAAAGTGGTCCCCAAATTCCCCATAGGAAAAGCAAGCGCAGAGAAAATACGGCTAAATACGGATGATTAAAGCAGTAGGATGGGAGAGCCGTTTCCACCGGCATCTTTGTCAAGGTTTCGCCCCAAGGTTTTGCTAGAAGCACCGGGGTCTTTCACTGGTGACAGCATCTGAGGAGTTCTTCTTACCTACGATTTGATGTGGCCTTGCCCGAGGGAATACAAGCCTTATGTTGGCTTCCACCAGGCAGTGGGATGTTGCCCTACTACTTGGGCTTTGCTGAGATTTTTGGCGAAAGGACCGTGCCATTAGCGCATCAACTCGGTTTCCATCACAGTTTGCATTGGTTTTGTGGTCGCCTTTTGGTTTAAGCTCGGTACAACATACATTTTTTCTGATTTTTTCTTGACAAAATCTCCGAACAAACCAAACATATCCAGCCGTGGATTCGTGGATCTAACTCAGCCATGTCAGATTGCGGGGCCTGACATGGCCTGTGGCCCTGCGGCAAGGACCAACATCGATGGATGTCTGGTGACTCCCTGGCAGTTGCTACAGTCTTGCAGTGCCTCCTGTGGGGCTGGGAAGCTGAGAACTGAAGTTAGGGGCTACCGTTGTGTTTTGGAGAATTGCTGGCTTCCTTCCAATTCAACCTGAAGGGAGATGGTGCTTAGTTCCATGCGTAAAGGATGTAGTGTGCTCCTTTCCACAGGGAAATGGTGGATTGCGGTGGCTTCGCTACCAACAACTGGGATGTTGCGAGGGGGCGAGGGGATGACGGGATGCCAGGGCAGCAGTTGCAAGCCACTGTTGAGTGTCAAAAAGAATGTTCCTCTCGGCTTTAGCCATGCTGTTCAGCCACCCTATGGATCCCTATGGTATTTCTTTAAGGGTCATGGGATTCAGAGTGTATTCATATTCCGATTCCTTCTGACGAGAAAGGACTGTGGTCAATTTTTCTCCAGCCATTTTAAAGCTGCAAGACGGAACCCCGTGACCTGTCGAGGAAGGAGATCTGGTACCGGCGGGTACTGGGAGTTTTGGAACCCAACGCGGATTGCTCGGTGTTTCAAGAGGAGCGCTTCTGCATGAAGTCTCCCTGCTTGGATGCTTGGTCCTGATAGAAACTTCTTTTGGATTTGACCTTTTTCGTTGTTGCATCCTTCCTTTCGATGGCCAGATCTTCGCAATGGTTCTATCATCAATTGCGGATGGCAAAATCCTAGTCCTAGTTCTTTGGTGGGCAAGACCTCACTTCTTGTGGCTTATATCCGACCAACCCCCTACAAAGTGGGGTGAAACTTTCCGTGGCGCCTGCCTAGGCCACGGTGGAGAGTTGGGAGGTGAAACCCATGAAGCCTATGCAAGATGAACCCATGGAACTGCAGATCTTTGGGACGAACCTCAGCGACTGGGAGAATATTGAACAGAGTTTAAGACTTTTTAGGGTCAAATTTCCATCGAAGAACTGGTGTCCCTCACGGAGTTGGATTGCCCATGGGTTCCTTTAAAAATTGCTGGGATGTCCGATTTCATGGCAATTTTTCATGGAACTTGAGGTTTAAGCAATTGGCTTTCTGGGTTCCAAATCTTGACACAACCCATATTTTCAGGAATGTTTCAAGATGATTGAACCTTCCATGGCATTGATCTCAGAACCTTGAGTGCAGGCAATGACCTCCATGGAGTTCTAGTACGTGATGACGGTGAACAGCAGCCTTCCAGCCCCAAGCAAGGCTTGTGCCACTATGCGTCCCCTGTCGCCAGTATGGTGAAATGTGCGCCCACCACTGTGGACAGCCAAACATGTAGTTTTCCTCAAGCTCCATATGGTGGTGGCTACCAGGTGTGCATTTGCATAGCTGAAGGGCCAAAGTGTCAGGCTTTTTTGCCTGCCTTGGGCACCTTGCAAATTCAAGGCCTCCCAGAAATGGAGGAGGGCGGCATCAAATACGTGGCAGTCATTCTCACCGCCACCTTCCTGCTGTTGCTCTGCTTACCTCTTCTGTCTTCGCGTGTGAGGAAGAAACTTTGGCAGCTTTGGAAGAAACTCAGGCGAAGGATCTGTGGGGCAGAATCAAAGGTCATGGCCGTGCCAGGCATGGAACATGCATCCGAAGATGAAAAGGACGCGAAAGGTGAGAAGGATGACATGGAAGGAAATGTAGAACATGATCTGCCCCAAAAGCAGCAAAAGATGGACGAAAATGTGGAGATTGCGGATGATTATAGCACCGGCATCCAGGGAACTGCGCAGCCAGAAGAGGAGCCATCCCAGTGCAGCACTCCCAGGAAGGAGCCCGTTGATGCTACTGAGGCTCCACTGGGAGGGGTAGCTCCTGATGCACCACTGCAGCCGGAGATCCCAGAAGCAGAGGTGGAAGGCTGCAAGACACCAGAGGACTGGGCCATGTGGAGACATGGACAGAAAAATTGCCACCTGACTATAGCCATGACCAGACCTATTCTTGCGTTTATATATACGTATATATATATATATAAATATAAATATTTATGTATACATACATACATACATCCATGCATACATACATACATACACCCATACATTACAAACATTACAGACATTACATACATTACATACATTACATACATTACATACATTACATACATTACATACATTACATACATTACATACATTACATACATTGCATACATTACGTACATTACGTACATTACGTACATTACGTACATTATATACATACATTACATACATTACATACATGACATACATCACATACATCACATACATCACATACATCACATACATTACATACATTACATACAATACATACATTACATACATTAATACATACATACATACATGCATGCATGCATGCATACATACATAGATACATACATACATACATACATACATACATACAGACATACATACATGCATGCATACATACATACATACCTACATGCATACATACATACATACATACATACATACATACATACATACATACATACATTGCATACATTGCATACATTGCATACATTGCATACATTGCATACATACATACATACATACATACATACATACATACATACATACATACATACATACATACATACATACATACATACATACATACATACATACATACATACATACATTACATACTACATACATACATTACATACATTACATTACATTACATTACATACATTACATTACATTACATACATACACTACATACATTACATACATTACATACATTACATACATTACATACATTACATACATACATACATACATACATACATACATACATACATACATACATACATACATACATACATACATACATACATACATACATACATACCTATACATACATACATACATACATACATACATACATACATACATACATACATACATACACATACATACATACATACATACATACATACATACATACATACATACATACATACATACATACATACATACATACATACATACATTACATACATTACATTAATTACATTACATTAATTACATTAATTACATTAATTACATTACATACATTACATTAATCACATTGCATGCATGCATACATACATACATTCATACATACATACATACATACATTCATACATTGATACATTGATACATTCATACATTCATACATTCATACATTCACTTTTAATCTAATTTGAGGGGTGTGTGTAGGAGGGAAGCCGAGCCTGCGCGTGCAATCCACATTCATGATCATTCATAAAGCGTTTCCACTCTGCTGTGGAGTTGAAGAATCGGCCCAGGCCATATGACATATTTGACCACTACATTGGCAGTTCCCCAACGTTGCCACCCAGATTCCAACCCCATCTTTGGTGCAGGCCGACTGTCTTGGCTAGTACTGCCAAATCCCGTCATATATCATATCTATGTCTAAAAAATATCTAAAAAACTTTATATCTATATACATAGACATATCTATATATCATTATATATCTGTATGCATGCATCTATAGGTATGCATCTGAAGATCAATTCCCCAGCTTCTAACCAGTTCCATCCAGTGGGCTGATCGAGCAGGAGCTTTCGGCGGATCCTGACCGGGAGGCGGCCCCATCCACCGCACCCTCCGGGCCCTCCTCGGACTTCTCAGAGAAGTCACGCAAGGAACGGAAGCGAGAAAGGAAGGAGAGGGACCAACTTGGGGTCATCCCATTTAGGTCAGCCGCAGGTTTTTTGGAAACCTCTTCTCTATAGGTTTCCTTGTAGTGATCTTGGTGGGTAAATTGTGCCAAATCAATTGTTGGAAAAAATATATAGCTGTTGACGCACCCAAAGCTCACCCAGAGGATGGCTCCAGGAACCCTGAAGGAGGAACGTCGCAGGGCCCGGGAGGAGAAACGCCAGGAACGGCGCAAGGCGGAGGCCGCTCGGCAGCTTTGAAAGTTGTGGTGGGCGGGGGTGATGCGGAAATTCACATCTTTTGACTTGAAACCTCAGTGCCCCCTAGTGAACATAACTCTAAAATGCTATATATAAATGTTCCCCGACTTCCCTGTTTCTACTACACTTCACTTCGCCCATCTTCTGTCAAAACAGCAAGGACACTGGTTCCATAAGCCTCCAATAACCCTGGAGCCAGATATTGGAGTCACAACTGCCCGCAAATGCATTTCTGCACAGAAGTTGACATCATACCCCCATGTTTATCTATATATTTGAATCCAATTCTTGTTCATTAATGTATCCCTGTATTTCTTTAAAACATGTTGGTTGGTTAAATCCAACTTCTTTGTTGCTTCCCAAGCAGCTGCCCCCCTCAATAAATTGTGCATCCAACTCCAAACTGCCTTTTTTTGTGGGGAAAATGGCACAAAAACATTTTCCCAAACTCAAGATGTTCAATTCTTCGGGTATCTTCTGGGATCTTTGGGGCATTTGGGGCCCATGACCCAGCCATAACCCAGGAAACTGCCTCCCTGCTGCCTCCACGACCCTTGCCGCCGCCGCCACTGCGTGCGCCGCCGCGGAAGCTGCCGTCGCTGCCCGTCAGCCCCTCCTTCGACAAGGAGCTTCGAAGCCCTGCGAGTCCCGCAGCATTGGAGGCCCTGGCTGAGGCCACCAAGTTTCTTCAAGCCAACACGCAGAAAGATGGTGCCTTGGAAATATGAAAATTATGAAACACGATATGAAACAGATTCGCTGCAACTCTGGAACTCTGAAGTTGCTCCGTATCTGATTAGTAATGTGTTTACCCTAGAGTTCAAAGATATCAGACACGAAGAATACGTCAATGTTGTACGGTGCAGCAAGTTCTCTGCGTGCTGGCCTCTTTTTCAGTCTCTGAATAATCTGAATGTCCAGCAGTGCTGTATCCAGTAGTGATCCAATAATGTTTCTGAAGATGTTGATCCTTCATCCAAGAGCCGTACGGTTCAGTGTTCCATAGCTGTATGGTTAATTGTTCCATTGTGCAACGTTCGGCTTGGGGCGAACATGTTTCGAGCTGGACGAATTGGACATTCTTTTTGCACATGTTTTCTTGTTTAAATCGAGACAGCCTTCCGGCCGGATTCTTTTTTCCAGCCACTTCCATTATTATTTACTTTAGCTTTTTTCCTGGGTCTTTTTTTTGTAGACCTGACCCTGACTTCGTCTCGTGGAAGTCATAGTATGCATATGTTCTCCTCATGTTGATCGCCATTTCACCTTGCGGTGCTAGTTGTTGTGGGTTGCATTTCGTCCCTGACGTCAACAGTATGGGCACGGACCAAACTTCTCAACACTTTTTTTTTTCTCCAACTTAAAGAATGAGCAAATTTTTGTGCAGCTCTTGGTGCCAAAAAGACTTGACCCCAAGAGCTGCAGGTAAATTCACGGACTATGGCCTCAGCGTGAAGGCTCTTTCTGCTGCCCTTGGACGAAATGATGCCGAGCTGCTAGCAAAAGCATTGGTGGATGCAGAAAGAGCGGGCGTTGGAAGAGAGCCTTGGGAAAGAAATGGTGACAGACGAGTCTCTGATGTTAAACCTGGGTTAGGTGCCCTGTCAGATGGCGACTGTGCCATTCTTTTTGATGACTTCAATTGCCACAGCCTAGAGCTCTTCAGAAACTTTGATGTCATACTTTCAACCAGTCCAGCTTCAGGGACAACTTGAAACATAGATATTTCACGATATTTCCAAGTGTTATTTCTCTTTGGTAGTGTGTTCCAACTTATTTGCAAGTTTGCATCCCAATTTGAAATGATAATTTCCAGCAAATTCCAGCGATGGACTTGCTTTGCAGGGTGTGTTTGTGTTTTAGCAGGTTGAACATGTGAGAACGTTCAACGACCCCTAATAGTTCGGACAGGCAATTATATAAGCACATAGATACGTGTACTGTGTATGTATATATGTATATATTAATACACTATACTATACACATGAAAGACGGTATGTGATATATGTACATGTATGCATACATGCACACACACACACATTAATCCATATACACATGTACACGCACACACACACACATACTGTATATATATATATATATGACAAACAGATAAACATATCCCAGCCCATCCAAACCCTTTGCATTCAGGAACTCCTAGAGAAGGCTCGGCAACACCTCAAGGAGCTTCGAGGCCCAGCATGGTACAGCTAGGGTCAGATTCATAACAAGAAGAGACAACTTTAAAGGCTAGGGTTTGATAGATTAATCATAACCTAGCAACAGCTTGTATCATTGATATTGTTTTCCTTGCTTGTTTCCTTTTTTTGTGCTGAGTTTTTAGAGTTGTCCATCAGGTTGCTAATACAGATAGGTCCGGTCTAGAAGTCCGAAGCGGCGAGGCGATGTTCCACTGAAAGATGCTGCCCCGGTCCCGGGCGACGAGGGTCCAACAGATGTCGCCGAAAAAGCTGAAGCTACGGTTGGAGATGCTGAAAAGCAGGACCCAGTTGGACTGGAGGAATTTGAAAAATTGGTTGAAGCCAGAGCTCCAGAACCACCAGCTGACCTGGGAGCAGTAGATGCTGTTGGGACAACAGAGTCTGAGGCCAGGGTTGAGAACATCAGAGAAGATGATATCGGTGTCCTGAGGGAGGCTGAAGGAGGCAACATGGATGAAGTTCCAGAAGCTTTGCCTGAAGAAGCAACCTCCCAAGAGGAAGCCTTGCGTGATGAAGCAGAAACTGAGGAGAAAGATACTTTCAAGGTGGGTAGGAAAGTGCAAAGTCAGTAAAGAAATCACAGTGGCTGACATATATGACACACACACACACAGATAGATAGATGGATGGATAGGATAGGATAGGATAGGATAAGATAGGATAGGATAGGACAGGACAGGATAGATTAGATTAGATTAGATTGGATTATATATATACATATGTATACACATACATATAGATCCATTGAAGGCGTCAACCATTCTAGGTGGGTTAATGATTCCCGCCCAAATCCAGTCAGGTTGCACGGTTTTGGGAATCTAGACATGATCCTGGGTATTCAGCAATCTCTTCGGGATATGAGAGCATACCCAGAAACCACTGGTTTTGTACTGGCCAAATTCATTCTTGGGACCTACATGGGGGGTACTCGGGTACTCAATATCATGGGGATAGGATCACCAAGCTCCCTTGCTTGGTGCAGGTTGACGCCTCTACCTTGCAGTCTGAGATGCCAAAGCCGGAAGGCAATGGTCTCCATAACCAGCTGATGACAACCTGTTACAAAATGGATGGGTCAAAAGTGGAAACCATAATGAACCATACAATTTTTGCAATCAACGTGGTCAAACTGTCTGGCACTGACTGCATGGGTTGAGTATGGTTGATGCCAGGGTGCTGCTGCACTTTAGGAAGGACTCTTGGAGGGACTCAGCTTTTCGTATGAGCTTGCCGGCTAGGCAGAGAAGAGGACGTGCAAACAGAGGCGGATGCGGACGCCATCGATGTCGCCGAAAAAGCTGAAGCTACGGTTGGAGATGCTGAAAAGCAGAACCCAGTTGGACTGGAGGAATTTGAAAAATTGGTTGAAGCCAGAGCTCCAGAACCACCAGCTGACCTGGGAGCAGTAGATGCTGTTGGGACAACAAAGTCTGAGGCCAGGGTTGAGAACATCAGAGAAGATGATATCGGTGTCGTGAGGGAGGCTGAAGGAGGCAAGATGGATGAAGTTCCAGAAGCTTTGCCTGAGGAAGCACCCACGGCAGAGGAAGAAGGTGAAAGCAAGACTAGTGAGGCAGCTGCTGTGGATGAACCTGATTCCAAGGCTGGTGGATAGCCTGCGAGCTGGCTGCTGTCATGACATGTACACTCATTGCCCCACCTAACCAATGAGTCCATTGGAACCAGCCAGGAAGTCAACACCCAAGATTTCCATACTACAGGAACAGTTTAGCACATTTTACCATCTTATTCCCAAAGGCCAGGAGGGTGACCACTTCTTTGGTTTGCATAAGCCCCAGACCAGGATCATTCGAATCAAACCTCAGCGGCGCCTCAGATCGAGTTTCCCTTCTCACCACTGGGAGGCGGCCGATGAATTGATATCAATTGTATGGTAGATGTCTCGATGCTCAGGGACCATGGGACAGAATGGGACAATGCTATGAAAACCACCCTGAGTTTCGGTCACTTCTCTGAACCAGCTTGGAATCCCACTTCAAGAAAATCCTACAAGAAACATCAATGGGCTTTGGCAAATAAATTCTTGGACACGTGGACTCGCCATCTTTAGTGAGCCCAAGTTGGGCGATGCAATTTAAATCCCGCAACTGAGATTCTGGTTTTTGTTAAGATGGTGGCAACTTTCACATCAGCCAGGTGCGTCATGCAGCTTGGAATGGCAGTCCATCAGCAGAGAGGAGCCCATCCTCGGCAAAACTGGAGATCTTCGTTTCGAAGTCTCCCCTGTCCACCGACAGGAGCAGTGTGTGGAATGGCAAATGGCCGGCAACGTCACTGTGGCTGCGGGACTGGAGAGGCAGCCGATGGGAATCTCTGGTGCTGATGAGTTGATCCTATCCCTGACCCAAAACCAGGAGCCACAGGAGCCACAGGAGCCACAGGAGCCCCGGGAGCCGCAGCCAGATGGGGACCTGGTCTCCAGGACAGGCGCCGATGAATCCACCCGGCGTGAACGCGGCCGCTCCCCAGCGATCAGCGCCGAAGCAGACGCTTCGACACCTGCCTTGTCTCAGAGGCAGCCGGAGAAAGAAGCTTCGAGCAGCCCTGGGACGGATGAATTTATGTTTGCCTTGGCGCAAAGACTGGAACGTGTTGAGCCACCTGGCACCGCAGATGGCGCCCCTTCATTGTCGCACAGGCAGCTGGGAAGCAGTGTTTCCACTGATGGTTCAGGCCGTCCAGGCAGCTCCCTGTCGCAAAGGCAGGAACGCATGGATCGGCAGACCTCTGGTGGTGTGGTAGGAGCAGATGATTTCACATTTTCCTTGGCTCATCGGCAGGAACGTATGGATCGACACACTTCCCCTGGCATGTCTGAAGCAGATGATTTGATGTTTTCTTTGGCACACCGGAACGAGCGAGCCGATCGGCAACCCATGAGTGGAGCGCAGAGTTCCAGTGGTATCATGATGGATCGGCCAGCTGCTGGTGTCATGGGTGCAGGCATTCCCAAGGAGAAGAGGAAAAGCACACCAATTCGGCCGTCGCTGACGGGATCCACGCTGATCGATAGTGGCACACTGATGATGTGGAAGTCACTCGTCTGCATCAAACGGTACCAGCCGGCTCTTCGATTTTCATTTTCTTGAGCTGACACCACTCACAAACAACAAACAAGTCCAAAAAAGTGACCACGACCTCATTCGCAAACCTGCATATACATGTACGTATGTATACATACATAGATATATAATGATATATATATATATTATACACAATACACACACACATGTATATATATACATACATATATATATATATATACATATATATATATATACATACACATGCACACACACATATATATATGTATATATGTATACACATGTTTATAATATTTATAATATACGTACATTACATATACACTGCAGGAACATCTCCCGCATCTCATTGCTGGCATCACGAGGTCCGGCGAGGCATCCGCCGAGGCCAAAGCCAAAGCCCCGCCGCCGCCGCCGCCGCGTCCGGCGGCCGCGGGTCGCGCCCGACCTCGGCCGTGGGCGGCGCCGCCCGCGCCGGGTCGCAACGGGCCGCGTCAAAGCGATCCTCCTGAGATCCGACATGGGTAGCCAAGGGGCCATGAAAGCCAAGAGTAAGATGTAAGGAGATATTGATGGATGATAGATTCTATAGATATTTAAGGATGGTATGATATATTATGATATGAGATTTGCCGATTTGCCCATTTGTAGATACTTAATGATGCTGAAAATGGGTTTTACACTGGAGCGAACAACCCTTTCCTGACCAGCCAACGGCTAACACCCACGTCGAAGCAAAGCAGCCAGCTGCACACGCATGACGCACACAGCATGATGTAGAATTTATATTGTGCCTATATAGTGCCCCCCCGCAAAAAGATAGAAAAGTGTTTCCAGGATGGTATAGATATGTATAGATTATAGATGATGTTTTCTCCATCATTTCCAGGTTTACACCTTTTCGATCTTTTTGGGGTCGCTATATAGTATGAGAAACTGACAAGATGATCGGTTGATGGTCGGCAATTGGTTGGGCATGGAGCTCCCATTCATCAAGAACCACAAGGAATCCTACGACGAGGACACTGTCCTCCAGCCCTTTAGCCAAGAATTGGGACATCACGATTATTGTCATGCTCATGTTGAGCTTCTGTGCTTTGAAGAGTATTTGGGGGATTGCAGCGCGTGTGTCCCAATTCATGCCATTTTGTTCCTGTATGATTCGGATGGGTGGGATGATGTAGGTGTGGTCGTGTGCAGCCCAGATGTAAAGCACAATGCAGATGATGACCTTGTGGCTTCGCCAGAGCGTCCAGCACTTGCTGGGTTTGAACCATGGGTTGTTTACACATCTCCTGGTGCCCTGCAGCCTGAACAAACATTTGCAAGTGAAAGGCATTCCCCGCAGATCTGACATTTTCCTGGGGGCCAAGCTTCCAAAATGGACGTAATGAAGGAACCTACTGAATATGTAGACTTTTCAGTGGGGAATCATCACCATGGTGCATGAAGGATGATGTAGATGCCCCGAGAAGAGAAGAGGGCTGAAATCCAAGCAATCAACAGGCGCTTCCTCAGAGCTTGCTCGAATCCACCCAGCAGGTGCGAAGGTTTGCTTCTGGACAATGTAGAGTCACGTCAAGTCATACTTTTCAAGGTCAGTCGCACAGAGATCTTGACACATGCTGAGATGTCCAAGTCCTTTGCCCCGCTCACATACCAAAAAAACAACAGAACAACACCTAGAACAGACCAAAGGAAAACCAACAAAAGGTAAAGGTGCTCCCCAAGAGGTAGACTTTATTTGTCTTTCTATACCCATGTTTGATACTGGACAATCTGGACATGAACAGCTTCGGCTCCGTCGTGGTGAACGATCTGCGTGCCCGCGAAGCGGGGGTGCCGACGCAGGACAAACCCGGGGGTTGTGGTTCTGGGGTAAACGGCCTGTTAACACATCAGCTTTTGCCGTTGCACAGGAGGCCCAAACTGAACTTAACTCACAGCCTGACTTTTGCGGAGCGAATAAGTCCAAGTTGAAATCAAGACATTCTAGTTGCAGGGGGGCACAGTAGCCGGAAAGTCCTGACCGTGGGGTATTCTGTATGTCCTGTGCGCTTTGAGGTTTGTCCAGATGATGAGGAAGAGCTGAGACGAGACCTCGAGCATAGCTCGAGCTTTCCGCTACCCCCAATGATTTTGCTTTGCATTTTCCCGGCCGGTCACGGCGACCCGGCGAAAAGGGTCTCCGGGGCCTGGCCTAGTTAGAAGGGAGCTGGGCCTCCCAGCAAGCAAAAGCACATCGTGCCAAATTTGCCCCCAGGGGTAAATTACTTTGACCTACCAAACGAAAACTGTAGGCTCTCTGCTGTTCACTTAAGATCTGCTGCTGATTTGCTGATTTGGAGACTGAATGAAGGCCCTGCTCCTGATCTGGAGAAATTTCTCAGTGGATCCGTGAGCCAGCAAAAGCGTAGGCCCCTGGTCAGGTCGCCCTTGTGCTCTTAAACTCTCACCTCACAGAATTCTGTAATTTATGGTGCCGATTGCAACAAACTACGGCCTTTACATGCCTTTACCATGAAACCCAGAGGAGGTTCCTGCCTATTTCTCCTAAACCAGATACATCCACAAACCAACTCTAGGATCCATTGCGAAGCCCACCCGCCCAACCAATCCCCACAAGTCTAATTAATAGGAATAGAAATAGTGATTGAATAGTGACTTGGGGAAGGAATTTCTACTGGTTGACCTGCAATCTGATCAGGGGGGTTCCCCATTGGATTCCATCTGAGCGCAGCGCAGCGGCCCCCTTGCAGAGGGTGAGTTGCACAGTTTTCCGAACAGACAGAGGGTCGCAGCAATTGTCAGCCTCGCTTCCTGTCAAAAGTAGTTATCCAATGTTATACTGTTATACAGTTATACATAGTTCTCCTATATTCTGCGGGCAACCCGGAATATGCAGAGAAACTCCGGAGAAGTTGTCATCAAACTTTGTCGCTGAATGTGACCCACTGCTTGTGGCGCATAAAAAACAGCTCATTGCAGATATTTGCAGATTGCGTCTTGTCTCACAGGTGGCGGCTTAATCCTTTCAGAGGCTTGCCCAAATTTGTAACTTCCAAGATCTTCCAAGTGCTCAGATCTGCCGGAACAGGAAAGGCAAGCCGCCGAGCCGACAAATTGTCCCGGCCGGGCCTCCGGCTCAGCAACGCTTTTGCGAACGGATGACCATTCAGCTGCAGGGTTGTTGGGTATTTCCAGGTCTTGTTCTTGTCATAACATGTCATAACATGTCATAACATGTCATAACATATATATATATATATACACATACATACACACACATATATATATCATATAATTCAAAATGTAGATATACATTGACATATGCAAAAATATGAATGTGAATATTGGTAATGATGAATATTGATATAGGATATATAGAATAAACATGAGCATAATAGATATGAATATGTCAAAAACGAGTATAATATCAATGCAAACACATATTCTAGCACAATCATGATTGTGAATCTCAATCAACATAAATAGATACTACTATACAAATGAGAACACACACACACACACGCATATATATATATTTTCTATATACATACATATATGATTATGTATGTATTTATTAAAATAATCGTCGAGCAATCAATGAGCACTCGCCCATCCCCCAATCCACCCATCCAAGGGTTCCTGACTCTGATTCCACATGAGTTGAATGGGCCACTCAGACATGGCAAAAGCCCTGGCAAAACCTCTTGATTTTTCCCTTGGATCAATTGATTGGATTGGCTTGTTGCTGGTGATAGCCACCATTTTCCCATGATAAGCCCCCAAATACCCTCTGGTAAACTAACATAGCTATGGAAAATCACTATTTTTAATGGGTAAATCCACTATAAATGGCCATTTTCAATAGCTATGTTAGTTTACCAGAGGGTAATCAAAATATCTCCCATGGTGTCCCAGCCATTGAGTCATAAGTTTCCATCCATCCTCTGCAGCTTTGGGCTGATTTTACGGGCGGATACAGCCATGGCTGCGATGGGAAGTAACTCGGACGCCACGGTGATAGTGATAGCCCTCTGGTGTTTTTTCAATGAAACCATGGCTTTAGATCCCAACTTTCAGTGGATATGTGTTAGGATAATCATCGAAGTCAACTTGAAGTGATTCTCCAGCACCCCAGTTTTTTTTTAATCGCCAGAGGGGTAGTGGTGATGGTTTTTTGAGAAGTCTGCTCGGGAGAGGATTAAATACATGGCATCTAGCCTCTGATAAGCTAACATAGTTAGCTATGGGAAACAAGCGTTTTTAATAGGTGAGTCATCGATGAATAATCATTTGCATTCACACATTGACTTTGAGCGGTTGATCCAGTGATAATAAAAACAGAGGTTAAACTGGGGAATCATCCCGCTTTTTGTCACTGAGAAACGCAGAGGCGATTGGAACCCACTTAGGACGCTTTGCTTCATCTGCAGGTGTTCCGGAGTATGGTGGTGAGAGTCAGAGTCCAATTCATCCAGTGAGAATTCCAAAGACTTCCGACTTCGTTCCAGGACTTGGTTGAAGTTTTACTGGATATCTTGCATGAACCCCCCTAAAATCGACAGTCCATGAATGCCCAAAAACATTCAAACGTCAGGGTTCCTCCGCGGTCTTCCGGGCATTTTTTTTTGCTTCGCATCATGACCCGAAAAATGCCCAAGGTGGCAGCGCTGTGGCTCCAGTGCTGGACCCAGCTGAATGATTTCGATCAAATATGGCAATGGAAAAGCATCCCCATTTCCCCATTGATATTTGGTTTCCCATAAATAAGCCCTCCATTTAAAAAGGATTTCCCATTGCCATGTTTGATTACCGGAATTTGATTTGTGAACATTCATGATCTATCTGATGTCTGATGGTGGGGGGGCCAAGGAGCTATGGGTATCCATATTCCCTATCAAATTGGGGTGCCAAGGAGCTACGAATTGAGTTTTCCAACCAGATAATAGTGATTCAATGTTGTTCATTTTTCTACAAAAAATCATTGCTGGAAATATTCATCTATATTTTTCATCCTTTTTTCTAACCCATGGTTAACTTGATTACATAAAATCCATCCCTCCTTGCGTGCGAAAAGACCAATGAGGTGGGCATCTTGCCGGTGAGGCGGAGCCACCTGAGCCCAGGCTGGGATCAACCCAGTGATGGAATCAGCCCGGGCTGGTGGCCATCTGGTGACCATCTGTGATCAATCTTATTCATAATCTATCCAGTGGTTAGGAGGGAGCTGAGGAGCTATTGGTATCCATATTCCCTGTTAAAATGGGGAGCCAAGGAGCTACGAATTGAGTTTTCCAACCACATGATAGTAATATAATCTGGTTGGTGGTTTGGAACATGACTTTTATTTTTCATATATTGGGAATGTCATCATCCCAACTGACTTTCATATTTTTCAAGATGGTTAAAACCACCAACCGGTCAGTAATGGTTCACGTTTCTCACCATGTTTTTCCACAACAATGGGTGGATGAATGATGAATGGTGATAAAATCAGCTTTCGGGATGCCTTGGGCGGGGCCTCAAGTCTTCGAATGAACACTTGGATGTGCGTGCATGCAGCTGACTGGGTAAGAACCACGTGAATTTTGATGCAGGCCTATATGACATTATATGGGACACACGCTCCAGTTTCAGCTTTTTTGTTTTTTTTTTTTGCACCCCAGGGACCCTGAAGCCGTTTGGCCCGGCCCGTCCGTCTGGGCGGGGCGTCCCGGCCGCGGCGACAATGAAGTGGCTGGTGTTGCCGCTCGGATGGGCGGATGGGCCGATGGGGTGCGGTGCAGCCGTCAGCCCAACTATCCTATAGTTAGTTCATGTTAAAGTTTGGGAAGCAGTTCATAGCTCATACATGACTCACAATTACCGGAGTGCATCCCAGATATTACCTTCCAGTAAACAAGTATAGCTATGGAAAATAGTCCGTTTATAGTTGATTACCTATTGACTGGTGTATGCAGAGGTATCACTGTAGAAGTGATCCTGGTATACCCGTGAGACGCGAAGGTGTTGGAGAAACAAGTTGATTACCCATTCGGATGGTGATTTTTCCATATAGCTACATCAGGTAACCCAGAGGTTCTAGTTATAGTATGTTATAGTTATTAAGTGCTCCGTCATTCCCATATAGTTATTCCGATTGAATAGCGATACATCCCATTAATTAAACCCCATTTAATCCATATCTGGTTGGTGGTTTGGAACATGACTTGATTATTTTTCCCATCATCTTGGGAATGTCATCATCCCAACTGTTACTCACTCCATGATTTTTCAGAGGGGTAGGTCAACCACCAACCAGATATACAGCTGGAATACAGCTGGCTTCATCCCCCTAGGTCCTTGCTGGCTGTCACCGGCTCCCTGAAACACCGTTCGACGCGCCATGGGATCCATGGGATCGTGGAGATGCTGAAAGGCCATTGGAATGTGAAAACTCCAAACTGGTCACTGTAAAAAGAGTACACTTTCTATCCAGAAATCGAGCTTCTCTCGATCTCTCGATCTCTTTCTCTTCTTGTTTTCCACACGGCCACACACACATTTTTCCACACACACACATGCACATATATCTATAATATATGCGTGTTCATGTGCACTGTATGACTTTGAGTTGATCCTGTTTTCAAGAGCCCTGGGAGATGTTCTCACCGCCCCCTCTAGGCATGGCTCAACAGTCAGAGGCTGACGGGAAGGCAGAAACTGAAACCTTTGACAAGTTCCAGTGTGACTCTACGAATCTTGGGGCACTTCAGTGACCCCTCAGTAGTTGCAGCCACTGCTCGGCCACCACGGCCACCACGTGTCCCCTTTTTTTTGAAAGACCTCAAAGGATCACCCTAATTATATAATTGAGGTCTTTCAAAATAAAAAGGGTCACTTTTTCATATAGCAAAAAGGCCAAAGAGGCATACCCTGGGCCAGAGAGCAGGCTTGGCTCCATCCAGGGATAGGGGTCTAGTGGTCTTGAACAAAATCATCAGAGGCACCATTTTATGCAGATGATTTATTCTTGGTAGACTTGGGGTATTTTTGGGCATTTTTTTGTGTCTTTGATGCCTGCCAACCTCCGCACAACTCCCCAAAGGAAAACAATTTCCGAGAAGGGCAAAGCGATTTCGGAGCTGAAGGAACTCATGGCTTCCACCGAGAATCGCATGGAGAAGCTGACGGTGCCTGCAGATGGGGCGTACTGAGTAGGTTGTTTGCTTGTTTTCATATATATATATATATTTGGCTTCACTAGATCAAGAATTGTCTTCTTGCGTAATTCGATGGGTACAAGGAACACACAAATACAAACAATGGTTTTGCAGATAGATTATGGATGATGATGGATGATGACGGATGATGACGATGATGATGACGATGATGATGATGATGATTATTATTATCATCATTATTATTATTATTTATTACTATTATCATCATTGTTATTGTTATCATTATCATCAGTATTATTGTCCTTATTTTTGCAGATTGTGGGAATGCCATTGGGACTTGGTGGCCTGTCGTGGAGGCGTTGACTTCGGAGCTGAGCTCCAAGAAGAGTCAGCTGACTGAAGACCTGGAGGAGAAGAAGGGCATTGAGGCGGGGGATGTAGGCAGCTTGTGGGGTTGGAATGGTTGGATTAATATAGAAAGGTAGGTTGATAGTCATATCATGTGGCAAACCTGCCATCAACAACTACCATTTAAGGATTTTCAAGGGATTTTGGGAAAAAAACAATGACATGGTGATGGAATGGGGATGGTTTATGGCAGGTTTACCACATCATGACTGTAGGTGTAGATATGGATATATATATATATATAGATGGATGGATAGATGTAGGTATATGTAGGTGGATGATGATATACATTTGTTGGAATTGGGTTCTTTTAGTGCTCGGAAGATTCGGCAGAAAGTGGATGCATTGTCGGTGGAACAAGGGTCTACACAAACGCTTTGGCATGGATGATTGATGAGGATTTCGATGTGTCAACCAGGGATTTTGGGCACGGCTCACGGGATGTTCAAGGACTATGTATGGGTTGGGGTTGTGTCTTGGGCTGTGCCTGACAATCAATACTGGAGCACATTGCTTCGTGTGGGGTGGCACGGAAACCCTGATGACAGATGCTTAGGCATATCAAACTCGGATGAATAAACCCCAGGTAATCGATTCAGGAGGTCAACCCCCAAAAAGTGATCATCTGCTTTTTTGCCAACAGGTTGCCCGCTTCTCTTGAATCAACCAGAGGCAAAAACAATTCCTATCCCCTAATGTTAAATACTTGTACTCCCCCCAAACATGGTTGAGTATTGCATCTATTCTTATTGGGCCCAATCCAGGGTGGGTAATAAACACCAGGGGGACCAATCCAGGGGGGTGGCCGGACCAGGCCGAATCCATTGCGGCCCGCGAGAACGAAGAGAAGACCTTCAAAAAGCGGCTTGGGCGCGGATGGGCCACCAGAATGATAGCAAGTTTTTCGAATTGGGGATCTATCCGGACTAAGTCTTGGTGAGGTCTTGGGTAGTTTTGAACGTTGATGGGAATGAGGCTCTATTCCCTCTAAATTTTAGAGCTTTTTGGGGTCCTTCAGATTAGCCATGATTTTTCCTCGCAAATCTGGTCTAGATGATACTCCTGGCACCCATGATAGGCCCCAGGCCTCCATGGGGGCCCTACAATCCCAATCAACTTTGATTTTGGCAACTAGAACTCCATCCATGCCAATTTTAGCTGGCTTACATCGCTGTTGCATAGACATTTCTTGATAGTTAGATCATGTGACATCACTTCGAAAAGGGGTCACATTTAGAAACCCACCATTTCCAAGGGTCAATATCACGAAAGCCAGCCGCTAGGCTAGGCGAAGTTCTATATGCGAACAAAGTGAGTTAAGGGGGTCTGGGGGCAGAGCGCCCGAAATCGGATAAAAATGAGGAAAATAGGTGGTAAAAAAGGTGGACGCAGGTAAACTTTTTTAGGGTTATGTACCAGGTGGCAATTGGGTGACGTTGGGGTATCGATTCCCCCCTGGTCCGCCCTCCGAGGTGGATCTGGGCAGATTGCAATGGAGGGGAAAATGATGAGACAAATAATAGAAAAAATGAGGGAATATGACATAAAACAATGGGAAAAAAATGGGAAAGGAGGGGAAAATGATGAGAAAAACAATGGAAAAAAAGGAGGGACTTTGACATAAAACAATGGAAAAAAATGGGAAAGCAATGGAAAATTTGAGTAGAACGCTTGGAAAATTGATTAAAACGCGAGGAGAAACGGTGGAAAGAATAGGGAGATGGTAAAATGGCTCCGATGTGGGACCATTATCGCGTAAAGCACGCGTGAAACAATGGAAAAGCAATGGAAAAATTGCAGTTTCGATGTGTGACCACTATGGAGTAGAAGCACAGAAAAAAAAACCATGGAGGAAACGAGCAAAACCGTTTATACGGTGCAACTGTAGGGATTGTGGAAGGTGCATTTGGGCAAGCGTTAGACACACTGGAGAAATCGAGTAACACCATGGCAAAACACTGGAAAAATTGATGAAATGGAAGGATAAATTGATCGCACAAAAACGCGAGGAAGAACGGTGGAAAGAATAGGGAGAGGGTAAAATGATGCCAAGTAAAATTGAGGCTCCGATGTGGGACCATTATCGCGTAAAGCACGCGTGAAACAATGGAAAAGCAATGGAAAAATTGCAGTTTTGATGTGTGACCACTATGGAGTAGAAGCACGGAAAGAAAACCATGGAAGAAACGAGCAAAACCGTTTATACGGTGCAACTGTAGGGATTGTGGAAGGTGCACTTGGGTAAGCGTTAGACACACTGGGGTAACATAAGGGTAATGATGGAGAAATCGAGTAACACCATGGCAAAACACTGGAAAATTGATGAAATGGAAGAATAGATTGATAGCATATAAAACAATGGGAAAAGAATGGAAAATTTGAGTAGAACGCTTGGAAAATGATTCCAAGTAAAATAAAAGTAAAAGGATGGAAATTGATGGGGTGGAAAAACAATGGAAAAATTGAGGCTCCGATGTGGGACCATTATCGCGTAAAGCACGCGTGAAACAATGGAAAAGCAATGGAAAAAATGCGGTTTCGATGTGTGACCACTATGGAGTAGAAGCACGGAAATAAAACCATGGAAGAAACGCGCAAAACCGTTTATACGGTGCAACGGTAGGGATTGTGGGAGGTGCATTTGTGTAAGCGTTAGACACACTGAGATAATAGAAGGGTAATGATGGAGAAATCGAGTAACACCATGGCAAAACACTGGAAACATTGATGAAATGGAAGGATAAATTGATAGCCTAGCGTAAACTATGGGACGATTGAGTAAAACTGAAGGAAAAACTGTGAAAAAAACACTGGGGAGACTGGAATGGAGGGGAAAATGATGTCGAGTAAAACTATGGAAAAGCAATGGAAAAAAATGTGGCTTCGATGTGAGACCATTAGCGATGGAAAAGCAATGGAAAAATCGAGGGACTATGATGAAGAAGTGGAGAAAAACAATGGAAAACATATTGGAAAAATTGCGGCTCTGATGTGGGACCAAAATGATGCCAAGTAAAATAAGAGTAAAATGACGGAAATTGATGGGATGGAAACACAATGGAAAAATTGAGGCTCCGATGTGGGACCATTATATGTGCAAGAAGAGTTTCTGGGTGAAGAGTCTCTAGGTGAAAAGTTTATATGGGTGAAAAGTATGTGCAAGAAGAGTTTCTGGGTGAAGAGTCTCTGGGTGAAAAGTCTGTGCAAGAAGAGTTTCTGGGTGAAGAGTCTCTGGGTGAAAAGATGTGAACAGTATATTATTGGTGAAAAGTATGTGCAAGAAGAGTTTCTGGGTGAAGAGTCTCTGGGTGAAAAGTATATGGGTGAAAAGTAGGTGCAAGAAGAGTCTCTGGGTGAAAGTATATGGGTGAAAAATATGTGCAAGAAAAGTTTCTAGGTGAAGAGTCTCCGGGTGAAAAGTATATTGGTGAAAAGTATGTGCAAGAAGAGTTTCTGGGTGAAGAGTCTCTGGGTGAAAAGTATATGGGTGAAACGTATGTGCAAGAAGAGTCTCTGGGTGAAAAGTATATGGGTGAAAAGTATGTGCAAGAAGAGTTTCTAGGTGAAGAGTCTCTGTGTGAAAAGTATATGGGTAAAAAGTATATGGGTGAAAAGTATGTGCACGAAGAGTTTCTGGGTGAAAAGTATATGGGCGAAAAGCATGTGCAAGAAGAGTTTCTGGGTGAAGAGTTCTGGGTAAAAAGTATATGGGCGAAAAGTATGTGCAAGAAGAGTTTCTGGGTGAAGAGTCTCTGGGTGAAAAGTATATGGGTGAAAAGTATGTGCAAGAAGAGTCTCTGGGTGAAAGTATATGGGTGAAAAATATGTGCGAGAAAAGTTTCTAGGTGAAGAGTCTCTGGGTGAAAAGTATATTGGTGAAAAGTATGTGCAAGAAGAGTTTCTGGGTGAAGAGTCTCTGGGTGAAAAGTATGTGCAAGAAGAGTTTCTGGGTGAAGAGTTCTGGGTAAAAAGTATATGGGTGAAAAGTATGTGCAAGAAGAGTCTCTGGGTGAAAAGTATATGGGTGAAAAGTATGTGCAAGAAGAGTTTCTAGGTGAAGAGTCTCTGGGTGAAAAGTATATGGGTGAAAAGTATGTGCAAGAAGAGTTTCTAGCTGAAGAGTCTCTGGGTGAAAAGTATGTGGGTGAAAAGTATGTGCAAGAAGAGTTTCTGAAAGTATATGGGTGAAAAGTATGTGCAAGAAGAGTTTCTGGGTGAAGAGTTCTGGTGAAAAGTATATTGGTGAAAAGTATGTGCAAGAAGAGTTTCTGGGTGAAGAGTCTCTGGGTGAAAAGTATATGGGTGAAAAGTATGTGCAAGAAGGGTTTCTGGGTGCAGAGTCTCTGGGGGAAAAGTATATGGGTGAAAAGTATGTGCAAGAAGAGTTTCTGGGTGAAGAGTCTCTGGGTGAAAAGTATGTGCAAGAAAGTTTCTGGGTGAAGAGTCTCTGGGTTAAAAGTATATGGGTGAAAAGTATGTGGGGAGTTTTTTGGGTGAAGAGTCTCTCGATGAAAAGTATATGGGTGAAAAGTATGTGCAAGAAGAGTTTCTGGGTGAAGAATCTCTGGGTGAAAAGTATATGGGTGACATGTATGTGCAAGAAGAGTTTCTGAGTGAAGAGTCTCTGGGTGAAAAGTATCTGGGTGAAAAGTATGTGCAAGAAGAGTTTCTGGGTGAAGTCTCTTGGTAAGAAGTATATATGGGTGAAAAGTATGTGCAAGAAGAGTTTCTGGGTGAAGAGTCTCTGGGTGAAAAGTCTGTGCAAGAAGAGTTTCTGGGTGAAGAATCTCTGGGTGAAAAGTATATGGGTGAAATGTATGTGCAAGAAAAAAAATTGGGTGAATAGTCTCTTTGTGAAAAGTATATGGGTGAAAAGTCTGTGCAAGAAGAGTTTCTGGGTGAAAAATCTCTGGGTGAAAAGTATATGGGTGAAATGTATTGAAGAGTCTCTGGGTGAAAAGTTTGGTGGAAAATAGGGGTAGATGGGATGCTGGCTTTCGTTCCCCCCTTCTCAGGTAGTGGTTAATAGTGGTTAATAGTGGTTAATAGTGGTTAATGATGGTTAATAGTGGTTAATGATGGTTAATAGTGGTTAATAGTGGTTAATAGGGTTTTTGTTAGTGGTTTAAAACCACCAACCAGATCATGGAAACCATCAGCATGGAAGATGGGTTTGGAAAATGACTCTTGAGCTCTGGCCATGGCCATTCAGCGGAGCAGTGGATGTTGGCAGGAGCGTGAATTCTTGACGCTGCTGATGCAAAGACCTGTGATGGATGCTCGGATCAATTCCATGTGCTCAATGTGTTTAGGCACATCGCCCATGGTTTTGATTGGGCATGGGTCAATGTTTTTTCTTGTTTTTTTCGTCCCAGCCACAATTATGCACTGCCAAGCATCATCCAAATCTACTAATTTTAATGGTTGGCAATGAGCCTTCCTGTTGACACAGCTGCTAGAATTCACCTTCCCCTGGCAGAAGAGACAAGGTATGACAAATCTTCCTGAAACCATGAGTTCCCAAGATTTTGGCAAGACTTACCATAAGATTGTGGATTTTTCGTCCTCGATCTCACGTTTTTTCCAAGGAGGAGGGAAGCCCAAGATCTTACGATCTCAGTAAGATCCTGGTGGAAATCGACAACTTTGATCTCGTGAAGCAGCTGTCTTTGGGCCTTGTTGATGACCAGATTGACATGTCCCGCTTGAACAAGCATGAGCTTAAACAATACGAGAATGATTGCACATGTTACCCTCTGGTAATTTGTTACATAGCTATTGAACATGGCCATAGAAATAGTGGTTTTTTATGGATTTTTCCATTAAACATGGTGATTTTCCATAGTTTTTTGTATGTTTACCAGAGGGTATTTGGTTGCTTCAATGATGTTTCATGAAGCCTTTTTGGCATGATCCAATCCCAAGTCATTTGCAAAACGATGTTTTTCGGGATGAAACCACCCCTGTCCACATCGTTCTCAAGATCCATGTTACGATTGGCCCCCTGAAATCCTGAATCATGAAGGCTGCTACCCCAAACAAATAGATCATGTGTTTAGATTATATATAATAATATATAATATACATACCAATACCGATTACATTATATATTTACTATATATGCATTACATATATATATTATATAATTTCTTATTTAATATAATATACATTTATTATGAACTGAAATACGAGCCACAGTCTATAGTTTTCGGTCGCTTCTATCCCATTGAATCATTGATTCAGCCTCAGTGGATCCCCTGCCAAAAAGTCATCGCAAGGTCGGCGCGGTCCCAGAAAGCTTGAGGGCCACGGGGCCACGGCAGCATGTGTAGAGTCTCACCTTTGATGTGCCCAATATGCGCCTGAAAGACGCTGATTCTACTGCCAAGCTTGACCACATTTCCTAACTTTTCCTGTTGGACAAGGCTGTTCGAAATTTCACAAAGCAAATGGTCAAAGGGTCCGGAAAAATCGGCCGGGAAGTGAGATGAATTCATGTGTTTGTAGGAAAACTATAGCAAATAGAGTTTTTATGTGTTTCAACTTTTTATTGGCTGGATTCTTGGAAGGCAATAGGATAAATGTAAGTCGGTGGGGATGTGGGCGCCAACTGCAAGTGAGATGGCTCTGTTGTTGCTTTTTGTTTTTGAATAAGGTATGTGAATAAAGGTAACACATAGGACCCCAAAATCATCCAAACTCATCCGAACTTTGTCGTTCCAATGGGAAACTAGTATGGTTTTGTCTTTTTTTGGGCATCCAGATTTTGAGAAACACCCATAAGTGTTTTTTTGCTTGGCGCCTACAATCTCCCCTTGTCCCCGCTACGTCTCACATCGTCTCACTGCCAAGCAGTCGTCATCGTGGGAGACACAAGTGGTGAGTCCTGGTCTGCTGTGATCCCAACTTTGAAGAGGGTTGGTGTTTGCCATAAACATGGGCTTGGAAATGGGCTGTTTACCTGTTTACCTCAGTTTTTGTTGCCTTTGAATTCTAACGCCCAAAAGCCAGAGCGAGAGAGAGAGAGGGAGGGAGGGAAGAGAGAGAGAATGTCCTGTAAACATCACTCAAGAGTGAGGATCTCTAAACTCTGGATTAGTAAATTGCCAGGCTGGTTCCACTTTAGTAGCAGATCATCACCATATTTGGTGGTTTATGAATCCTGGGTTGGCAATTAGTTCTTGCAGGTGGAAGTGACAGGACAATCTTGTTTGTACATGAGAATGCTATATGTAAAATTATGTATGCGTGTTATTTATATTTATATATATATGTACACTACACACACATATATATATATATATATTCATATCCATTGATATCTAGTATACATTAAAAATCATTAAAATGCCGTATCTTATCATCGGTTATGATCTATAGTCTATAGCCAGTGAGAAAATGTGCTGCACGTGATCAGGGATGGGATTCGTGATCCAGATGGCGAATGCTCTCAGCGCCCAGACGATTACAGCGATAGTTCATGTCACATGATAATCTTTATATATCTTTACTAGTGACGGTTATTTTGATAAATATTACACCATTTACACCATTCATATTCTGGTTGGTGGTTTGGAACATTTATTTTTCCATATATTGGGAATGTCATCATCCCAATTGACTTTCATATTTTTCAGAGGGGTAGGTCAACCACCAACCAGATTATGATTAACCATCATTAACTATAAATCACTATAAATCCCATTAAATCACCATTTACACCATTCATATTAGATTATTCTATATAGCCATGGTTCCAGTTAAACCAGCACCAGCCGGCAGCCACCACAATTTTTCTCCGGCCAGGCCTTGAACGATTTGTTGCCCACTCCAGCGAAGAGTCACTACTTGTTCAACCTGCGCGACATCTGGAAGGCCTGGTTAGGGCCTGGGGCCGCTGGGGTTAGCCATCCTTAAATCATCCAAGGGGGCGGCACTTCCTGGATCTTCCTGGGATTTATAGTGATTTAATGGGATTTATAGTGATTTAATGGGATTCTATAGTGATTCAATGGGATATTAATGGGACTTACCCTCTGGGTTATGACTAACATAGCCATGGTATAGATGGCCCATAAAAATAGATGGCTTACCGTCATGAAACATGGTGATTTTCCATGGCGAACTGTCAGTCAGAACCAGATGGTAAAGGTTTTGTTTGAATCGTCCATCAGTTGTTCAATATTCACTGATTTCCTTCTGGGTAGACCTTTGGATTATGATCGGTGCGGGGCCAATAGTCTTTTAGCTGTGAATACAATTAGAGGCATCATGATCAGATTCCGCTAAAGTTCAGGCTCAATATAATCGATTCCAGTCCGTCATTCACTCATATTCACTCCTACACCAAGATCCACTCAGTGACTTTCCCATGATTCACTTGCGGTGGCTTCGTTGCACTATTTACGCAAATGGCTATGTACAATACCAGTTTTAGCAGATGTTCACGTCCAGAACCCCCAACTATTTTCATGTGACGATCACGGGCTTCCATGGGTGACCGTTCAAATCCACAAATCACCAGCTGGTGACTAGGTTCCAGTCATTTCACCAGGTTGCTTCTAACCCCACTGAAATCCACAGGAAGAAACCATTCCCATCTTGGAAGGTCACCCGCTGTGGCAGGTCTTTTTGGGCCTTTGCAGTTTGAGCTCGAAGAAATCCAACAACGTCCCCACGGCGCCGCACCGGCTGACCAGGGTGGCACTTGGAGATGTTTTGGGCTCCCAACGGTCCCAGGAAAAAGTCTCAAAAATGGGGTGAAGACACAGAGCTTAGGGATTTTATTGATATCTAAAGCCTCAAACTTGGGATTTTATGTTAGAGACGGCAGAAATTGCCCGCAAGAATTGGGTTTCAACCCATCATGGCCAGGTAAAAACATCACTCTTTGGTGGTCAGATAGTGGATACCCTCTGGTAAACTAACATAGCTATTGAACATTGCCATTTATAGTCAGTTTTCCCATTAAAAATGGTGATTTTCCATAGTTATGTAAACCTTTACCAGAGGCTAAATGTTAATAACTCATAATAACCCCCCCAAAAAAAAAGTCGATGTTTGCAAAGGAAATCTTAGGAACCATCGTCAGTAAATTCCTCGTACACCTCTTAGATTGAACGAGGAACCTGAAGAATGATCGATACGAATCAATATCATCAGTAAATGATATGGAATCCATGCTATATCTTTTGGGGCAAATCAAGAAGACTTAAAAGACATCAACCCCAACATTTATGTTACCAGTATACTGCCGTTACTGTATACTTACATTTGTATACATTTGTGTCATGGTCAAGAGTTGGGTTGTAGAGCCATATTGAAGGATGGTTACCAATCCCTTAATGAGGATTTATGCCTAAACATCGCGTCATTCCCATGGCATGGGAGTGATTACCACGCTACAAGATGGTGCCTAGTGAAATGTGAGTGAAATCAACCAACCCATCCCTTATCATCTGGTGATGACATTCACAGTTCGCCATGGAAAGATCCACCATGCTATTAAGAACGGTGTTTACCATCTATTTCTACTATGGGCCATCTATATATAAACACCATCTATTTCTACTATGGGCCATCTATATATACCATGGCTACGTTAGTCATAACCCAGAGGGTATATATCCATATAATCATCTATAATCTCTAACATGGAAATATACTCATGTAACTATATATCATATATATATATATATATATCCCTTATATATCCTATAAATCCCTATAAATCCCCTATAAATCCCTTATACATCCCTTATATATCCATTATTTATGACGGGGATAGTGACGGGGATGATCTCCATGTGTCACCAGGTGACCCGTTGCTGGGCCCACGAGATCCAACGTGTCTTCGGCGACCGCCTTACGGTGCGTCGCGGGCGGCGTGGTGAAGTCCAGGAAGTACCCTATGATCCTACAAATCCCCAAGATACATATATATATGATTATATATGTATGTATGTATGTATGTACTTATTGTTTATTGATGAAATATATATCATATCTATCTATCTACTGTATCTATCTACTGTATCTATCTATCTATCTATCTATCTATCTATGTATCTATCTATCTATCTATCTATCTATCTATCTATATATATATGTGTAAATCAATGAATATAGATATATTATTATATGTTGATATATTACATATATATATATGTACTTATTGTTGTTTGTTGAAATATATAGTAACTAGTATACTATTTCATTATGTATACATCATTATATACTTATTTATTTACCACTTTGTTTATAAAATAATGCATTTATCATAGATGATATAAATCTGTAAATGGATCTTGCGGGCGCGGCTTGATCCATCAAAGTTTGGATATAGGCAAGGGATCAAGGGCGCCATGTCTCTGCATACCCCCAGTTGCAATGATTCCGTCTCTGAAGATTTTAAGGTTGCCAATTCTTACATAAAAATTGCCGATATCTCTTAACTTCCCATCCTTCCTATCTTAGTCTTACGAATATCCCATGTCCAAGGATTTTGAAGAAAAAAACCTGCAGAACACTAGCAATCTGGTAAATCCATTGTTTTTTCTGTACAATTTCCATATGTTTCCATATATTCCGAGGCAACTCAGTGAGATGTTGTCAAGTTGGGTACTCCACCTTTGGGAGTGTTGGGACAGGATGAGCCCGACCTGCAGTGGATGAAGACGCAAGTGGATAGTGCGGTGGAGAAGGTTTGAGCACGTGATGGCTATCGATGGCTGGTTTCTCCAAGCAGAAATAGAGAGTTGAACACGCACGGATGGGGAAGTAGTCTAATGAAACTGGCTTGGGGCGTTCAATGGATCATTGTTTGGCCTAATTTACATGGTGTCCATCCATGTTTGGAATCATTTAAAACATGTTAAACCACCATCCGGCCATCATTGTGGCACCATGCGTCGTCAAATCGCGAACGCAGGATTTGTCGCAAGATCTCACCAACATCTTTGACAAGGCCACCCTCTGGGGATAGATGGTGATAGTTGACAGTTGCAACAACGCTTGGAGGCTTTACAAACAACCGAAGATACCCTCTGGTAAACTAACATAACTATGGAACATCACAATTTTTCATGGGAAAATTCACTATAAATGGATATAAATGGTGATTGTCCATAGCTATGTTAGTTTACCAGAGGGTAAATGCATATCGCAACTGTGTCTGTAACCACTGTAACCATCCACTGGTGATGGTGTGACTCGTTGCAGCAATGGTTACCTTTGAGGGCTGTGTTCAAATGTGTGCCATCTTCACCTGGCATGATGTTAAAGCCAATTGACTGCTTGGGATTGGTTGAAAACAGCAGCAGCCAAGAATGGTCGCAGTAAAAATGGTGGCAATCTCAAGTCGAATATGACTGTGCGGTAGTATTTTGAGACCCTGATTCCTCCCAAATAAGGGTCTCAGGGGTTCGGTTCCAAACTTGGTGTGCCTGAAATCTGGTATACCCCAAGTATTCCCATCTATAGTAAGGAAACTGATGATTAATATTGGTTTGAGGGGGTACTATTTTTAGACAAGCCCATATATTCTGGAAACATCGGCTGAACTATTTTCCCAGACTTGGTGGAAAGGACACTTGGCAGAAAACTCCTGCATTATTTGGTGGTAAAAAGCATGGTTTACTGCATGTTTTCCCTACCCTCCAGTAAACATACCAAAAGCATCCAAAAGCTATGGAAATGCATGGTTAGGTAGATCGGAAATCGGAAATGATCTACTTTTATGGAGGGTTTTCATGGATTTTCCGTAACTATCATATGCTAGATTTACTGGAGGGTGTGGTGGATTGCAAATGAGATTGCAATCATTGTCAGTTGTCCCCAAACGGCCAAACAAATCCGGTTCGGGACATATTGCAATCATTGAAAAAAAATGAGATTGAATGTTCAATGAAATTGTATAGTTGTTTTTTCCCTAAACCAATCCATTTTTTTCTGCTAAAAAACCAACCGACATTTCTTCCAGATCGCTCCAGGAGCGGCTCATTTTCGCCTCCTTCTTGACTCAGGAGGTGCGTCTGGAGCTGGTGAATCTGTGGGTATGACTCAACGGTTAAGCCATAGACAGATCCACCATTTTTCATAGGTAAACCATCTATTTCTATGGGCAATTTGCCATGGCTATGTTAAATAACTAAATGGATCCAAATGGTAGAGAACAAATTGGACTTAACTGACTTAACCTTATGTAATTCAGTTACAGTTGATGTGTGATGTGTTTCCATCGCTAAAGTCGCTTCAGAAATAAACGTTTCACCCACGCCAGGTGGAAAATCGCACCTATGATGAGGTCACCGACATGCAGGCCCCTGGTGATGCTGTTTGTTTTCAATTCATGTTTTATAATGTTAAAAAAACATGTGTGATCCTCCCTATAAGATATTGCGATATGTAGAAGTGAGATTGACCCAGGTGCTTCATATGGGGTTGTAAAAATAGGGCATATAGGGATCCGCAAATTCGACGACTTGGCATATTTTCCCAGAAAAAAACATGGACAGTTGGGGTGTAGACCGTCGGTTCGTTGAAGCCCCATGAAAAACAAATTTCTCAGACACACCAAAATGTCATATTAATATTGTTTTGTTGGTGTTCTAACGTTCTAAAAACAATACATGTATATATATATATATGATATATATATATATATATATTTATTTATACAGCATACATATATATATATATATATGTATAGTATGTATATAGTATGTATATAGTGTGTATATATATATGGAGTATATACATATAGTGTGTGTGTATATATATATATCCATCCCACTGACATATCCCACAATATCCTCATTTTCCTCAGTGAAATCCTTTTTCTGCTGAGACAAACGGGCTGAGATCAGCGCTGAGGCCATGAAGACGGCCATTGAGGAATACCTCGAGGAATATAACCAGGCCAGTGAGAGAATCCATGAGAATTTTCGGCAATTTCCTCTAGAGAATCCGGCAATTATTGATAAATAAGCATATTTTATGATATTACACATGATAATGATAAGTAATAAATTATAATTATATATATATATGTATATTGATGAATAAGCAATGATAGAATGTCAGAAAATATTAGGCTAAGCCGGGGGTGTGGCGTCGCAGATTTGTCCGCGAGGGCGCAGACACAACATTTTCTGATATTATAAATGATAAACGACAACTATAATTGATATAAATATATAGTAATGGTCAGTTGATATGACTAAATCTTAATGATTATTGATGTTCATGATTGTTCATCCAGCATTAACAATTGTATTGATTGGCTTTTAGGCCTTGGATGCAAGCGTTTGACCCTTGTTCTTTCAAAATATTTCCGTTTGCCATCCACGTCATATAGTTACATACTTACTTATCCCAGAAAAAAGAAAAACATGGGAAACACATTAAAAAAAGTCTAGAGTTTGGATGATTTTTGATGATACAATTTGATATTGTTATAGTTATTTCGAAATAATATGAGTATTACATGATTATAGTTGTATAAAACCAATAACTTTCCATGTTTTTTGTCGCTTCTTGCTAGGTCTTCTCCATCATGATGCCTCTGGTGATGTTTCTGGATGCCTGCGAGCACTGCGTACCTTGATCCAACTCTTTCGTTGGGGTAGCTGGTTGGTAAACTGGTAAACATTGGATTGCACACCACATTCATATCATACAAGCACATTGTTGAATAGGTAGAATTTGTAATATCCTATACATATATATATATATATATATGCACGGACATGCATAAATCAATAGATATTATATTTAAATATGCACATATTCATATAGATAATCAACATATATATATATATAATTAATACCTATCACTATCACATATGTATGTATATAACTATATTTATGTACATATGCATTTGTGTGTGTGAACTTGGGATGGCAGATACAGATAGCTGTTGATGCGCACTGGAGAACCTGGTGATGTCATTTGCATCTCACGATAATTTTGATGGCCCATGTTTGTATCTAAACCCGTGGTGAAAATTTGCTTGTCTTCTAATGTTGCGTTTCTGATCAGATTCTTCATTCACACTACCCTCTGGTAATTTAACGTAGCTATTGAAAATGGCCATTTAAAGTGGATTTTCCCATTAAACATGGTGATTTTCCATAGTTATGTAAACGTTTACCAGAGGGTAATTCCCACTTGCTAATTGCCATTGTGCTGACCCCAAAGATTTGCCACCTGCTTTGAAAAAAGATGCCAGATCTCAGGCGCGCATTTGCCGTGTGCTGAGCCAGCCCAATGGTAATGTGCTACTCCTAGGAGTAGGTGCGCTTGAAACTGCCGTGCCATTGTTGAAGTAAGGTCATGTATGCCCGCTCCTATTGCACTGATCCTGAATGCCCCCATATCTATGTCTAGATCAATGCTGGTACCCCCTGGTAATGACTAATGTAGCTATTGAAAATGGCCATAGAAATAGTTGATTTTCCCATACAAAAGGGTGATTTTCCATAGTTTTTTGATCCTCCCAACTACGAAAGGGTCTGAAGCCTTGTGCTTAGGGCTCAAATTTTTTAGGGTCTAAACTGGTTTTTCTATCAGATTAGACCCTGGCCAGCTACCACCTCAGACCCTCAACATGTACATGCTGGAAAGTGAGAACTTCACTTTAGACCTTTTGCCTAACTCGTAGAGAACTTCATCTTAGACCCTTTGCTGGTTTTTGATCAACTTTGATGAGACGAACTTTGATGAGATGAACCACCACCCCTGAAGGGATCTAACTTGTATACTCCTGGGAAAGTAGCTCACCACCCGGAAAGTGAACCACCACCCCTCAACCACCACTTACTCCTGCAAACTGAAATCTGACATGACATGTCTGCGTTCCAACAAAAAGGCCAAATGACACTAGCATATATCATCTGTGAAAAAACCTTTACGTAAGTCAAATTATGATAATCGGACTGATTGTAAAAAAAATGTCTTTAGAAATTGTACATATGCTTCATGATTGTTTCAATGGCTGAGCTTGTCATGGTCCTCCTGGCCAACCCTGGGGGTCTAAGGTGAAATTGCCTATCTTTGGATTTGAATTTCCCAGGGGAAAAACACACAGCAAACCACAATAGACCCTGGATACAAAGGACATGATTAGCAACTGTTGAACCAAACCACAACGTTAAGCAATAGAACATGTATATACATCTAACATTATTGTTTCAATGGCAACGACCCAAAAACGTCATCACCAAAACAAACTTCTGTTCCGCTGAACTTGTCATGGTCTTCCTGGCCAACCCTGGGGGTCTAAGGTGAAATTGCCTATCTTTGGATTTGAATTTCCCAGGGGAAAAACACACAGAAAACCACAATAGACCCTGGATATTCATGTGAGACCCCTGGGCTACTCAGAAGCAGGGCTACTCATAGAGCCTTGTCCAAAAGGAGCCTTAAGTCCTGAACATTTGAAATTATACCTAAACATTCCCCAAAATTCAAAATCATTCTGACTTGTTTGCAGGAGTAAGTGGAGTAAGTTCACGCAAAGGAAAGTAGCTCACCTGAAGCTATTTGACGAAAAAAACATAGAAGTTCACAGTGCTAAGATGTGCTAAGCACGTGAAGGAAGAAGAGAAACTTGTTGCCGTTGCTATTGCCGGGGCTGTTGTTGCTGACAACCAGCACCCAAGGGTCTAATCTGAAGTTACCAGTTTCCAGAAACATACAACATCAGCATGTTGATGATCTCTGCTGGATCCCTATGGTAGGTCTAGGATGGTTGGTGCTCAGTAGGTCACTTTGCATAGGGAAATTTCAATTAGACCCTGGAAAAAGGGTCTAAACTGCAAATACCTATAGTCCCTAGCTAGTAGTTGAGAGGATGTTTTTTGTATGTTTACCAGAGAGAGTGTATTGGAATGTATGTGAGCTATGCCAACGGTGACTTGGTGGCTTTGGGCTAAACGACTCGTTTTTCTTCGTTGCCCTGGAGAGGCGGAAGTGGCAGACAGAGCTTGACCCGTTTGTTATGGACTTGGCAATGTGTGTCTGTGACAGCTGGGTTGTATGATGATTTGATAGAATTTCTCTACATCAACGAGTTTTGTCTTCTCTAAAGGGGTAGGTTTGATTGATAGACATCAGTGACTGCACTTTGTTTCATCAAGAAATTTGAGAATTTTCTGTCTCCATTTAACCATTGTCGCGACTCACAGGGGGGAACAAATCACATTCCCAAGGTCGGCGTACATGAACGAAGCCGACTGTTTCCAGATTGAAGTGGCGAAAGGTTCGCGACTTGGGACTGGCTGAATCCAGCTAATGGGGCTGGGTTGAAGGGACGGAAATGGATGGAAGCTGATCAGCGGTTCCCTGATTTTTTTTGGCTTCAAGACCAGGCCTTATGGTTTAGGTTTAGGTACTTCCAATTTAGGGTTTAGGTACCTGAAATTGCAGATAAAAGAAAAGACAAAACGATTGTAAGAACTTCCCATGTGTCGGATTGTTACCGCATGCTGGTGCCCCCCTCCAAGTTGGATTAACCCCCCGATGAACCAATATCATATATAGCATGATATAGTTATATATTTATAACGACCTCACTGCGAGCTCACTGGAATCAATGTTAATAAGGGAAATCATCCCAAATGGTCTTAATTCAGGTTAGTGAAATATTATAATTTATATATATACAGTATATATATATATGTATATATATGTGTGTTATGTTATGTTATGCTATGTTAATGTTAATGTTAATGTCAATGTCAATGTCAATGTAATGTAATGTAATCTTATGTATGTTATATTATGTTATGTTATGTAATGTAATGTAATTTAGTGTTATGTATGTATGTATGGTATGATATGGTATGGTATGGTATGTTATATTATGCTATGTTATGTTATGTTATGTTATGTTATGTATGTATGTATGTATAGAATCCCTTCCTCCTAATACTAAACGTCCCCCAAATACTAAAAACAGGCGTCCATCTCCAGTTTCAGAAAATTTCAGATTGGCCAATTTGACTTTTAATTGATCCCCTTTAGAAAACAATTTAAAAATCAAGCTACCAGGTGTGGGTTTTCCCCCCTAATGCTAAAAACTAGTCAACCCCGGGGTGTTTATTATTAGGGTCCGTCCGATTTTTTTAGTTGTTTATATTAGGGCGTTTAATTTAGTATTAGGGGGAAGCTTCGAAATCCAATTTTTGGCAATATTTTAATTGCGTTATATAAAGAACTTTAATTGATTTTGAAATCGGAAAAGCTAGTTTTTATTATTAAGGGTTCTAATTTAATATTAGGGGGAAGCTTCGAAATCCAATTTTCGGCAATATTTTAATTGCGTTATATAAAGAAATTTAATTGATTTTGAAATCGGAAAAACTAGTTTTATTATTAAGGGTTCTAATTTAATATTAGGGGGAAGCTTCGAAATCCAATTTTTGGCAATATTTTAATTGCGTTATATAAAGACATTTAATTGATTTTGAGATCGGAAAAAATAGTTTTTACAATTAAGGGTTTAATTTTATTAATAGGGTTCCCTAATAATAGATACCACCCTAATACTAAAAACTACCTGCCGTGTTTATTAATAGGGGAGAACGTTTAGTATTAGGAGGAAGGGATTATACAGCTATAATCACCAATTTGATCTAGTTACAGTACCTTCGCCAACCCTATGGGGCAGCACCGGCGGCAGCACCTTGCCGGGCAGGTTATGGAATGACTGAATTCAAAGATGATGCCGCTTGGACTTGCGGTACCGCAGTGACGTAGGGAACCACCTCCACTGATACAGGAAAACACTCAGAGATAGATTGGCATGGAAAATCATGGAGAAGTTGGCCAGTCAGTTGGAAGGGCCCAAAGATGAATAGTGATCCAGAACTTTCAGTTGGTTTGCCAACTCCACCCTTCTCCTGTTGCTTCGCAGCGTGGCGACGTCAGGTCAAGAAATGCCTGATGAAGTGCGGCGTGGAAGACAAGGTGCTTGCAACGGGGGTGGAAGCTGCTCATTCACCATTCAACCCCACAAAAAATACGGTTGAACTATGGACGTTTACAAACTAAAAAAACACATCAGAACTTAGATGCCATGTGCTTGACATTTGGAGAAATTGGAACGCATCCGAAGCTTGACATTCACGCCGGGTTTCACGCCTCACATCGCAGGTTCAGATCTTCCTCTTTTGCGACACTCAAATCGTCAAGGAAGACTTCGTGGAGGTTTGGACACCCGTCTTTCGCTTCACATCCCATGCCCGTCCATCCCCAGGAACCGAGGGATCTCCAGGGGTTCTCCGACCAATGATTGCCACAAGGAGAACATGTGACTTTCAATTTTCACTGTTCGCAATTTGGGGTGTAGATCATTGTAGATCTGTCAGGTTTAGATCCGATAGCTTTCAATTTTCAACCCCACGGATCTGGACCCAATCTTTCGCCAATGTTCACCCCACCCGTGGAAAAGTGCCCCTGAGGCGATCAACAATGTGCTCAACAGTGGTGACGTGTGGGCGAATCCCAGCGATGTCCAAGGGGATGCGTTGCGGATGCAGGGCTATGGAAATCTGAGCCATTTGCATCTGCAGATGACTTATGTGATTTACAGATTCAACAGTTTGATTTTCAGAGGGTAAATGTTGTAAACTCAAGTTTCAATGGGTATGGATAGTTTATATGCCCAGTTCTAGTGGAATGTTGGATGGTTTGTTATTGGACATGCCGCGTTGCTGCAATTGTTCAATCGTTTTTTGTTGACATCAGTTGCCATTATGTCATGCTTCTGCAATTGTTGACGCTGACCAGTACTGAAAGAGCAGAACTATGCTTTGATTATCTTGGATTCATGGAGATTCATGGGGCCCAATGGGGCCCAGGGGCTCAGAAATATCGATGAACTTTTAGTTCTCAAAGCATTAGCGTGCCATCTTTGTAGGGTATCCTTTAAACATGGTATCTCCTGAAAAAAATCTCACCTTCCCCACACGGCCCACACGTCTCCCCATGGCTTCGCTGTGTCTTCAAGGCCCAATCTCTACGCCAATGAAGACTTCGAAGCCATTTCATCGTCCTGCCGGCAGTTGTGTCAGCCGGGCTGCCCCAGTGAGTTTAGCCAACGTTGAGTCGTTGTTGGCTGATGAGGAATCCCTGGCCGATGGACCATTGAAGGGTTTTAACATGTTTTAACATGATTATTATTTAGAATTAGCATGAATTAGTTAGGTCCAAGATAGGTGCTAGCTGCTAGAGGGCTTAGCAAGATTTCAAGAATATATGGTACGGTACGGTTGGTACATGTGCTTTCCCTGGTACGTACGGTTGGTACGGTTGGTTGGCACGGTTGGTACGGTTGGTTCGTACCGTACCAAGCGTGCCAACCGCACAGCTACAAGCGTACCAAACGTACCACCGAACCGTACAGATGAACCGTGCCAGGTTAAGGGGGGGTTAAGGGGGGTCGTTTTTCCGTACCAATGCTAAATTTAGTATTGGTACGAAAAAACGCCGCCCCCTTAACCCCCCCCTTAACCTGGTACGGTTCATCGGTACAGTTGTGTGGTACGTTTTTTTTGCCTGCTTGGTACGGCCGTTTGGTACGCTTGGCCAACTGTACTAACCGTACCATACCAAGCGTACAAAGCGTACCAGCCGTACCGTACCAAGCGCACCAACCGTACCAAGCGTACCGTACCAAGCGCACCAACCGTACCAAGCGTACCGTACCAAGCGCACCAACCGTACCAAGCGCACCGTACCTGGTTTCTAGGCGGATATCAATCAAGCACCTATCGAGGACGGATAAAAATATATATATATATATATGTAAATATATAGAATATGTGTTTTATCATAAGTATATGGAGCATATAATCATCCATCAGTTGTTTCATCCCTGTTCTAACCAATTTTTTTTGTTTCGTTCTTGTCTCGTCATGGGTGTCTTGGCCCATTGGCCGAGGTCGATGGGGATGCAGCCCACCAAAGCGAATCTCTTCAGTGCCTATTTGAGTCGGAGCCCAGGAAGATTAGTAATGGTGATGACATGTGATGACTGGGGGATGGTTTATGACATTGTTTTAACCACATTAGATGATTTGAGTAGGGGCTGCTTCTGTCAAAAAAATCTTGGAGAAGGCACCAGGGCCAGCTTGCAGCTTGGTGAGCTCCAGCTGATCCGCCTCAAAAGGGGCTCATGTACAGCCCCCCAAAAACACGTTAACATGATTTTAAAAGACCCAAATCCAGGTTGATATTCCATATATTCCATCCACATTAAGCAACATGAGTATACATTTAGTTTATTGATTGTTTAGACCCAATCAAACAATGCCATCGAAGGCCTATTGCCCATCAATTTCTCTGCCAAACCCAAGGCCGTGTAAAGAAGAACGTCCATGTTACCTTAGCCTTCTCCCCCGTGGGGGACAGCTTCCGAAATCGCCTACGAAGCTGGGGCTGCAATGGACCGATCCTATGAACCATGGTTTCACGGGGCTATTTCGGCTATTTATGGGTAATTTAACGTGCAGAAAATGAATGAACATCAACCACTTGTAGATGATTTTCAGGAAACCATGGGTTGTCCACATCTATGTTAGCTTGCTCCACGGTATTTTGCAGGTATTTCAAGACTTGGGGGGAAGGGATGACGGATGGGATGACAGATGGGATGACGTCATGGCACTCTGGATTTTCAGTCTCGCACTGATAAATGACAGTGGGGGTGAATTCATGATGGCAATGGACAATTCCCCATTTAGTTCGATGATTTTCCCAGCCAGAAACCTCCATGGTGCGGGGATGCCTGCCAGGCAGCCACGTTTGATCTTCCACCGCTTTGCGTCTTTTCATGTCATGAAATTCACCACGCTTTGCCACGTGGTGGCAATCTCAGGATCCTTCCCATCATTGGTCAACTGCTGTACCATTGATTGGCCTGGGTCCCGGCGTAGGGTGAGGATGTCTCTCAAGTATCTTGAGTACTGTTTCAGTTTCTAACATGCGCTGTTCAAACTTCGTTGTGTTTCCAACATTTTCCAACCAATTCTGGTGGACTTCAATGCCACAACTCAACGTTGACAGCCCACAAAACCCCCCTTTTCGGAGGTTCCACGAGTGGCCGGCCGAAGCGCTGTACTCGGTGGCCAAGCAGCAGATCACCGGGCAATCCGTGGAGCTGCCCAATTTGGAGGGAGCCTTGAAGATGTGGGGGGAGCCCAGTCGTGGATGGGTGGTCTACCGACCCACCTTTCTGGTTTTGGGTGGTGAAATGGGTGGTGAAAGGGGCACTTAAATCAAGATAATTTCCAGGAAGACTATATTGATCATTTCAAAAGAAGACTATTGGTGGTTTAAAGGGTAAATGTGTCAACATGTGTCAAGCCCGGATTAATACGAATAAACGATGGTCATTGGTCTATTGATTGTGGAGGTATCCTCCAAATAGTGATAATGTGATACTTGATTGATCTTAATTGGTAACCCCCAATTAAACAGCCTAGGGGTTTAGGAATCCAGGGTTGACATTAATGAAAGAAATCATGGTAGTTTTGCAGATGACATATGGATGAGTAATGACGTAGTTAAGTTATGTTAAGTTAATTAAGTATCATTCAGAAGAATGGTGGTTGAATTGTCCTCTGGTAAACTAACATAGCTATGGAAAATCAGCCTTTTAATAGCTAAATCATCTATTTCTATGGTCCATGTTCCATAGCTATGTTAAATTACCAGAGGGTAGTAGATGATGATAGATGATTGAGAGATTTCACCAAATTAATCAGGGCCCCTTCTAGTTCCACCAGTGGCGGTCACTTTGGTGGCTGACGCCCATCATGAATCCCTATCAGGTGATGTTAACAGAAAGAACTGCAAGGAACCTTTTTTAATTAATCATCAGTCCAAGAATGGTGGTTGTAATCGTTGAAACCAGAAAATCAGCCGTAGACATGCTTTGGAACAACTGCACTCATCACTAAGGGCTTTGGATGGCTTACAAGTCTGGAACATGAGCAAAAACCCATGAAACAAATCCTGAAACATCGCTCAAGTGCTGGTGTCAACCCCAGATTAATGATCTCCCAAGCTGGTCAATGGGGAAGGCATCGTTTTAGTGCCAGATTATCCCCATTTTGCAGGGAACCAATCAGGGTAGATCTTAACCCAGTCATGACAGATGGCGATAGAGAGAGAGAGAGAGAGAGAACTTGATCCAGGCTTATCCGCGGTTGACAGTAGTTATATCATGTTATATTCCAGTTCCCCCATTATATTCACCACAAACGCAACATTGAAATGGTGCTGAAATCATCCAGCATCATCCAACTGGGGCTTTTTTTTAAAAGGATATATATATATATATAATATTATATATTATATATACATATAATTATATATATATGCATATCTATCTAATCTATCTATCTATCTATCTATCTATATATCTATCTATCTATCTATCTATCTATCTATCTATCTATCTAATATATCTATCTATCTAATATATCTATCTATCTAATATATCTATCTATCTAATATATCTATCTATCTAATATATCTATCTATCTAATATATCTATCTATCTAATATATCTATCTATCTAATATATCTATCTATCTAATCTATCTATCTATCTAATCTATCTATCTATCTATCTATCTATCTATCTATCTATCTATCTATCTATCTATCTATCTATCTATCTATCTATCTATCTATCTATCTATCTATCTAATATATCTATCTATCTAATATATCTATCTATCTATCTATCTATTTATCTATCTATCTATCTATCTATCTATCTATCTAATCTATCTATCTATCTATCTAATCTATCTATCTAATCTATCTATCTATCTATCTAATCTATCTATCTATCGATCGATCTATCTATCTATCTATCTATCTATCTATCTATCTATCTATCTAATCTATCTATCTAATCTATCTATCTAATCTATCTATCTTATCTATCTATCTATCTATCTATCTATCTATCTATCTATCTATCTATCTATCTATCTATCTATGGGCAGTCCCACCTTGGCACAACGAACATCTTAACTTGGCACCTCCGCCCCGTTGTACCAACAGGTTCCAGACCATCCACATGAGCGTGGAGACTTCTTCCAAGAAGTTCCTGCAAGCCACCGGCCGCAACGTCTACGTGCGAGCGGCCCAGGGAAACGACGGTGAGAAAACTGAGACAGCTGGTGGTGACCATGGTGGTTGGAGATGGTTGGAGGATTGGGAGGACCAAGTTGGGTGGAAGATAGGTATTTATTCACGAAAGATGTGAATTTAAGATGATTTAACCCAAGAATTGATTCACCAAAGATGTGGATTTAGCCTCCACTTCGGAGCTGTGGAGATGGACCCCAGGTCCGATGGGCGAGTTGTGAGTTGTGAATTCTCGAACGTTGACTTATGATAGCGACGTTGGCTTATTTCACTGGCATGTCATTACTGCTAATGATAGATATACATAGAGATACTGTATACTGTACCTATCAATATGGTTTACTGTATAGACTCTAGACTAATTGGGCTGTTGTTTGGGTACGACCAATTTGAAGTGAATGGACCCCTGGTGCAGTGGCCATATCCCAGTACTGTTTGGTTTGTTGGGTCCCAACAAAAATCACCGTCTTTACATATCTTTGGACAAAGCCTGTTTATATAATTGCTGACATTTATATATAGATCACGCTGTATCCCACTGACAACTCATCACACATGCTGATTCATCAGTTACCCTCTGGTTATTTAACATTTCGCCATGGAAAGATCCACCCATTTTTAAGAACGGTGAACCATCTATTTCTATGGGCCATCTATACCATGGCTATGTTAGTCATAACCAGAGGGTAAGTCCCATTAATATTCCATTGGATCACTACAAAATCCCATTAAATCACTATAAATCACTATAAATCCCATTAATCATTATAAAATCCCATTAATATCTATCCCATTGAATCCATTCGAATTTCTAACCATCCAAAGCAGCGGACCGGAGGTGACGCCCACGTCATTCCTGGAGCTGCTGACCAGTTTCGTCGGCATCCTGGCAGACAAGCGCAACCAGGCGATGGGCCGGGGATGGCCGGGGTGAAGGCGACCAGGCAACTGGTGGTGACTGGTTGGTTTATGGCTGGTGATTGGTGGGCTTATGGTTTATGATGTTTAAAACTTATGGTTCTTGATAAGATAAGAAGGGCAATGATCTCATATCTCAATAGAATTTCGATATACGTATGGTACTGCAGGATCTTTTGCCAAAGATCATGGCCAGAAGGAAAAGTCAACACAGACGGTGGTGTTTTCACATAGATTGTGACATCCCAAGAGCATGCAAAGCATGGCAAGATGAGAATATGTTTTTAAGTCGTAAAAAACAAATCCCCATTCCATGGTTGGTCATCATTGGTCGCAGGTGGGAATGCTACAGCATCGCTACAGCGTGGGTCCGGACTCCCAGTTTGTGGGCCTTGAAAGCCTCAGAAATTCATGCTTTGATGGGATGTTGTAGGGTTTAATGGGTTTGCCCTCTGCTAGTCAAACGTGGCAATGGAAAATCATGAAGGTGATTTTTATGTGTTAAGATCTTTAAATGGTGGATTTTCCAGTGCTATGTTTGATTACCAGAGAGCAATGGCAGATGATCGCGTTTCAGTCGCTCGGCCTGGGCTGAAGTGCCTTGGTCTCTAGATGGCTACGCCCAGCGAGAGAGAGAGAGAGAGCAATGGGATTTGGAAATTGAAGGGTGTTATAGGATAGAATGGGATTTACCATGAAAGCTGCAAGTCCCCCATGATTCTGGTAAATATCCACTATGGAGATTTTACCAGTATACTTCCACATTCCACCACCCAAAAATAAAGGCCTAAATGCCTCCAATATGGACACCCCAATGGAAGAGATCCAGTACTCTACCAGGCTTTCGAATGGATGGTATTTAAGATTAGGGGGAAGGGATGAATTATCAAATGTTGTGCATGTTAGTGTGGTTTGATATCTTTAGTTAGGAGAATAGCGCACGCCGCCCATTATGGTTGTATCCCTTAAGTGGCCCATAAGTGGTTCATTGTTTTGAGGAGTCCACACTCCTCTCCCGAAGCATGACGTCCAGCAATCAGGAGTCTATCAAAATTCTATAGCTGGTTGGTGGTTTGGACCATTTGTTCCCATATATTGGGAATAATACACCCAACTGACTTTCATATTTTTCAGAGGGGTTGAAACCACCAACCAGATAGGGAAACCCAGGGCGAAACCTACTGTTAGATGTGGAAAACCCCATGGTTTCCCAAGTTTCCCTGTAGGATAATGATCTGCAAATGGTGGGTAAACTCCACATCGAACTGTTATCCCAAGACCGTCCCAACAACCTACGAATTCCAACTGGGAGTGGCTGTGAAAATGGGGTCTCCCAGTCTACCTGAAATATCCAGGTTGAAGGGTTTGTCATGCTGATTGTCACTTGACTAGCGACTCAGCCGATTTTCAGACACAGATTTGCTCGGATCCATCCCATAGCAGGGAAAACAGCTGCTGCAGCCAGGTTTGGGAAAGATTGGTGATGCAGAAGAGCAAGTGGCAGGGCTTCAACAGATGCTGGTCGAGAAGAAGTTCCTTGGCCTATCCAGTGGAGGGATCGGGGTGGGAGCGGTGCTTGCCTGAAACATGGGAGCCAGGTGGAGTAGGGGTTGGACGATGGGAATCTTATCATTTATTTACCCTGCAGCCGAGATATAATCTTGCGACCAAATGGCCTAATGGCCTAAATTTGCCTAAATGATTCTGCATATTTCTGCATCAGTTCAGTGGGCAAGACTCCAACCATTCTGTGTCTTGGGGTAGACCGGTAGACCCTCTGACTTTGCTAGCAGCCACTTTGCATGATTGAGGAAGTGGGATGCGGGTAAACCACATATTCACTGCCCACAGTTGGAAACACCTGTGCCGAAACCCAAAGAGTTCACAGCTATTATCCGACCTGGTAAACGTTAACAGTTTGCCATTGAAAATTGCCATTGAAATAGTGGATTTACCCAGCTAGAAAATTGTGATTTTCCATTGTTTTTTGTATGTTTACCAGAGGGTATCCACAATATATCAACATATGTAGGCACTGTTGACGCCATTGACCGAATTGTGCCCTGTATCAGCAAAGTTAAGGCTTTGTGCCCCAAACCCGCTTATGTTTTGTCGTCCCGTCCAATTTCCAGCCCTGCATTTCAAATTTCGTTGAAAGCCATCAGGGATACCCCAAGTTTCCAGCGAAAATGACCTGAATGACTGGGGTTAGTCTCAAAGCTTTGAAGCAAACATGTTGTTTTACATTCTCGGCCTTGGGCACAAAGGCTTCCCCCTTTGAATTACTCTATATCATGATTTCTTGTGGAGGTTTGAGATGTGATTGACCTGTACGTGTCCATTCCCATTTTTGTAATACCATGTGATCATTGCTTGATCTTAAGAATATGTGATATATTCATTGATATTCATTGATCATACTATATCATAGGTCACAAGATTCATTGATATACATACATATGTAGTTATACGTATGTATATACATATGTATATATATATTAATATATATATATATTAATATATATATGTGTGTGTGTGTGTGTGTATGTGTTGGTATCATAAGAATATCATAAGACTTTCTAATATCCATTGATCATCCATTCCCGTGACGTTTTTTTTGTCGTGAGGCCTGTGCTGGAGAAGACCCAGAAGGAGGTCAGTGAGATGATGGTCCTGGAGCTCAGACTGGAAAAGTGCCAGGGCTATCAATGGGGAAAAACGACCTAATTACTGTATGTGTGAGTATTGTTTTTGTATATACATATATATATAGATAGATTATATATATAGATTATACATATAAGATTATATACAAGATTATGTATATATATATATATGGACTGGACTAATATCAATGTGTGTGTGTTGTGTTTTTGACTTTGTTCATGTTCATTTATTGACATATTAATTATTGCATTCGGTTGTTTAGAGTGAACGGAAGGGGGTACGCGCATCAGAGTTGAAGCAAACTGGCCACTTGAGTTGCCAAGTTGTTTGAAAATTGGGTCCCCCTAAATCCAGTGGTTCGGTTCATCATTTTCCTTATGAAATGAGCCACTATTATAAGGAACATGGGGTATAATCATCTATTTTGATGGGGTATACCCCATTTTTCCAGTGGGTCATCTGTTTATACCCCATTTTCAGACAGACCCCAATTGCCTATGACGAGTTTCCCAGTGGAATCGAGGTGGTGATCACCAAAGACAAAGCGGAAGCCGAAGAAGTCAGCAAGGCACACGGGACATGGAAAAAAGCCCCGGGGACCACAGATGGCGAACCCTCTGGTTATTTAACGTAGCGAACTGGAGAATCACCATGTTTTAATAGGTGAACCAGGATAAATCATCTATAAGGCCATTTTCTATGGGAAATGACCCATTTATAGATGATGTAGCTAGTAAAAGTGATGATTTTCCATGGCTCTGTTAAATAACCAGAGGGATCCAGAGGGTATATGTGTTTAGTATATCAACCAGCTGATTATTTGGGATACCCAAGTTTGACGCATACCCATATGACTCTGCGAGTGTTACATGTAGTATATTTCTCATTTTTTTCTGATGTTAATCCAATGCGTTTTGGTGAATTCACCATGTTGTTTGTTCAAGTTGAAATCAACCTTTTTGTCTTGGCTCTACATCCTGTTTGCGCAGGTTTTGTGTCGCGGCTTTTGGGAGATAGAGAAGATCATTTAAGTCTTGAGATCTTGCACCTGTAAAATGTGGCACAGCAAATGAATCAAGTTGTATAAACAATGTTCTTGTCGTGCTTTCCATTTTTCCGACTCATGAATTTCATGTCGACTACCTTGCCTTCTATTTTTCCACTGCAAAAATACGGCAAAACCGACCATAATTTTGAAGGCCAAGGTCGGCACAACAAAAAACTACTCAACACTTGTCAGTATTTATTTATATAATTTATATAATTCAATTCTCCATCAAGATCATCAAGGTTTAATCAGTTGATGTATGAATTTCATCAATTTAACTTGGTTGATTGGGTTATGATCAATTTAACTTCTTGAAGATCTTGAAGTCTACCCTCTGGTAAACTAACATAGCAATGGAAAATCACCACTTTTAATGGGAAAATCCACTATAAATAGCCATGTTCAATAGCTACGTTAAATTACCAGAGGGTAAGCTTGAAAGTGTCAAGTTGCCATCGATCTTCCCCCTGATCGTCCCAGCGTCGTGCAGGCGGTGGCGGCGGAAGAGGCCGCCGCGGCGCTGAAGGCGGAAGAGACGCAAGCCATTAAGGTGGGCTGTCCAGGGCTTGGGAGGCTTGGGAGGATGAGGATCTTAACAAAAATGTGAAGGGAACATGTCAAACATGTTGCGGAAAAAATAGGTTGGTTTAGTTTGATTAATGCCAAACTTGTTTATCATGGGAAAGTTGGTTGGATATTTGGGGAGGAAAAAAACACAATAGATGTCCCGAATTCCCTTTGGTTGATTGCAAAAAGGCTTCCCATGAAACGGCGTTTCCATTCTGGCCGCAATGGAAACGCCCACCTGAATGGAAACGCCCAACAGAAAAACTGAAGAGAGAGAGAGAGCACCCCCGATATTAAGTGGGTTCTATATCCCTTTATACCCGCTGGTTGGTGGTTTGGAACATGGCTTTTATTTTTCCATATATTGGGAATAATCATCCCAACTGACTTTCATATTTTTCAATAGCTATGTTAAATTACCAGAAGGTACCTACTATTCCCCCATTCTATCACCTAATATCAGTTGAGAGTTGCTACCGCAGGACGATGCCCAAAGAGATCTCGATGAAGCCTTGCCAGCCTTGGATCAAGCTGTTGAGTGCTTGAAGAAGCTGAAGAAGGCCATGGCTTTCTGTGTGCTTTCTCTGTTGTTTATACGTCAAAAACTATATAATTAATGATTTTAGTAGGTTCTTATGTTAATTTAACAGATTGTTTTTTTTCTCCTATGGGTTTCTCTAAGACCACATAACCGCCTTTTCTGCAGATGTTCTTTTTTTTTGGGGGTGGACCAATGGAGAAAAGGAGGGTCCTGGGGTTTTCAAGCTTCCCATCGTCAGGAACACATCCAAGAGGTGAAAGCTTTAGCCAACCCACCGGCGGGTGTGAGACTGGCCTGCGAGGGTGTGTGCATCATGTTCCATGGCCTTGGGATGGGATGGGTCCTGGGGGTGGAGAGGTCGAGATGGTGGATGGGTGAATTCTTGACCTAAGGCGTGAGAATTCCATGGTGTTGAACTTTGGTTTGGGGGCGGATCTGAAAAATCTTAAGACTGGGGTCATAGGAAATTGATCCATTTTCGTGGAAGAACTTTCACTTTGGGGTTGAAGTAGCTGAAATCCAGCGACCTCCGAAACTGCCCGGTGGTGCAGGGTTTTGAGCTGTTTCGCCCAGGTTCCAATTGAAACCTGTGAAGAAGAATGATCCCAACAATCCTTCCAAGAAGATCGAGGTGGGAACACAGCTGGCTGGTGGCCCTGGGTCGGCGATTGGATGTAGACCACCTGTGGGGATTCATGGTTCATGAAATTTTGTGCGGCATATATGTATCCCCTACTTTGAAGATTCACAAAGGATGAGAATCACAAGTTTACAGACTTTTGGCAGTTATGTGGGTAGCTATGGGTTGCTTCTGGGACATTCAAGCCCCGTCACCAACCCATCCAAAACTGGTTCACACAACTGTTTGTAAGGTTTTGTGTATATGTTTTTGTTCAAATCCTATATTGGAACGTTGCTCATGGGGCCCCCGCCCCGGGGACAACGGTTTCACCTTGAAGTTTTCAGGTCATTAGTTGGAGTTGTTCAAGCGCCATTCCCAGGACTACTGGGAGACATCACAGAAGCAGGTCCTGCTGGTGTCTTCTGGTGGGAGAGGAGATACTCCTGAACGATATTCAAGTGAAACTAGTCAATACGGCAGTACGACCCAATGTTTGACCGGTTTGACCATTCAAACCCAGGGAAAAATGGGAAAAGTTGCTGAACACCGCTATGTATGGACCATTTGTGTCCTTTTGAAATTCAACGCCACTTTAAAACAATATAAACAATCAATCTTTCATGATCATCCACGGTTTTCCCCTGGTTTTCCTGGCAGTTTTCTCCCTAAAAAATCCAAGGCTTTTCCCCAAAGTTTTGGTCCAGCCAGGTCTTGGTGGATGCGAAGAAACTCCTGGAGGATCTCATGGATTTTGATAAGGACAATATCCCCGACAAGGCCGAGGAATCCGACCAGCGAGGAAGTGGCCGACAGAAGTGGGGATATACTGTGCCGGGGTCAAGATATGATGTGAACATGTGTACTGGATATATATATATAATTATGTATATATATATATATATACATATTATATTTATATTTGTATATATATATATATTTGTACATATATATATATATATATTATATATATATATGTATATAATGTGAAGTTATATGTAAATTACATTAATACGATGTGCATTTATTCGTATACACCTCATACCTTACCAGCTCCTAGCCGCGCTACCTGTGGAGGTCATCCAGACCATCACGCCTTATATCGAGCGTGAAGATTTCGATCCCGCGGCCATCAAGAAGGCCTGTGCCCGGTCGTTGGGATCACCGGGTGATGTCCTCATGATATGGTCAAAAAAGGTGGAAATGGTGGTAGAATGCCGGTAGAATCCTGAATGGATGTTGGATATGGTGTGTTATTTTCTGGTTGTTCGAATGATTTCGAATGACATCCAATGATTCTGGGATGAATTTCCTTTTTGTTGCTGATCTCCCATGTAATAAGGAAATTCCATAACAATAAGGACATCCAATGATCATCCAATAACTGGGATTCGCCATGTAGTTTATTCCACTTTTTCTGGCCAAGTCCCAGTTATTGGATGATCCATCATGGACCATCATGGATCCCTCGGCCATCACTGCAGCTGATGTAAAACAATGATCCACTGGCGAAGTGAACCGCCAACCGCTTGTCAAAGATACGTATCATTATGTATCATTTATTGTCATTCATTGTCATTCCATGTTTGGTTTCACTCACCCCTTTCATTTCGCGGTGTTTTCTCCTTTTTTGGGAGGGCTGTTGTGGTTTTTCATGTTGGGAGCGGCGTTTTATTAGGCCTCGGTGGCCTGTGAAGCCTTGTGTCTTTGGGTTGGTGATCTCAGATGTTTGGGATGGTCGCAGGGCTGTGTTCTCTGGTTATGACTAACAGTTCGCCATGGTTTTTCGATGGCCCTAATCGAAATAGATGGTTTACCTATTAATTAATAGCATGAAAATGGTGGATCTTTCCATAGTTATGTTAGTTTACCAGAGGGTAATTTGCAAGTTTTTCTGGAAGCTTCTCACTGTGGAGATGGAGTGGTGATGCTACTGCCATGAAAGAAAGGCCGTTTCTCACTGTTGATATCTGTTGATCACTGCGGCGTAGTGGATCCCATGTTTTCAGCTAAAATTGGCAACTTCCATTTTTCCATCGCTTCTCAAACTTGAGAAGAACCTGAGTGTTCAGTTTATTCTGAACACTTCATGAATTCTCATGTTTATTCTTTACATCTACATGCAGTGTTCAGAACACATCGAGGCATGGCCCCCCATGACCCAGCCAGTCCAGCTGGGTTTCCCAGGTGCGTGCCATGTACAAGTACCACTTCGTGGCCAAGGCCGTCGAGTCCGGGCAGCCCAGACATTCACCAACAGGTGAGGTCTCCTTTGAGGATAGTGACATGTTGACCCAAATAAGATTGGATTATACCAGGAAATACCATGATAGATCAGGTTTACTTGGATATACCATAGATAGATCATATCAGGATATAACATGATATAACTTATAACATAATCTGATATATCTACCCTAAACCATCATGAAGCCTAGTGAAATGTTGGCCGTAAACCAACCTAACAGACAGGGCCATCACCTTGTGAGCGGGGCATGATATGTTCAAAGCCACCGCATAGACATAGGTGTCCAATCGCTACGGTGTTTTGGCAACCGGCTCGGACTATGGCTTACTTGTCAAGCAGTTGGCAACCATTGTCAGCAAACCCTAAGTACTGGTTTACACCTCTTGCAACTGGATTCTTACTGCACTTTTTAAAAGCACAAGGGGATGGCCACCCAAGATGCCCAAGGCAATCAATTTTGTAGAGGAGTCATAAACACAAATGCAACATCTTGCAGGAAATCCCTATACCGCCTGTACCGTACTTATAATGCTAAACAATCATCATTTCCTCCAACTTGTGCTGTCAACTGTTGCGTTTCCCCCCAAAATGAAAGAACAACACCAATGTTGAAGCAGTATTTGCTGTACATGTCTTTCCACTATAATCACATATTATAATGATATAATATAATCATCATTATACCCCCAGTATAATCATATATATATATATATGATATATATATATATATATATATACTCATCATTACAGTAAGCATTCTTCCGCACCGGCCACTTCCGGCCACCCCGAGGCCAAAGAGAAAATTGCTGAAGCAAGCGGAATCCGAGCTGGCGGAATGCCAGGAGCGTGCGAGCGATGTCGGAAAAACCTTTGGGTAGCCCAATAGCTGGATGGTTCATGGAAAATCCAAAAATTGCTGGGTCATGATGTGTATTTTTTTTAAGAAACCACTAGAGATATTGGACATTACAGTACTAGAGATTACTAGTAAATTACCGGTGATTTGTGGGTAGCTCTATTTTTTTCGAAAGCACTGGAGATTTCGTTCGCCATTTGGGTGGAATCATGGGGAAAATATATGACATAAACGGATTTCGCCTCAAAGTCTAAGAACCTCATGGTGAACCAGAATTATATCATGGGTACATTGGAAACTATCGTGACATTTGCGATGCGCAGACTACAAAAACATGGAGTGAGAAACGGAAGTTCCATGGTTTAGTAGAGAAATCACATGTTTGGAACCATACAATGGGGGTGTGGGTTCCCATTACGGAGCTGGTATTATACCATTCTTTCATATCCATCATTGTGTTATATCAAAATATCACAAAAACTCTATAGTTGATAATGGTGAATTATTACGTATAACCCATTTATATTCACCATAAGTCGGGGGGATGATATACATCATAGTTAATTATGTATATAATTATACTATATACATATACACCATAGTTAGTTGTTACTAACGACTATAGTTGATAATCAGTAACAATTAGCTATGGTGGTGGATATCCCACTAACCACTAATTAATATTACATAAACACTATAATGTGGTTAAAACAATAATAAACCATCCCCCAAATCACCATCAATAGGTGCTATAAACCATTCCCAGTCATGGGTGGTTTGTGATTGTTTTAACCACATTAAATAATATCCGAAGGAATTGCACATGAATCAATTATTGATGGAAAAATCCCAATCCCCCTAATATTTAACCACATTAGTTGATTTACCCAGCTATAAAATGGTGGATTTTTCCATAGTTATGCTAAATTACCAGAGGGTAAACCTCCATTTTCCTATGGCTTTCCCGGTAGGTTTTCCTATGATTTTCCCTACTAAACCAGTTGACTAACCATTTAGTTCGTGGATTTTCCAAATTTCCCATTAAAAAATGGTGGATCTTTCCATTGATAGTGGATTTTCCCAGCTAGAAAATTGTGGATCTTTCCATTGATAGTGGATTTTCCCATCTAAAATGGTGGATCTTTCCATAGGTTTTTTGTATGTTTACCAGTTGGCTAACCAACATTAACCAACCATCCAACCCCTTGTCCAGGAGAAGCTGGAGGCCGCTCAGTCCAGGCTTCGGGAAGTTCAGTGCCGCGGCTGAATCCGAACATCGGAAAAACACCTGGGAAAAGATCGGGAAATCCCTTATAAATGAAGGTTTGAATGGACACATTCATATAGAAATGAGGGATTTTCATGGATTTTACGGCTAGCCATGTTGAGGGTAACCAGAGAATAAGGAGATTGAGCAGAAGAAATCTGGGTTCAGCAGAACAACGGATGGTTTGCATAGGTTTCATTCATCAGACAACTTGGACTTGGGATTTTCAGCCCGTGTATATAATCCCCTCTATTACTAAACTCCCCCAAATTAAAAAAAGAAAGGATTGGTGTGGCACTTCCGTATTTTTTTTGGTTGGGCACAATTGGATTCTTAATTGTAGTAATTGAGAATCAATAGAAGAACAGGATGGTGAACCAATGCGTTCAACCCCCTATTAATAAAATAGATTGCCACCTAGAGGTTTTTTTTTATTAGGGTCCCATCTCACAAATTTAATTTTCAATTTTTATTATTAAGGTTTTCATTGGAATATTAGGGGGAAGCTTCAAAATCCAGTTGTTGGCAATATTTTATATAGATCTTAGTAAGGGATTTAATCAAATTTGAAATCGTTTTTTTTTATTATTAGGGTTTTCATTGGAGTATTAGGAGCGCCCTAATACAAAATACCCCTAAGAATAAAAATAGATCACCGTGCGTACCATGTGGGGGGGTGTTTAGTAATAGGGAGAGAGAATTATTAAGGGTTCACCATCAGAAAATCGGGGGTTGGGCAGAAACATGTGGTCTCACTCATCGAACAGCTTAGACTTGGGATGGTGTTCAGCGGCCAAAAGATGTGGGTGAATAACAAGTATACTCACATAGAATAGATGCAGGGTTAGTTACCATCTGGTTATTTAACATAGCCATGGAAAATCACCATTTATAATAGGTAAACCATCTATAAATGGGCCATTTTCCATGGCTATGTTAAATAACCAGAGGGTAACTATATTGAACTTAGTATACCCAACATGTCCCACCATCATTTTGGTGAGTTCAACTAGGCCCACCAGGGGTCGAGATAAAAGACGATGAGAGCGGAGTCCAAGCCGTCCAACGCTCAGGACGAAGATTGAAGCCTTGGAGGTGTGAGTCTTTCTTCTTGTTACCCTCTGGTAAACATACAAAAAGCTATTGAAAATGGCCATAGAAATAGTGGATTTACCCATTAAACATGGTGGATCTTTCCATAGTTATGGGACAGTTTACCAGAGGGTAAAAGATGTTAAGGGGATCCCTAAAACTTGGTCCATGAAGGGAGTTGCTGATGCTCCTGTCGCTTCTGAAAAATCTCTCGCAGGCGGAGTTCAATGCAGCTGTGCAGAAGCAGAAGGACCCTAGGGCTGAAAAATGGGAATGGATCAAAGTCACGGTAACAAAAATAGTTTGGTCTGGGTTGTTGTTTCATCGTCGTGTTAAAAAAAAAAATAATAATAATAAAACATTTTTTTTCGACATATGGGCCATGTCTCCCACAATGGGATGTAAGGGGCAATTCACACAACAATGGGTTTCTTGCTGGGGGGAGAAAGCCAGTTGGATTTGCCTGAAACAAAGGTATCCCGAAATGCGATTGCGTATCAATTATAAGCATTTTCCCATTGAAACAACCATATATTGGGAGTATCTCTTGGCAAACTGATATCGGTCATATCATATCCAATTAGTTTGTTAAATTGACATTTTCAAGATGTAAACCGTTAACCCTATATTTTTATGGCTCCCTCATCCCTAAAAGTGGCTGTTTAGGTTGTGGCCATCCCCTATGTGCAGAGCCACTGGGAGTCCTTGGCCCCCAGGAGCTCCAAGATGACATGAACCTTTGCGAGGTGAAGTTGCAACGAGCGTCGGCCCTACCCAGACTGCCAGATTTCGGATGATTTCTGCAGGATGGGGGCCCCCAGTGATAAGTACCCTACCATTATTATGGTTATAATGGGGATTATGATGGTCTATATGTTTTATATAGTTGTAAATTGGTTTATAAACTATATATAAAATATTATAATCCCCATTAACTATAGTTATATATATATATATCTACCACAAATAAACCATTGTTAAGCCACTTATAAACCAACTGAACGCTATCTTGGGGGCCCCACCCTGTGGGTGAGGCGAATGATTAGCCAATGAGAACTAAGGTAAATCTTCAGATGTTTTGTAGAGGTAAATTGCTGGTGGAAATAGATGGGCTGACCGGGGTCATAATTTGAGTCCTAAAAATGACCAAAGAGTATCAAATAGTAAGGCTTTGGTGGCGTTTGTCTTCTTCTCGTTTTTTTTTTCCCCGTTTGTTGTGTTTGGCTTCTTGTTCTTTTGGCTTTTGTGGTTTCTTGGCAGTATGCTGCAACTATCGTGCTGACAAGGAGTAAAACATCAATGAGACATGAAAAAACAAAATGATATAAGATGATAATGTTGTATAAGAGCAATGAAACTATCCAGAAATCAGCAAATTACAGATTTCAGCTCCAACATGTAGCAAATAGCAAGGACATGTGCCCCAGACTGAAAAACAAAACCACATCCCCAAAAAACGCAACAACAAGCTCCCCCCAAAACATATGCACCTATATATATATATAATATTATATAATTATATATTATACATGTTTAGACATATATATATATATACATATGTGTGTGTGTGTGTGCGTGTGTATGTATAGACGGGCATATATATATATACATATGTACATAGTAGATGTATAAACGATAATGATGATGGAATTTGATGTAGTAGTAGAAAAGTGTTCAAGAGATTACCCAGAAAGAGAAGATACTCATGATACGCAGATAATGGATAAAATAGACATAAATGCATGACAATGTATGACAGCATATAGGCTGCAATATATATATAGATATTACCCTTTGGTAATTTATTCTAGCCATGGATACCATGGACCATAGAAATAGATGATAAACCTTATTATTCACCTATTGAAAATGAAATTAAATAACCAGATGGCACGACCAATATTATTAGAGTATCATCCGTTTTCATCGGTTATCATCCAGATAATTTCGATCATCCAGTTAATAGTGTTAATATTTAGATTGTAGTATAGTTCATACCTTATAATTTGCTGCAGATATTATGACATATTTATATAATAATGATGATGATAATAATAATAACAATAATAATAATAGTAATAATAATAATAATACTAATAATAATAATAATTAATAATAATAATAAATATATATATATATACATATATATATATATACATATATATATATATGTATACATATATATATATATATACATATACATATATATATACACATGTATATATATATATATATACATATACATATATATATATATATGTATAATGACAACTACAGTATCCTGTTGGTTCTTACCTTTTTATGGTACCTGACGTCCATTGCTTCAGGCACAAACTCATCTGCGGTCTTGGAGGTGAAAAAGCCCGCTGGGGACAAAATGTGCAGGCGCTGGGTATCCCCAGAGAGACGATCAGACCTTGCTGGGGCAGGGTATTGCTGGGAAAACCATAGGAAAACCTACCGGGAAAGCCATAGGAACATTTAAAATGGAGGTTTACCCTCTGGTAAAGGTTTACATAGCGAACTGGAATATCACCATCTTTCATAGGTAAATCATAGCTATTTCTATGTGCCAAATGTTCAATGGCGAACTGTGAAATTACCAGAGGGTTAATGATCAGACCCAAGTTTGCAACAGGTTACACTCCGGACACCATTCATTGGAAACTGATCAAACGTGATCATGCGATGTCAAATCGGAAAATCGATCATCTCCTGCTTTGGGGAGGTTTGTTGCTTAATGTGTACAAGCAGGGGTAAGATCTGGCTTCGTGTCATAAATCGGGGGATTACCGCGATTTATGTTGGCCGTGGCAATGGTCAGGGGCCATTTCAGGCACCTAAATCGGAGGTAATATATTATAAGGGCTATGGTAAGGGGATACGCTTCCACAATATGCTTTCTATGGTTCAGTCCCTCCATTTTAGGATCCTGAAATCACAGCAAGATGCTTTATATGATTTAGATAGATAGATTAGATTAGATTAGAATAGATAGATAGATAGATAGTACCTTCGTTTTAAAATAGGCTCCTGAAATTTCCCATAGAAAATTGGATGATCTGCCAGGACTTGAATGCCCAACTGGGCCTCTTGCCGGGCGACTGTATCGTGGCCGCTGGCATGGTCTCCTATGTTTGGGGAACCCAGCAGGGCCCCATGGGATGAGCGCAATAATCCCACTGGGCTGTGGCATCAAAATTTCAGGGGGATGGGATGATTTGAAAAAATGTGATTTATAAGTAGACAGTTATATTAAATTATACTTACTATAGTTATTTTATTATTTTTTTTTTAGCGCCACCGAAAAGCGTGCTTTGAGGCTGGACCCTTCACCTCACAGGTGCGTGGAGAGTGTGAGGAGCTCTGGCGCAAGGAGTTGGGGGAGTTGGACATGCCACACACCAAAGGCACCCGGTTTTGTGGTGGTTTTGGGGGGGGTAGGGGATAGGATGGTTTTCCGTCGGGTTTGACATTTAGCATTATTTTTTGAAAAGGTTGGGATTTTTGATGATGGTGTATGATATATGGTGTTTTTTTGTGTTTTAATATTTTGACTGAAACAACTTTTTAAAATGGGGATATGAATGGGAGATACCCTTCAATAAAGTAACAGTTTGCTGTGGAAGCCATGACCCATTTAGGTCATTTTAATTCGATGATTTTCCGTTCTTCAAAATGGTGATTTATACCCTCTGGTAAACTAACATAGCTATTGAAAATCACCATTTTTAATGGGTAAATCAACTATGAATGGCCATTTTCAATAGCTATGTTAGTTTACCAGAGGGTAATTGTACGCGCAAACACCCTGATTCGCCCACACCCCTTTTATACCCTACCATTGGGTTGACTTTACATGCAATTAGGAAGATAATGTCCCACCCCCGTTAAACTTCTACATTCAATGGGGAAGATCAACAAGGGTATTTAGGGAATATTAAACTCCCACCCCCGTTAAACTTTACATTCAATTGGGAAGATCAACAAGGGTATTTGGGGAATATTAAACTCCCACCCCCGTTAAACTTTACATTCAATTGGGAAGATCAACAAGGGTATTTGGGGAATATTAAACTCCCACCCCCGTTAAACTTTACATTCAATTGGGAAGATCAACAAGGGTATTTGGGGAATATTAAATTCCCACCCCCGTTAAACTTCACATTCAATTGGGAAGATCAACAAAGATTGTAGGGAGTATTAAACTCCCACCCCCGTTAAACTTTACATTCAATTGGGAAGATCAACAAAGGTTTTAGAGAATATTAAACTCCCACCCCCGTTAAACTTTACATTCAATTGGGAAGATCAACAAGGGTATTTAGGGAATATTAAACTCCCACCCCCGTTAAACTTTACATTCAATTGGGAAGATCAACAACGGTATTTGGGGAATATTAAACTGATGTTGATGTTAATGTTAATGTTGTTGATGATGATGATGATGATGTTCATGTTGATGATGATGATGTTGCTGTGTAAAAGCCGCGCACAGGTCAGGGACCTGTGCGTTGAGATAAACAACTTCAAGTTACCGGTCATGCAAAAAACTCCCATTTTTACAACGTTTTCAGCACGTCGGAAGATGGCCGCCGAAAAGCGCGGGCAAATCAAGGTGTTTGGCCGTAATTGTACTATACTTTATCAGAGGATAAATCTTGGGATGTTCATTAAACTCCATGTGTTGGGGATTTACCAACCACGTTTGATGACACACCGGAGGGTGCTCGGGTTTGGACAAATATCTGGCCATGGCAGCTCCTCACCAAGAACAAAATAAGGACATGTGACCATGACAAAACTGGTTGATTTATAACGGTTTCAAAGGGTCACAGAATTCTTGTCCTAACCGTAACAGTTACCCAGTTACCCAGTTACCCAGTTACCCAATTGCAAGATAGAAACATCGGATGTGGATTTCACGATGAAAATGGTATCGATGCTGCGGCAGGTTGCAGCATGTCCACTGTGCTGGGTGATCCTGTGAAGATCCAGTGCCTCAGCGGCTTTCTGTCATGTGGATGGGTCAACTCTCCATATACACACGCATGTATTATACATGAGATATGTGTATACATAAATAACGTATATATTATGTATATATGTATATATACATGTAATTCAATAAATACATAGACAAATAAATAAATAAATGTAAATTATATTATACATTATCTACATTCTATCTACTCCCAGACTCTCCAGGATGCATAATGCCAACAAACACGTACATGTGACGTAACCTATCCTTATGTCTTATGTAGAATACCATAGAGAACGTTCATTAGAGGTCACTTCCACCCAAAAAACTCTCAAAACGTTGAGGCAATGGGTGGTGTGCTCCCTGCCCAACGATCAGCTGTCCATTGAGAACGGCATCATCATCGACCGTGCCAGGCGGTTTCTGGGCGGGAATTGACAAATATCACGGCCATTCATGGCTTGTATACCCTGCAGGATCAGTAGGTGGCTGGGTAAGAATTTTTGATTCGAACTGACTTGATATCCACTTCTCGAGATGCACCAAACAAAGATCCCGATCTCCAATGACGCAGCCCCATTTCGGTGGAAACAACCCGTGCGACTGGTGGCAATGGGGGCAATGGGGGCCTGGGAGCGACATGGGGTCCCAGAATTCTGGGAGGAAGTTCCGGTGGAGAATTCCATGACCATCCCTAACTATGGCCCTCTCAAAACTTGTAGATTTTGTAGCCAAAATCGGGATTGAACGGTGAGGGAGAGGGAGAAAGAGAGAAAGAAAGAGAGAGAGTGAGTAAGTGAGTGAGTAAGTGAGTGAGTGAGTGGGTGGGTGAGGAGACATAGAGGAAGCAAGAGGAATCCAATAGCTTTGGGGCATACCGCTGCATACACAGCTGGTTGAGCTGACAGGCGATGGCCCCTGATGATCGATCCGCAACGACAAGCCAACAAGTACATCAAGAACATGGGAAAGGCACAGCCATGCTGTTTGTTGATTCAATGATGTTAGAAACCTCATGTTTTCTGATGTTTTTTTTGCTTCAGATCTGAATCTTTCCCGATGTTCTGGTTGATGTTTTTGTTTTTTCCTTTGCTGCTTGTTGGTTTGGTGATGTTTGATGCTGGTTGTTAGCATCACGTTGGAGCATCATGAAACCTCCTGCCCTCACCTTCGCCGTCAGCACCGCATCGGGACCGCCATCATCTCATGTTCCCATTTGATCACATTTGGGGATGGATCAATACCTACATGTATACATATATATATAATTATATATATATATATATAAGTAAAAGTAAACATATATATATATATATATGTGTGTGTGTTTAGCGGCAGAATTAACATCCAATTAATGTATGAGTCTTATGGGGGCCAACATCAATTTCCCACCCAAGGATTTCCCATGGCCTTTTCGGAATATATTGGAATCCAGGACACCGAAACCGGCATCGACGTGTGCAAGCTCAGCGAGAAGAATTTCCTGAGAACGTGAGCGCCTCAGAACGGCCAAGAGACAAATCTTGGTACGGTAATGTTGAAGTCTATTCACTGATTACCCTCTGGTAAACTAACATATCTATGGAAAGTCACCATTTTCAATGGGAAAATCCACTATAAATGGTCATGTTCAATAGCTATGTTAGTTTACCAGAGGGTAAATTTAACTGTTCATAACTGAGTGAAGGTTCATTATTCACTATCATAACTATTAAATATACTGGTTCATGTTCAATATTTGCCTAAATACTTCTGGTAAGTATTAAATGGTTACTGTATTGTTATGCTTAAGTACCTGTAAATTTCGGTACAAAGTGGGGCCCCCAAACGATAGCTAAGTTGGTGCACATAACTCCAATAACTATGGTTTATGGTACCTATAACTATAGTATTCATGGGGTTTATAAACCATCCAACATCACTGGGGGGCCCCACATTGTAAGTAACCATGAATTTCCATGGTCCATTGAGCCAGACTTTTTGCTCAGATTGGAGTTGGGCATCCAGTTTGGAAAGTGGATCTTGTCGTGTCCTCAGGTGGTTTTGACATCCGCCCCCCATTCAAAAGTGGAAGAGTCTCCATCAATACCCTCTGGTAAACTAACATAGCTATTGAAATTGACCATTTATAGTGGATTTACCCATTGAAAATGGTGATTTTCCATAGCTATGTTAGTTTACCAGAGGGTAACCATGGTAGATGTGATTGGAAGACATTTTGTTGGGATGAAATCAGATGTTCGGGAACATGTCATGTTTTATGGCATGTTTCAGATGTTTTGTTCTGGGCGAATGGGGTAAAAAATTCTTGGTGATGATGGATGGGACAAGACAGCGACGGGTTGTTGGATCATTCGATGTTGCTTCATTGATTTGCAACGGCCTTGGAGGACTCGTGCCAAGGTTGTCCCAAGTTCGGTGACACATCAGCTCCACCTACGCTGCACATATAAACATGTGTAATTATATATATACCCCATAAATATTATATGTATGTATATTATTTTCTCTATATTATATACCTATATATATATATATGTATTCATTCATTCATTCATTCATATGCACATGAGAGTGCTTATGCATTCCATTGTTATTATCTGACCTGGGTGACCTGGCGGGACCGTTTTTGTCACTGGGGTCACTGGGGTCACAGGTTGGAGAACATTGGAATCAACTTGGACCCAGCCTTGGAGCCGGTTCTGGGACAGCAGAAGATCAAGGATGGCTGGGTTGGGTTGTCCAGCTCTATATGTCCTATGAATTATTGTAAATGGTGAAGTCGAAAGAACAGCTATCAACCAGTTAGAAAGTGGGATGATTTCGTTTTTGTAACCATACATTTCCATGATCGAAAAGGAATATGAATGACTGTGACACCGCTTCACATAGAATTTCTGGGGGCGGGAGCAGGATATGTGTCCATCCGGGAAGCTTGAGTGATCTTGAGTGAACCTGTCGTAGAAGGCTGTCTTTGGACGGTCGCTATCTTCCCACACATTGGCTTGCAAAGACCTTACTGAGATAAGGTGTCCCCAAGAGATTTGCACCTGAAACAGGGGTCCTTAATTTGATGGGCCTTACATATCCCAAATTGTTGTTGGTCAAACCATGTCAACCCACCAGAAGTTTTTGTTCTTCTCCAGACGAAGTATAAGAAACTAAGAAATAACCCGAAAGTCGTTGCAATGCTTAACCCAACCATCCCAACCTCTATATTCCGAATATATGGTGCGAAATATTGTTTCCTATGGTTTCCTGAAGGCTTTCTCTTGGGAGTCTGAGAGAACTGCTTCAGCCTTGGTCAAAAAAGGTGGGCACCTGGCCGACTGGCTATGGCTTGGCGGCCGGCAGGACGGATCTGGGTATGTCATCAAGCTGGGCGACAAGTCGGTGACATATACCGATCCACGGCTTCTTTAAACGGTCTCTGGCTGGTGGTTACACTCTGGTAAACTAACATAACTATAGAAAATCACCATTTGGAACAGGCGAATCAATTATAAATGGGCTATGTTCAATAGCTATGTTAGTTTACCAGAGGGTAGTTCAATACACTCCCCAACAAAAATCGGCACCGAAAAATGAAAAGGGCCCATTGGAGAATTTTGGGACAAAGGGCAAAGGGATTGAAACTTGCTGCCCACCCCAACGAATGAAGATGAAAGCCCAAGAATAGGGTCGCAAAATGGTGAAAACTGCTGAAATTTGGCCTTGGTCCGAGATGTGGGAATCATAAGCCATGAGAGGGGATGGACATCCATGGGAAATCGTGGTTACAATATATATATATATAGAATTGTATATAATAATATATACATATGATTATATATTTTTTTCAAAGCAATGTCATTGTCATCAAGATGCGCTTCCCAGAGCATCTCATTTTGAGCCGTGCCCATGTGGCCAGTTGCGAGAAGCAGAAATTGGTTTTGATCCAAGGAAGCAAGATCACCTTTCCACCGGTCAGCCATGTTAGGTGGCAGCACTGCTTGTAGAAGTCCTGGGTCGATTGCCATTAAGGGACATACAATATCATACAATGTTAGAAGGTAGAAACCGAAATGATTCCGTGTCTTGCTAGCTGCTAGCTTTAACTGGCTCAACCTTGGTTATATAGATACTTTAGTAACTATAGTACTTTATTTTTGTTGCTACCAATGGTAAGATTTGGTAAGATGTACTAAGCAACTAGATATGTTTTTTTTTGTTGTTGGCAGATATCTAAGATTCACTATGACGATGTGTTTTGACATGCACTTTAGGTATGGTCCTGGGATTCCAGAGGTAGACTTTCAGTTAGTTGCGGAAAGCATCAAGACATCACATTCTTCAAGTTGAGAAGGTGTTGACTACAAAGTCACATAGAAATGATGACAATATATATATATATATATTATTACATATGTATATATATATATAGTTTACACACATATATAATTACATATCTATATATTATTATATATATATATTGTAATTACAGTATATATGTTTGTGTGGTTATATATATAATCATGTTTATTTAGTTATACACATATACTAAATTAACATATGATATATGTCAGCTAGCAGCTGTGTTCTTTCAGTTGAGCAGACTCTGCACTACTCTTGCCCCAAAGGTGGTTTCACAACCCCCTTGACGGGCAAGATTCAATCGGCGCATTGAGGAAACCTTCAAGTTCTTCATGACCACCACACTTCCCAATCCGCACTACTCGCCTGGAATCTCAAAGTGGGATTTGTCGACATGTCGGGTAGGCCCTGGCCGTGTGAAAATGGGGATGTCTTAAAATGGGGGATCCCCAAAACCATGTTGTTTTAATAGTAAAGTGGTCTAATTTTGGATGATTTGGGGTACTACCCCATTTTAGGAACCCCCAAATGGTTCAAGTATGTTCAAGTTGTTGTCTTTACTAACTTGCTCCTGAGTTGGAATGGTTATCCTCGTCAACTGATTGTGAGCTGCCTTAAAGCAACTGACCGGAGACATGATAGACATGGTCGTTGCCGGTAGTTTTTTCAGAAGTGTCACGAAAAAAATGTGCATCATTTTTTTGGCCCCCTTTAAAATGACATGGTCAGTTTTTTATTGGTTGAAATCACCGACCAAGCCCTGAGTTGTTGAAATCACCTTTGCAGTTTCCATCAGTGTCCATTGATCCAACAGACACAACTCCCGTTGAGCCAACGAAGGCCTGAAACTTCCGTGAAGGTCACATTGTGACCTGGATGCGGCGAGGGGCCAGGGTGGAGAGGGCGTGACAAAGGCCATCTTGATTTTTTTTGGATGATCAGCCTGTTCCAAGCCAGTTCTGCTGGGGATGTTGTCAATTTGTGGTGCAAAAAAGGGGCTCAAGGTGTGATACCCTTGGTAGTTACAACATGAATCGAAATACATGTGCCTATAAATTTATTGAATATAGCATACTGCTATTCAATGGACTGGCTCAATGAGAAAAATGCGAGGAGGTCTCCTGCACTTGATGGTTAAACCATGGTTTCCGGCAGATGGTCCCTTAAATCATTTCAAGAATGGGACAGTAATCCCCACATAAGATCACTTTAAGCCGTAAAGCCCATGACTGTTTGATGGTCAAACCCATTTGTTCATGGGATGTTATACTTGGGGGCTGCAAGTAAATGGGTTAAGTATGCCCCCAGTTGTATATGGAATATCCCTACTTGTGTATTGGATTGTATGGGATATATTTGGATTATAAACCACTTAATCACTAGTTATATCATAATATATACATATATATATGGTTTTCACTTCATCACCACTTAATCACTAGTTATATAGTTATGGATTATGGATTATATATATGTGGGTTAAAACCCACTAACCCACACAAACCCACACTAACCCAAGGCACCTCGCCAGTTCTGCAGGTTGAACTTTGCCATCACGCCAAGCGGGCTGGAGGACGACGTTGGTCAAAGCTATCGCGACCCAAAGAATGAGAAGTCCAATCCATAGGTTTTAATGGGAAAACCATAGGAAAACCTTAGGGAAACACATAGGGAAATGGAGGTTTACCCTCTGGTAAACTAACATAACTATGGACAATCACCATGTTTAATAGGTAAATCAACTATAATAGCCATGTTCAATAGCTATGTTAGTTTACCAGAGGGTAACATAGTGGTGAAATGCGATGAATAACGTTGCTATAAATTTGGGCAGATGACTAAGTTTAATAATATATATAGAGAGAGAGAGAGTGAGAGAGAGATTTGATGATGCTTGAATTCGTTCTGGATGAAAATGGATCACTGATCACGACATTACGTCGTGGACGTCACTGTAAATAGTTAATAGTTATGAGTTGTGATGTTGGTGAATTCTTCTAACTCAACCAGATCCCTGTCTCATACAGAGAGATGGCCATGAATGGCTAGACACCTTTCTGTGTCATCGCATGAATATATGGCTTTGTCTGGCAAAAACTATCAAAAACTGGTACCCCAAAAAAAGATGTGGTTGCTGATTATTTTCCCTATTGTGTAGCCCATTTTATAGGTGGCTTCGTTTCTGCATTGCTTTCGCCCATGTTCTTCCAATCCCAGTGCCGCCAGGATCAGATGTTGGGTATTGTGGTGGCCAAAGAACGTGGGGGAACACATGGGGATTCCTGCTGAGCAGATCGCTTGGGTTGGCCTCAAGGGGGGTGCTACAAAATGGATTAGCCTCTGGTAATGACTAACATAGCGAACTGGAAAGATCCACCATTTTTAATGGGAAAATCCACTATAAATAGCCATTTTCAATAGCTATTTTGACATAACCAGAGGGTAAGATGCTGTTTGTTTTGTGGGGGGAATGGTGAGAAACGATGAGATTTTTTGGGGTACTCCATGTGTGACAACCCCACATGCGAAGCAGAGACAGATGGGCACACATGAGGTGCCGGATTTTGACTCATAACCAGGTGATAGAAAGAGTGACAGGCACATGGAATCGCATGGATGGATAGATAGTTTGTAAGGTTGTACAATGTAAACTTGATAGTAGGAGCAGGGTCGATAGGAAGCTTGATAGTAATTCCAAGATTGCTGGATGATAAGCTACAAATGTGCTGTGAGTAGTCTGAGCCCGGTTGTTTTAAAGTTTGGCGCTACAGAGTATTGAGTATTGGGATAGAGATCCTTAAAGCCTTAAGCATGCAGTTATTTTATGGTATGACTCATGGTATGACTCATGGTATGACTCATGGCATCTCCAAACCATTAAATTTCCACATCTCCACAGCTCCATAGTTTTTTAGACTTGGCACCTGGCAGTCCTGGCTGAGGGCCCGACCTGGAAGAAGAGAAGAACAATTTGGTGGTGCAAAATGCCAAGAACAACAAAATTCTCAAAGATATCGAGGACTATGGGATCGATGGGAATCGGATGGAATCGAGCTGTCTGGAGAATGTTTTCTGATGGATTTCAAGTGGAGATGGTGATGCCGGGTGAGATGTGATGGCATGGTGGCTGGGGGATACAAAAGAGGATACCTCTGATGTCATGTTCTGGGGGTTTTGAGGTATTTTTCCATTGGTTTCAAAAGCAAAGACAGACAGGGAGATACGTCCACCATAAAGCCAATAGTTAGCCTAGTCATGAACCAACTTGGCTATCACAAATCCAAGTCATCAAGGCACATTTTGAGTGGTTGGCCTAGGGTAAACGTTAAAAAATAGATGTGTGGTTGACCCATGGAAACTCCATAAGAAAATGATCGACAAATGGTAAGTTTCCCACATCTTTCTGTGAGTTTACAGGAGGGTAAATCCCAATACCCTCTGGTAAACTATATAACATAGCTATTGAAAATTGCCATTTATAGTGGAATTATCCATTAAAAATGGTGATTTTCCATAGTCATGTTAGTTTACCAGAGGGTATATCCAACTGTCCCTGGGGTAAATCCCATCTTTTCTTTGCCGTCCGATCTGGGGTATGGCGATGTCAGGATGATATCCTGCGGTTGTTGGCGACCAGCGAAGGAGATGTGCTGGAGGATGATACCCTGGTGGACAAGGTGTGGAATGGATGGAGGTAGCACAAAAAATTGGAGTTAACCATAGTTGTATCTAAGGGGGGTTAATTAACCAAAAATAGCCATACAATGGTCCTGCATGGCCCTACTAACTTTAAACAAATGTGATTAATGGGTTATAATGTGGTTGCATGGTGATGTATATCATATTCTATCATGGGGTAAAATGTGATAATCTACCAATTTTGGTGAAAGGGTGATTGGTTTGCCAAGATACCACTTAGTAAAGTTTTTGTTGAAACATGGGACTTTAGAACCATAGAACCTAACATTAAACACTCCCCAAAGTGGTCCTATGTTTCCAAGTTCCGTACTAAGTCATGGTTTCTGGGTGTTTAACCCTGTAGCCTTTGGTAGTTTAGCATAGTCATGGTGAATTACTTGTCTGATCCTATTTGCAGATGATCTACCAGCTATCTTAAACATGGCCATGTTATAATCTTAAAACTAGCAGGCCGTAATACCAGTACTTTATATAACCTATTGATACCTATCGCGGCTTTTGCGATTTAAACGATGCCATATGGACCTAACCAGCATGTTCTTGCGGGGTATCTTAAGATTGGCCATGTTACCTTGAAGCATGAGCTGGGTTGGTGTCACTCCCGAACTCAGCGGATCATCCATATATCATCCCATAATTACCATCCATATACCCATTACATCCCATTACTTCATCAATATTTATATTTTTTTATATTTATGAACCATATACCATCCATATAGCCATTATAATTACCATCCATAATTACCATTAATAATTACCATCCATATATCCATTATGATACGTATCTCCGTTATCATGTAGTTACAGCTGTGAGATAATGTCACAACAGGTCGAGCTGCAACCCGCAACAGGTCACCGATTCCAAAGCCGTGTCGGATGACATCAACGAGAAGAAGAAGGTGGCTGAGGTGCAAAAAACCGTTGTGGCTGGATGGCAGGATGTGGAGGTTTCCAATAGGGATACCCCAAATCATCGAAATTTGATGAAATTTGAGCATTTGAATTTTTAGGAGTGAACCCATGTTTTTGGAATGGTTTTGGGACATAAACCATGTTCGGAAACACCCATATGGATCCATATGGCAGGAGATGGACTGATCAAATGATACAAATATTTAGTGTACATACAGTTTCACCGGCTCTGGTTTCTGACATTTTCGCACCCATCGATATAGGCTATAGGTCTGGAAGTTGATCGATGCCGGTCGCGAAAGAAGCATCATGGAGAACCCTTGGGCAACTCTGCCCGCTGCTCTAGCCCTTCAAGGCACACAGATTGTAATGAGGTAAGCCCTAAAAATTACATCCCAGGGGAGAATTTGTCCCCGGTTGACTCCTTGTTTCAACTTGGTTCCCCAGGGAAAGCGGTGACAATGTTGAGAACTTGTGTTGGTGCATCTTCAAAGCCTGCGTTGGGTCATTTTTACCCTTGTCTCATCATGGATACAGTAGTGTACAAGGCTATAGCTCAAAATGTGTGTCTCAACAAAGGATGGTTTCAGAATGTTTCATATGTTTTGTTCAATGTTTTTCATCATTTTCAATACTTACCGTTTTTGTGGGGGAAGCGACCCATATGGCTGATGTGACATCAGCATCGGGCGGGATGATGGTTCGCCAGGTGACGGAAAAGAACATCGACACGGCCCGCGAGAGTTATCGACCGGTGGCCTTCCGAAGCTCGGTTTGGATGGTGGATGTGGTGGATGATGGATTTCCCCGAAGGAAATGCAGCAGTGAATTGCTTCAACTACCCTCAGGTGATTTAACAGTTCACTATTGAACATGGCTCATGTATAGTTGATGTTCCCATTCAAAAAGGGGAGTTTCCATAGTTTTTTGTATGTTTACCAGCGGGTATCTTCAACTGATGGGCCTGATGGGTAAATATGGGTTGATCAACTGATGGGTCAACTGTGGTGATATCATTGATATCCTGGGCATCTCAGGAACAACTGAGGAAATCTTTCCCTCAGACCTCAGCAGCTCAGGCACTGCAGTGCTGTTCTTTTGCATTGTGGAACTGACCAACATCGACCCCATGTATCAGCATCAGGGCTGCCAAGAGCTAGGGCTGCTAGTGGGGGTTCCTGTAACTTGTTCCTTCGTCCACTTGCTGGACTCTGGGGATTATATGGGGCGGCAAAAAAGACGTATACCTTATATCTGGGAGCGAAGCCCACCATTGCAACGGATAGGAATATGGGCCACGGGATGAACTGGTCCAGATACTATAAGGTGATGATAGGTGAGACAGATTATGATTTTATATTTCAGTGAGTTGATTGCTTATTAGCAAATTGGTACACAGCAACTGGCGCGTTGCGCCCTTTCTCCTACCTGGGAGCCCCAAAAGATAGAACACTGAACCACCAGTAGAGACTCACAGACTGTCATTTGTTTCATTCCATGTCACTACAGTAGATCTCACCACTAGAAACTGAGCTAGACCGTCACATACATAACATATCATAACATATCACATTATACAACCGCCAAACTTCCCTAAACCAAATAGATCCAAATAGACAGCGGATCATCAGTTTCATACACCCCCCCCATTCACCCTCCATTCACGCTTTGACAACGGCCCAGGTATAGCCTCCAGTGGTTCCAGAAGCTCTTCACCATCGCGATCGACACCTCACCCAAGGCTGAGGACTTGGACGAACGCCTCTCGGCAGCCAAGTCGTCAAGAGAAATCCGCGCCCTCCGGCAGTTCAGTCTGATTTAAGGAACACAACTGGGCTGTTGAATTGACTGGCAAGCAACGAAAAGATCAGCAGTTTGAAGCCTTGAAGATCTTTGGAGCATATTGAAGATGATTGACTGGTTGGTGGTTTGGAACAGGGCTTCGAGTTGGGAATGTCATCATCCCAACTGACGAACTCACTCCATCATTTTTCAGAGGGGTAGGTCAACCACCAACCAGTTGAAGCATTGTATAGCCAGTAGAGCCCCTTGATGCCAAGGGTTGGGCATCTTGAAGAGTTTCTTCACCGAACAGCTCTACCAGTCGATTTGCCGCGGACTTTTTGAGAAGGACCTGGGACCATTTGGGACCTGGGCCGGTGCCGGGCCCGCGGTACCAGCATAGGATCAGAAGGGTGAGTTGAACTCAGATGAAAATCCATCATTTGATTAATGTTATGAGAATTTGTTTGGTAGAGACTAGGATGTTGAACATGAATGGTTTGTTGCATTTTTTTGCAAGATCTGATGTTTGGATTGGATTAGCACTTCTCATTTGCAGATTTGTTGCATTGGATTTGCAGCATGTTCTGCTGAATCGTGGAATTGCATGGTTTAAAAAGTTGCCTGGTACTGGTCATTCAGCAATGGCCGGGTTGCACCGGTTGAAGGGGAATTTCAGCTAACGTTGTATATTGAGTATATTATATTGCTATAGTAGTTGAATTTGCTATAAATAGTATTAGTTAAAATATAATATGTATACAATTATATATATATATATGTGTGTGTGTGTTTTTAACTCATTAAACTATGCTAACGTAGGAATGTCATTATTTTTTTTCTGGTGGTTGACGTATCAAGCAATCTCGGTGCTATTTTTAGTGTCCACTACGCCGTTCGCGTGACCAAACATTGGAGTGTTCAAAATACAAAGCTGATGCAACCATGCCACGGGTTGTCTCAAACAACAGGCTACCCCATTCCATCCACTTAGTCATCATTGTTTTGCCCAGATGGAATGGGGATGAATGGGGTAGCCTATTTTCCTCCCAAAAAAAAAACATTATGCCATATGATTATCGCCAATTTCCACTGTATATCATATTTGCCCAGGAAAAAAAACACCTATTGTAGTCCGTGATTAAAGGAAAATCGATCGGAAACAATGGCTTTTACCACCAACTCTAGGGGTGTTCAGATTTTCTAATTCTGGGATGTAGCCATGCAGAATCTCAGACGCCTTGGCCTTGAGGACAAGACCTTGTTCTCCTTCGCCCTCTGCACCAGCATTCTGAGAGGTGAGTTTGTCGTGGATCTTCATGGGCGAAGCAATACGGTTTTTGTTATTCGGAAACCTTGGAATTGGGAGTTTTGGTATCTTCATGTTTAGGGAAAACAACAGGGGATGCTTGGCCAATATAGCAGGATATAGCGGGATGATGCAGGATATTTGAGCTTGGCCAATCTTGGCCATGGGGCCATGATGTTTATGCCAATCCATGTGTTTTTCACGTGTGGTATATTTGGGCATTTTAATATTGGCGCACACATGTGCATATACAGCGCATCCGTGGCATGGCATGTAATCTATGTGCAATTTATCAATGCATTTTTTGCGGTGTGTTGTATACATCAATAATTACATCAGGACATCCAGATATACTGTATCACATATATTTCATGTTTTCATGTTTCATATGCATTGCATTGCATTGCATTGCATTACATTACCTATGTAACATATACTTTGCACATGACTATATCATTGAATTGTTTGTTACATTCATAGATGTTCATGTGTTTTGCACTACGCAGACCATTTTTTTTGCTCCGCGTGTGTGGGTTCCAGCCCTGACCTCAGGTGACAAGATGATGGATGACACGGAGCTACGTTTCCTGCTGGTGCCATAGAGATCCAGAGATCCACCATTCGAGTTGTTGGGTGCGATTCAAAATGCCCCGAAGGTTGCTAGCATCATCGAATTGTGCCACATGTTGCGGCCAGATTTTGGTTCAACATGTTCTTGAAGTCTAGTTTTGGTAGTTGACTGGGTCCGTCTCAGTTCTTGATGGGTTAAACCCCAAAAAAGTTGGCTACGCAATTCTTCTACAATCAGATAAAGCAGCTGAAGGTGTCACACATGTTTTTTTCACCGCAGGTGGGTCCAACCTCAGACATGGTCGAGAAGGGTCCTCATGTACCAGAGGACTGGGTGGGCAAGCAGCGCTGCTTGGCACTGAACAAATTGGTGAAGGAAACAACTATATAGTTTGGAGGCTAACATTCCAATTCTTGGGTGGGTTGAGCTGGTAATCCATGTTTTTTCTGGCTTAAGATCAAGTGGAAATTTCATCAATGGGCGGCTAAGTGACTAAGAACGAACAAATCTAATTACCAGTCACTATGTTTTGGTAATGCAAATGTTGGACATGAGCATACATGAGCCATTTTCCAGAGGATGCTGCAGGAGGTTGGAAGGGCGACTTCCTGTGGTCCAACTCCCAGGGTCCCAGGGTTCCTCAACATCTCATTCATGGTTCAATGGGTCGGTTTTGTTGGGAACATCGTAACCGGAATCCATCGTTTTTGGCACCCTATTTTATTGGGGTTTCCTGAAGATTTTCCCTAAAACCAATCCATTCTGAATTGTCAAAAACATCTCAACTGTTACCCCCCATCATAAATTATCATAAATTGCCATATATGCTGGTTAAGTAAATCTCTCCATTTCGCTAAAAATCCCATGGTTTTCCAACTGGAAAGGTTGGAATGAAATCCTCACGCTGAACACCCTCCCAGCCTTTAGCGGATTTGCAGAGCCTCGGCGGATCTTGGTTTTCGTGGTGAAACCAGCCGAGGTTCAGAGAAGTTCTTCGGTCTTACCAACGTAAATGGAGGTTATAACTGTATAGAACTCTTATTGTAACAGTTAACATTATGTAACATTATGTAACATTATGTAACATTATGTAACATTATGTAACATTATGCAACATTATGTAACTATAGAATGCTGGCTGAAACACTGACACACTGTTTCTGAGGTGCCGGGCCAATGAATAGGATTTGGGAATCATCCCAAAATGACGTTATTTCAAGTGGGTGGACTAATGTCAATTAGTACACATTTGCCACGTGTTTTGGAACACAAGCTTTGGGCCCCCAAGCCCACCATGCCAGTGATAGAAACACGTAATGATCAACAATTTGACCGGGCCGCTGCCCAGCTGTCGCTCCCTTCTTAAGGACTACTTCGCTACCAACACAGCGGAGTTTAAACGCAGCTTGGCATCAATGCATTATCAGAGACGGTGAAAGATGTGTGAGACACCCAGATGACCTGTGCTGACGAGTTTTCTTCCAACAAAGTCAGAGTTTTCAGCACGTTGTTTTGAGATCAAGTGCATTCAATCAATATTGCTCAGTAACACATAACACCCCCCCGAAAACCCAATAATATCACAAGCATATAATTAAAAATATTCAAGGACTAATACCACCCTGTGGATGCTATTGGAAGCCTAAACCATACTCTCAAAGCGGATTTGGATTCCTCACACGTTTGAAACCCAAAATATCCAAAATTAAATTAGACAACTCTAGCCTTGAAACCAGGGAAATTCATGGAATTTCATGGAAATTCATGGAAATTCGGCATTTTGGGAAACCATTCGCATTCCGCGATTTTTGCATTTCATTGGCAGGCTATTCATGTCTGGAGTGTCATCAGCCGAGGCATCTACGATTCGGTGGAGGCGGACAAAGAGCCCCTCCCGGGACCGTGGGAGGAGTTGCTTGCCGATGTTATCGTGGGTGAACCAGGGCAACCCTCTTTGGCAATTTCACAGTTCGCTATTGAAAATGGCACATAGATATAGTCTGGTTGGTGGTTTCAAACATTTTTTTCCATAATATATGGGATATTTTGTCCCATTGACTTTCACATTTTTCAAGATGGGGTTGAAACCACCAACCAGTAGTTGATTATCCTATTAAAGATGGTGATTTTCCAGTTCGCTATGTCAGTTTGACCTGAGGGTACGGATGGAGAATCCCAATGTTTGTTGGGTGCAGAACAGTAGCATCGAAAAGGGATGAACGTGGAACATGAGTTCAAACAAATACTGTACTGGTTGGTGGTTTGGAGCATTTTTTATTTGTCCATTCAGTTTGGAATAATAATCCCAACTGACTTTCATATTTTTCAGAGGGGTTGAAAGCACCAACCAGAATAAAAGTACTTATCCAAATCATAACATTCAAAACCAAAGAAGAAACAACTCATAAATTAAGCAAGAAACACACTTTGAAACTAACGTGGGACATGGAACCCAAAACACTTGGCTCTAAGGGAAGGTGAAAAGGTATATGGAACTTGCCATTTCAATCGTACATGGTAACGGGGTGACAAAAGCTCACATGCTTCTGGCATTTAATGGTAAAAATCACAAGCGTTTAGCAGTTTGATGTAATATGAAGGGATAGGCTGCCCCACTAGGTGTTGGTCAGTGACAAATACCCTTCTCAAGTGGGCTGCATATATGGCTGGCTGGTTGGTTTCATGTGACGTTTCCCACCAACCAAGGAGATCGTTGGGATGATTAATGGTTATTAATCCCAAATGACAAGTGGCTACTTATACTATATATATATACATGTTAGTTGTTAGTTTTTAGATGTCTTCAGAATGGCTTGAAATTGCCCAGCTCAACCAATGGATATGGTGACGATATGTGGTGCCCAATGGGGCCCAGTGCTTTGCAATGCCGGGATTCCGTCAGGGCAGCTCCATCGATGTCCTGAGGAAGCTGACGCCCCTGCAGAAGATTTGCTTCATTCGAGCCATGCGCATTGACTGTTTGAAGGCCATGTGAATACCCTTTCTGGGCTGGTTATGGCTGGTTTCTGGCTTGGAATGTTTGGACCCCAAACCAGCACAGGACACCCCAAACATATCCTTTCATATTTTATGATATGAAAAATGTCCGTGCCCCGGAAAGGGCAGCACTTGAATCAGAGCATTCCCAGCATTCAGCCAGAGATTTGAACTTCCAAAGATTTCCACAGATAGCTGAAAAGTACCCTTTGGTAAACTAACATAACTATGCGAAATCACATTTTTTAATGGGAAAACTCACTATAAATGGCCATTTTCAATAGCTATGTTAAATTACCAGAGGGTATCTGAAAGGTCTTCACAGGCTTGCCAAAAAAGAAGCGGTTTCTTTCGCATCATTTGCCGTTCATCTCCAGGCTGCTCTGATCACGTTCATCTCCAAGCAGATCGGTCATAAGTTTGTGGAGCCACCCACTTTCGACATCAGCAAGTCCTTTGCCGATTCGGCTCCTTGGCATGTCACGTGTGGATCGCTCCTTGATGCTTCCTGAAATGTTTTCTTCTGCAGCAGAAGTGGCTTTTCACTTCTTCTTGTTCTCCATGGTTCCCGGATGTTCCATACATCTCCACCCTTCATGATTTCATATAATCCTCTCAGGTCCTCTCTATATATGATCCAAGATCATCCCGCTATCTTCCACTCTTAGTTCAGCATGTTTCACATGTTTTTTCCCAGCAGCCATCCTTGGGTATACATCTTTCATTAATCAATCGTTCGAAGCAGCACTCGGGTCGCATCCAATCCCAGATGCTCCATGTATGTAATAAACTTACCTACATATTTACCCCTTAAAAATGGCTCAGTTATGTAGGTCAATATTCCAGCATATTCCAGCACCATGGGTTGCATCTGGGAATGGCAATGATAAGAATCAGCAGGTGAACACCACCCCCTTGATCTTCATCCTGTCGCCCGGCACGGATCCGGTCTCCGATGTCATCGCCTTCGCAGACAAGTGCCCTGGTCATCGCCTGGTCATCCACCTGGGGGGAAGCCAAGGGGAATGGAAGTACTGAGCGATGGGATTTTTGTTTGGAAAGATCATTATAGAAGCTCTCAAAAAAAAGATAGAATAGTCAAATCATGTCAAATCCTACACTTTGTTCTTATCATACATGGAATATTGATGAACTACTGTTCTTGGGGGAGGAGGCTACATTTCTATAGCGTTTCGATAAAATGGCCAGGCTGGGAATGCTGAAACGTTTCGAGTCCATCTCCTTGGGCCAGGGACAAGGTCCCAAGGTGCGACGTTGATGATTTTTCACTTGGGATAATACTGAGATGCATCAGGCTGATTTGTTCAATGGATTGGTTTAAGGGAAAATTTACAGGAAAGCCTTACCATCGGCGTTGGCCTCTTTATTTGGGCCTTTCTGTTTTCTGGTGTTTGGACCCAGGAACTATTCGCAGATTCCCAGGAACTATTTGCAAAGTTCCAGGAACTATTTTAAAAAACATGCGTTATATTGAGGGGAGTTAGCGAGGGAAATATGACGATGAGTTAGCACAGGCGAGCTAAAGGGAAAACAGCAACACAACACTAAAATGCCCTTAAGTGCTGAGTCTAACTGATTTCAGCTTACCAGTGCGTCCCTATTGTGGGTATATGGAAATGACAGTACTCATGAGTTATGGTATGGGATACGTGCATCCATAACATGCCAACATGTTGCCTTGCTAAACTTGGGAATCTCGTGTGGAAACAAGCGCCTCGGGCATAAAAATACCTCTTTGATTTGATAAATCAATCGGCCAATCATATCAAGAGCCATGTCAAATATACCAGAACCAAAAAAATATGGTTCAATGAGCCAACGAAGAAAAAACAGTACCAGCCGGTTTTGGTGTATCATTCAGCGGAAAAGATGCAAAACGCAATAAAATCATTTCCAGCCTTACTGAGCCATGGAAACCAATCAGGCCAAAAAAGAAAAAACAATTCACCCCCGGGCCGCCCAGAAGAAAACGCGGTGAATCAAAGTTCGCAGGAGCAAAAGCCACAGCGCACCCAGCCCAAGCTAACGCGTTGGACAAACTTCACCAGCACCAGCACCACCAGCACCACCGCCACCACCAGCAGTTCCAGAAAGGAAAGCACGCCCCAAAGTGTAGGCCCAAGCGCAAAAAACCACCACCCGTGCCAAAAAGCCAAGCAAACCCCAATCTGAGACCCAAAACAAACAGCGTTCCGTGTCCTGGGGAATGTAGCTAGTTTTACGGTATGTCGACTGCAACTGAATGTACTGTATATAATTTGTTTTCAGTTTTATGTCATGAGCCTTGTCATGAATCAAGTCAGTTCAAGTTCCAAAGATTATGATACCCTATCGTATCCCATCTCACAATCCTAGGCAGCAGCGTACCAAAAGGGCGGCCATGCAAATGGTGAACTTGATTGAAGGCTGTGGTGGTGCTGGCAAAGGAACCTAATATGTCCTCCAGCCACTCTCGTACCACAAATTGCGTCATTCGTCATGTCCGTGAGACTTTTGACAGTTTACTGACTGTTTGCCTCTGTTTAAATGCAACTCCGCGGCGCGAAGTTGAACTATGTTGAACTCAGTAAATGTCAGTACTCAATATAGTTCACATGATCAGAGGATCCATAGTTGAGATGCCAAGGGTTCACACATCGCAAAAAATGAGCCAACATTGAATGAAAATTTTCGGGTGAGTCCAACATGTGAACAGTAGCATCAGGGTCAGCGTGAGTGACCATGTCGTATTGTAAAAAGGAAAAGCAGAAATCAGAATGGTCAAGACTCCATTGTTTCTCTGGTTAGCAAAATGAGCGACAAACTGGCGACCTTCCCAAGACACGCAATGATCTAACTGCGGTGGAGCATACAAGGTCTCAAAACCAAAGCGCGGCATACCTGCTGATAGTTTGCAAGGACCTGACTGTGACTACGCATCATCACCTGGATGCGATTGTCTGTTGGACGAGGTTTTTTTTTTCGCAGGCCTTTCCTGACAAGGACACCATATCTTGTAGCTTGTGAGGTTCCAGGTATAGAGAGGCCACAACCATCACCCGATTCTGGCTGTAAGATGCTGTAAGTTCGAGGCAGCCCCTGAAATCGAAAATTTCGTTTTTGCAACCTAAGACTTCGGTATCTGGTACCTCGTCGGACCATGGCCGCCAGAACTTTCTCGGTGACAGGTTTTCCGGACTTTGAGGTTTCGGATTGCCGGGAAGGGTGTCGTCGCCCTTTCGGCGACAGGTTTTTTGGAGTTTCTATTCGCTATGGATGGCAAAATTCAAGGAACTATTTATAAGTTCCAGGAACTATTTATAAAATTCCAGGAACTATTTATAAAATTCCAGGAACTATTTATAAAATTCCAGGAGCTATTTGTAAAATCTCAGGAACTATTTGTAGATCATCTTAGCGGACCCCAGCCCAAGAAAGGATATCTGCAAGCATTCCACCGTCGCTGCTAGAGCAACTTTGTCAAGTACTGCCGGGACAAGTTCGGGTCGACCGTTTGACTAGAAAACCCAACTTTCGGACACCGAACCGGAAATCATGAACCTTTTGCAGACTGAGGGATTTTGGACATTCTTTGGTCGTTTCTCAGCAGATATTGATTGCATAATCTACTAAAAATACCAAAAAAAGGTAGACTGACCACTGACCAACAGACAAACCTGACAGAAGGCCGATTGGGTTTGAAGATCATTTTTTTGATTTGTGTTCAGTTCACACGCAGGTTCACCAAAAATTGTGAATGAGTAATAGGTCCACATATCATATCCTGGATCTCGTTTTTTCTGGGCTAAGCTGGGTTAGTTCTTGGTTTTGATTTCTGATTTTGGATTTAGAAACAGTTGGGAAGGCAGCAAAGATTAACAATAGATCGACACCGTTCCAAACCGTTCTGAGCTGTTTATTCTTTTTGTACTTTACAGGGTTAATAAATAGATCGGAACCGTTCCGAACCGTTCTGATCTATTATATCTCTGTGCAGTTTACGGGTGTTAAAAATAGATCGGAACCGTTCCGAACCGTTCTGATCTATTTCTACGTACAGGGTTTATAAATAGTTCGGAACCGTTCCGAACCGTTCTGATCTATTTATACGTACAGGGTTTATAAATAGTTCGGAACCGTTCCGAACCGTTCTGATCTATTTATACGTACAGGGTTTATAAATAGTTCGGAACCGTTCCGAACCGTTCTGATCTATTTATACGTCGCATTTTATGAATAGTTCGGAACCGTTCCGAACCGTTCTGATCTATTTATACGAAAAAAACAAAATAGATCCAATTAGTTCCAAATAGTTCCAAATAGTTCCGAGTTTATAAATAGTTCGGAACCGTTCCGAACCGTTCTGATCTATTTATAAAAACGGATTTAAAAATAGTTCGGAACCGTTCCGAACCGTTCTGATCTATTTATAAAAACGAATGTATAAATAGTTCGGAACCGTTCCGAACCGTTCTGATCTATTTATAAACAGAAGTGGTTATAAATAGTTCGGAACCGTTCCGAACCGTTCCGATCTATTTATAAAAACGGATGTATAAATAGATCGGAACCGTTCCCAACCGTTCTGATCTATCTGCAAGACTGTCTACATAAAGAATTTATAGATAGATCGGAACCGTTCCAAACCGTTCTGATCTATTTATAAACTTGGATGGATAAATAAATCACAACCGTTCCAAGACGTTCTGATATATTTACCAACTTGGATGTGTAACTACATACAGGATTTTAGAGATAGATGGGAACCGTTCCAAACCATCCTGATCCATATAGTTATCAAGTATGTATGTTCTACTTCTGAACTCCCAGAAGTTACTTGGTCATTAGCCATAGCTACATTTTCAACTATATCTTCAAAATATGTGCAAAACTAAAATGAACTAACCATTGTTTCTGGTGGTCTTAAACTTAGAGTATTGGAATCATATATTCAACAATAAACCACCAAAAGTCGGGGTAGCTTAAAACACTGGCCCAAAACCCATAAGCGTACTATTATTGTAGACAGATGGTTTGGTGACTGCTTTGGCCTCACTATGTTTTTCTTTTTTAAAAATAGGCCCAGGAGTTTGGAAACAAAAAAACGCCAGTATCAGTATAATGCAGTAAATAGTTTCTGGGATTCTATAAATAGTTTCTGGGATTCTGTAAATAGTTCCTAGGATTCTACAAATAGATCCTGGGTAGCTATGGCCCCTAACACAGAAAGAGGCCAAAGCAGTAAGTAAGGAAAGCCCCATATTTAATGGGAAAATCGATGGTTTCCTGTAGATTTTCCCTTAAACCAATCCATTGAGTTGTGATATTTCTATTCAAGGAGTTCTGATATAGTTGTGATATATTTTTAGTCTCCAGCAGTTTTTTTGAGAACAAGTTGCTATATTATGTCAAGATTTGTTATTCACTCTAATGCCAGTAGTGGGACCTCTGTTGTGGAGCAAATCAACGAGTCTGTGAGACTACCGGTATTGATAGTGAGTAAAATCATCAAACATTTGGCTGACGCAACTGGGGATTGCAGCCAACTGCCCAACTGCTCCAGAACTTGATTCGAATATAATTGAGATGTGTGTTTCACAGATTGCCTTTCTTCAGCTTTTGTTGGTTCTATATAAAGCTAGTCTTCTCATTTCGCCATAATCCTCATCCCTGTTTTTTTTTCCGTTTCCCGCATGGAACAAACTTCTCCACCTCCCTGGCCTGCCAGGCCATGAAACTCATCGAAACAGCGCAGGGCGGTGGTGGCTGGGTGCTCCTATCCAACTGCCACCTCATGGAATCCTGGATGCCTTCGCTGGAAGCCATCGTGGAGCAGTTCAACCCTGATAACATGCAGACCAGCCCCTTGGAGAACAACCAACGGTAACGGCGGGGGGAAAACAACCATTTCTTTGGGGGGGCCAACAAAAGAGCAAGAAACAGCTGGTGATTTGTTGGTGAAACTGCCCTCAGCTGCCATGTTTCCTTTTTTTCCCTTTGAAACAGCGAAAAATCTACTTGTGGATGAGTAATTGTTACTTGGAATGAGTTGCAGGCGCTGTAGCAAACTGTCCAATTGAGAACAGGCTGATCCCGTGGCTGTCAATGGGGGTTGTAGGACTGTCTCGTAGCTTTTAGTTGGGGCTTGCGCAAGCCGCACGCCGACATTGCAATGGGAAACAAGCTAATGTTCAACAGGACAACTCTTCGAATGTCATCCAAATGCAACTCAACCAGTTTCGTATGTTTCGTCAACATTTTCAGAGTGAAAGGTGTGATGGAAAGTGAAAATGGTTTGCTTCACTCTCCTGCATGTCATCCATACAACATACATAAGCAACAAGACGCAAGAAGTATGTTCTAAGTATTATATGTGTAATGTTCAGACACCCCCCCCTTTCACCATCAAAAACCATAGAAAAGTCAAGTCCAAAAATTTCGGATGGTACATAATCAAAATTGGGAAAGATGGAAAAGATGGGAAACATGGAATCAAAAACCATCAAAAAATGGGATGTTCCATTCCATGTTTCCCATCTTTTCCCATGGCTGATTCCTCCATATTCCTCCCGTCCCCGAGGTTTCCGCCTTTGGCTCACGTCCATGCCGGCGAAGAGCTTCCCGGTGCAGGTGCTGCAGAACGGCGTCAAAATGACCAACGAGCCGCCCAGCGGACTGCGAGCGGCTCGGTTTACGCACGGGACTGACAGGACACCACCCATGGGGATGGTGAAAATCCCTAGGAATTTCCATAGGAAAAAATATCCATAACGGCTAACCATGGTACTTGGGGATGGTTTATGGCAGGTGTACCACAGAAAAAGATCCAGTACGTAAAAGAGTAGATTTTATGTGAATCAATATTTACAAATGTAGAAATGCTACTTGCACGTTGGTGCCAGTAATATTCAATACCTCCAATAACAGGTCCTAAAATGAACAGATTCAATACAGATCGAGGGTTTTAAGTGATATATAGTAGAGGGACGGGATCGCAACGTTTGTCGCACCGTCGAAAACGTGGGTCCTAAGGCCAATCTGCTTCGCTCCTACTCAGCTTTGACGGATGAGGTGTTCAAAGAGTCCAACAAGCCAGCTGCTTGACTCATTTGACCCTCTGGTAATAAACGTTTACATAGCTATTGGAAATGATGATTTATAGTGGATTTACCCATTAAAGATGGTGATTTTCCATAGTTATGTTAGTTTACCAGAGGGTACCCAATACTTGAACCTGGCAATGAGGGCAGCAAGTCATAAGGCAACTTTTCTGCACGTGCTAGATGTCTCGTTTGTTTACAAGAGGGTAGATCCCTTCTTGCTTGAAAACCTGGTCCAACCACTATTTTAGTTTCTCATGTTTTTCATGAGAAACACTACTGATTCCCAGTTCTTAATTTGTTCATGGGATAAAAGTCATCGTTTTTGTTCAATCACATCTCATTATGTTGCCCATGATCCGTATGTTAAGCTATACTTTTTGGTTGCGTTGGTTTGGTTGACTAATCATGTTCACTCCCACGATGTTCGATTTTTGAAATCCCAACTTTTGTTTGATTAATCACAGTAAACCTCCATGCATCCTTAGTACAAACCACATTTGTGTGTTAGCTCTTGGTCTCAAATCCCGATGTTTCTCCTATTTGCTGGGGATGTCCCCATTGTTGTTTGGTGCAACCCAGATCCCACAGTTGGGACCTCCTCAATCCCTGCTCCATGGAATATGTATCACAATTTGCCCCATATCACGAATTCTTGTAGGTAAACATACCAGCAGCATGGATTATCTGGGAATATAATCTCCATCATTTATTATATTTATATAAATAATATATATATAGTATTCATTATTATTCAATATCACAATATCTCACTATAGTTGATAATAGTTGATTATTACATACCCCATCAATTTGCCCATTCATATTCCAGCCTGGGCCAAGGAGATTTTCAAGACGCTCCTCTTTGGTTTCTGCTTCTTCCATGCTGTGGTCCAGGACCGTAGGAAATTTGGCCCCATCGGCTGGAACATTGCCGCTCGAACTGTAAACCCCTGAGCCACGCCGGAGGTTCGGTGCTGGGACTGGGCACCGAGCTTCGGTGCGCAAAAAGTTTTGCAAAGATGGTTCTTAAAAGCATCGAACATAACTGGCCTAGCCTGATTTTAATGTATTTTAATGCGTTTTAGTTGTGTTTGTATTCCTGCTTTTTTCGGCTCCAAGTCTTATGACATGCTTGGGTTGACTTCAAAGCCACAGATTTTGACAGGTGGGTTCAACTTGCGATCACGTCCCTGAATTTCCAGCTCTGATTCTGCAAATGGCAAAGCAAGTCTAGTCTCAATTTTGACTTCTATGTATTTGTATATATATATATATACATAAATATATATATATATATATACATATATATATACATATATATGTATATACATATATATGTATATACATATATATATATATATATGTACATATGTGTGTGTATTTATATATATATATATAATATGGCTCAGCCCTTTTAGAGATGTCATGCGGAGCACAAAAAATTGCTCGAAAACACCACGCTCCGCTGGTGGAAACTTCTTTCAGACCCTTGGGAGAACAGAGCTTTGACCCTTTGACCTTTGCTGATCATCATCCTATTTCAGGATAATGTGACAATTATGGTGATGATATGATGGATTGTTATGGCAGAAATGACAATGTAAAAACACCTGGTGAAATATATATGATCAATATGACACCTGGTTGATGTTGGTGAAATATGACGTCATTTACCCAGGTTATGGATTGTTATGATAGATATTGGTACTGCTTGGTGGTTTCAAACATGTGTCTTTATTTTCCATAATATATGGGATGTCATCCTTCCCATTTACTAACTCAAAATTTTTCAAGATGGTTAAAACCATCAACCAGTATTTCTTAGATCTTTGTTTAATGAATAATATCAATATCACCCTTGGTTTCCTTATTAGTCTTATATACTTCAACTAAATAGGAGTTGACTGCTTAAGTCTTCAAAGACTCCCAAGTTTAGACACTTTGAAACTGGAGAAGCTGGATAATCCTTACTTGCCCTTGTTTCAATGATTGTTACACTTGTTTGAAGTAAAACAAAGCATGGGACATGGGATATTGTAGGTATACAATGGTATGCAATCAATGTCATTTATGCATATTTATGCCTCAAAAATGAGGTGCCCTTGGTTTTCCTTGGTCAACTCCCAGGCATTAAAAAGGCCACCCTTTGATCGTCCCTGCTGCCGCCGAGGCTTATGGCTTCACACCAGAAGATCTCTTGGTGTGTCGACAGCAGCTGATGCTCTTCGTGAACCAATACGACCAGGTGCCCTACAAGGCCTCGGGGGGCTCCAGGAGCACCGTGGTCAAGGAACTGTAATGTAACGCGATGCCAGGGCTGTGTCATCACTGCTTTCAGCATTTTTCAGGAGCCAAGTCCAAGTGACCATGTTGAACATGTCCCAGCAGGGAAAAATTACATCTAATATCATCAAATTACATCCTTACCATCCTTTGCCTTTACCAATTTGTTGCGCCTTAAAACCTTAGTTTTTTGCCCATTTTCTTTTCCAAAAAAAAACTCGGCGCATCCCTCAGGTCTTAAACTTCTTGGGTGCCAAGATCAACTACGGCGGCCGTGTGACGGACGACAAAGACAAGTTGTTGCCGAGTGGCGTTTCCAGTGGCTCATGGGGTACCCCAATAGCTAGCCATTTAGGACACCTCCGGTGGTGTTTGGTGTAGATCTTTGAAACATAAACGTGGATGGATTGTAGAGACATAGTATATATTATATATGTATATGCATTTTCATATGCATATATATACATAATTATCGCCATATGATTTTTGGACACCAAACAACAACGTGGAAAAACCCCGTGGACCACGTTCCATGCTACGTTGTCCAAAACGTTCCCAGGTTGATCTCGACCATCCTGCAGACCTTCATCTGCCCCGAATCGGTGGAGCAAAAGGCGAGTCCGTGGGATGAGATGGGATTCAACGGAATCCGCGGAAAATCCCATCGTGGGATGGTGGGATGGTGACCATATGGTTACCCTCTGGTGAACTAACATAGCAATGGAAAATGGCTATTTATAGTGGATTTTCCCATCAAAAATGGTGATTTTCCATTGCTATGTTAGTTCACCAGAGGGTAATGATAGTTATAACCATATGGTTAATGACAATTATAGTTATATCATTATGGATAAATCCCCCATGTCAATATGGCTTTCATGAATTGTTTTCATGATAGTTAGAACATGTTATAAGCATACTTATCTGGTTGGTGACTGGAACATGGCTGGATTATGACTTTCCATTTATTGGGAAAAACATCGCCCCAACTGACGAAGCCCATGATTGCCGTTGGGGAAACGATCAACCCATCGGGGTTCGGGGTACCCTCTGGTAAACATACAGAAAACTAAGGAAAGATCCACAATTTTTAATGGGAAAACTCACTATTTCTATGGCCATGTTCAATAGCTATGTTAGTTTACCAGAGGGTACATTTTTAGACCCTGGTGATCTTGTCATTTCTTTAGGTCCCCCGACTTCAGGTCATTTGCCGCCACCTGGGGAGAAACAGCACAGGGAATTGGTGAAGTTTTGCCCCAGCATGGCGCATGTCTTTGACGTATTTTGAGGGTGTTGTGGTGTATGGGTGGCGTCTTGCATGGTGTTTTGGCTTGTGTGTTGGCAGCGGCAGGTGGCCCTGGTGTCAGCGTATGAGCCAAAAAGGTTGGCGTATTTAACACATGAAGCAAAGTAAAACGGCGAAAAAAGTCTTAGCAGTAAAAAACAATAGAGTGGTGCAACAAAGCAAAATCTATATCTATATTGAAACCTCACGTTTTTTGATGTGCGTTTTCTGCTTGGCTGAGTCGTTCCACATGGTCTGCAAATTCTTAAGCATCCTTTTGCCGGCCGACCAAAGCGCAAGTTGCATCTAGGGGCCTAGGGATATCCAGGGCATGCCCCCTCTCCTGTACAAGTTGCTAATGGTGTCTTGGCACTCCTTCTTTTCCACAGTTTCGATTGCCATTTGTAGCTGTCGGGCGGCGGACAGAATCAAAAGTGGTGCCTTTCAAATGCATCTTCGAACCCCGTAACAAAGTTGCAAATGTTGATCATTATTACATGTCGGTGCTTGTTCAAGTTTCTTTTGAGTGTAATTTGAGTCCGCTCAAAAACGCAGATCGAGATCTTATTGGAAACCAAACCGGCAGCTAGTTTGACAGGCAAACTCAATTCTGGCTGCTCATGTATGTAAATGCCTGCAAGGCACAAGAGATTGGTGAAAAACCGGCCAGCAACCTTTTTTGGGTGGGTCGTATTTGAACGAAACACTGAAGAGCTCCTTTATCAGAATCTATGCTTGGAGGATGTCAGAATTCTGGTGTATATTTGATTAAATATATATTAATATAATATATATATATGTTTAATTTACTATAATTTATATTATATATATATATATATATATTATATTATATAAGTATATTTGTATACTTGAACTTGAAATGGATACTGCCACCCCTGTCTTTATCTCGATCTCCGCCACCTTGCGACAGGAAGGCTACAAGTATTCCACCAGTGGCTTGTACTACGCTCCAACGGCTGAGACCATCGAGGATTTTGTCACATACATCAAAGGCGGCTTCGCTGTGGTTCCATTGTTTGGGCTGTTTGGTTTTTTCCGTAAGTGGGGATGGGTGAAAAATAAAGCCCTATGGAACCACGGATTTTTGTGTACTGAGCATCTAATTACTGAGGTACCCAATTTTGACATCTCCCACTGCTAGTCGTTGTGTTATTTGGCCCAACTTGGCTGGTAGACAGTCGTGGTGAGCTTGATATTCCCAGTTTCCGTGTTTTTTTTTGGCAAGCAATCGCTTATGATTCATTGGTACTTGGTGGCATTCAAAAGCTTGACCAAACAAAAATAGCAAACAGCTACTTATCAGTACTTAAAAACAATATCATGTATTTTCATCACTGATTACCATATCTCTATCGTTTCTCAGTCTTAAAAAGGTAACCGTAGCGGCACACTCGCTGCTTGTGAGGCTTGCCGCTCTATCCGATGCCTGAGGCATTTGGTTTGCACGAGCGCCTCGGCGACGGGACGTTGAGTCAGACGTTGCAGGGGGGATGAGTTCTTCAGAAAGTCTGGTGGTTGATGATTGTAGGGCAGGGGTTGGTACATGTCCTAATTCAACACCCAAATATTGGGGATATCATTGATATCATCTCCAAAAATGGGACATTTAGATACATTTAGTACAAACCCCATCCAAACTGAGTCACGGATTGTACTAAACCCCATATGTTTTGGGGAAGATTCGAATCGTTGGAGAAGCATTCAACAATGACGGATGACGGGTGTTGCCGACATGGGATGGATCGCCTCCAGTCCGGAGTTGGCGTACGGAGATGGGCCATGGCATAATCGATGATTGGACGAGTAAACAGATATAGTGAATAGTGATTGAATAGTTACTCATTGAATATAGTGAATAGTAAACACTAGTGAACAGTGATTGATATCTGTTTGATATAGTTACCAGTAATTTTGTAGCAAACATTCAAACAGATAAATAATAATAGTATCCATTCAATCCATTCAAATCAAATAGTGATTGTCCATCGCATGATAATATGGGACAGATATGGGAACACAATGACTATATGGGACGATTATCATTGGTTGTTTGATCAAACAACGATATGGCAAATATGGGAAGGACATGGGGAAGAATGATGATTTAGAATGATGTGGCTGTTGAATGATTTCAGGTGGTGCTCATGGTTTCTGAGAAAGGTTTGAAGATGTTGTGACAAACAAAAACATCACATGCGAGTGCTGCAGACGAGTGAGACATGGATATAATTAGATGCGCATATCAAATGGTGGAAACCTGTGGTGCAGCAGCATTTTAGCCAATGAAGATACGCTCGGACAATCAAACGTCTTGAATATCCACCATTTACAGATGTTCCCAGTGAAGCCTTCACAATTATATATAGAATACTGTAATATGTATGCAATCCGGTTGATTACCGGAGGTTATTAATGTAGAGAGGCCCTAAAGAGGGAAGCAATCTGAAACTGCAGCCCAGCCACCTAGGAATTGCAACATCACCTGCGCCCAAGACGAAGCCTTGAAATTGCTCACGGGCATGCAGAGCATGGCATCTTGGCGAAGCCTTCGGAAGCCGCTCGCTTCAGCGAGCTCCTGACGCACAAAAAAGTACCGCAGCCCCCAAGTTACAATAGAAACGTTACAAATCCCACTAAAATAATGATTAATATTATTGTTTATTTTCGGGGTGTTTCTACACTAAGAAGAGGGCTGGTTGGTGGTTTCAAATATGGAACTGGCAGCCCCAAGGTCTCCCTGAACGCCGGCGGTGGCGAGGGTGGCTCTGCTGATACGGCACCTTGACATTTTTCAGAGGGCTCAGATGGAAAGTGTGGGGCTGCAAGACAGACACCTGGTTTTCCTGTTAAACGAACTTATGCTGAAAAAAATCTGCTCCAGTAAACTAAGATAGAGATGGAACATCCACCATATTTATATAATTCCTTTCTTGGGTAAAACATGGTAAAACCATGGATTTCCATAGCTATGTCATTTTACTAGAGGGAAGTTTGATTGAGAATTAGCCTCCACTTGGCTGGCATGAAACTGGACAAAACCAGGAAAAGGTTCTCTGTTGAAGGGATCTTCAGCTGATTCCAGGGGAATCGAAGGCATTTCATACTGATCTCCACGGTGCATACAGTAATTGGTATACCATGTGGTAATGTAAGGTGGCTATACAAATGTTGTGTTTGTATATATTGATTTGCCTATATTATATAGCATTATATTTCTAGTAATTAAGATTCACCTATTACTAGTAAACAATAATGGTGGTTTGCCATATAGCTATGTTGGACTACCAGAGAGGATATCCCAAATAACTACATCCCCATATGAGTTGCCATTACATGTCATTACTATCCTCATTCTTATCATCCTCATATGAATAGGTTAAATTCCCGTTTAGTTTACCCTGAAATGATCCCCATTGCCCATGATCAATCCCGATTAAATAATTAATCCCCTTTAAATCCACTGAAATCCCATATCATTGGATTGTTCCAGTGAAATTTTACAGAACACCCAACACGATTTCCCGGGACATTCCCTGGGTTTCCGGTTTAGATGGTTCCCAACGAAAATCAACATCCCATGATATGCGTGGCTCCAGGTCATGGACGATACGGCCGCATCTATTCAAGACCGCTTGCCCAAACCTTTCCCGCTGGATGTTTGTGAAACCAAATTCCCCACGAGGCAGGAATAGGGACGGTGGACGGTGACCGTGACCACAGGGGGTACGAGACTTTATCATGATATAGACCTTTTTTTTACTAAAGGAAGGGGCAGGGTACTGAATATAGTTGGACAGGGTACTGAAACACACTTTTACAAATTGGTTCAACCGCTTTTTGCGCGGTAAACATCATGTGTAATGGCAGTTTTTAGGGGTGGTTGGGGTCCCGATAAAATCCGCGAAAAACCCGAAATGTTGGGGTTCCGTAAGAGTTCGGTGGGATGGGAGCTGAATCAATGATGCAATGTTTGCGTGCAGGTATGACGAGTCCATGAATACCGTGGTGAAGCAGGAATGCTTGCGATACAACAAGCCCCTTGGTGTCGCCATGGTGTCGCCAATGAGATTTGGGGATGTCAATGGGATGTAATCAAATAGCTCCCCGTTCGTGTTTTTTGTTCTCATCCCTACCTTGAACGATCATCCCAAATGACCAACGAACAATATATTTGTCAAACAGAAACCATCAAGCAGAACAGAATTTATTTTGTCCTACTTGATCTGGATTGCCACGACTTAAAGAGTCGTTAGATACCTAATAGATAACTCTGGGTTATCCCATTTCATTTTTTTTATTATAATCTATATGAAAAATACTTAAACTTACTATCTATCTATCTTATCTTATCTCATCTTATCTTATCTTATCCTATCTTATCTACCTATCCTAATCCTAGTCCTAATCCTAATCCTATCCTATCCTGCCGTATCCTATCCTATCCTATATATCTATCCTATATATCTATCGATCTATCTATCGATCTATCTATCTATCTATCTATCTATCTATCTATCTATTTGTTTACCTGTCCTATCTATCTATCCTATCTATCTATCCTATCTATCTATCCTATCTATCTATCCTATATATCCTATCTATCCTATCTATCCTATCCTGTCCTATCCTGTCCCATCCTATCCTATCTATCCTATCCTATCCTATCCTGTCCTATCCTATCCTATCTTATCTATCCTATCCTATCCTATCCTATCTATCCTATCTATCCTATGGTATCATATCTTATCTTATCTTATCCTATATATATATATATATATTCCTATCTATTCCTATCTAGTCCTTTCTATTCCTACCTATTCCTATCTATTCCTATCTATTCCTATCTATTACTATCCTATCTATTCCTATATGTGTGTTTGTTTGTCTGTCTGTCTGTCTATCTATCTATCTTTCTATCTATCTATCTATCTATCTGTCTATCTATCTGTCTGTCTGTCTATCTATCTATCTATCAATCTATCAATCTATCAATCTACCAATCATTCTGTCTATCTATCAATCTAATCTAATCTAATCTAAATCTAATCTAATCTAATCTAATCTAATCTATTTGTCTATCTGTCTATCTATCTGTCTATCTATCTATATATCTATCCGTCTATCTATCTATCTATCTATCTTTCTATCTATCTATCTATCTATCTATCTATCTATCTATATATCTATCTGTCTGTCTGTCTGTCTATCTATCTATCTATCTATCTATCTATCTACAGATTATAACATAACATACTGTTCCAATCTCCACTGCCCAGGTTGCTGTGGTCCATGGCGTCCTCCTTGAAGGATTTCCGGAAGGCCATCAAAGGCCCACCGGGGCCCACCGGTCGTCGTGAGAGTTTCCATTGGAGATAGCCATCATGATTTAGGGAACCTTCATATGAATCATCCTGCCTGGAGTGGATAGAAGTTGGGATTTTCTGCCTGAGTTTTTCCATTTTACCATTTTTTGGACGTTGATTGAACAATGTCCATATTCTATCTGCTCCAGGATGACTGATATATGGATTTACTATGATGATATTCTTGATGGGTTCCCGTAAGCCCTAAAGTTTCTATTTCCCCAAAGGGAATTGACGTGCACTCGCAGGAGGTAGATTGTGAATGTAGGTAGAATCATCCTCATAGCTGGCCGTATGATAAGAACTCTTTTTAGGTTTGTGATTTTTTTTATAATTCAGCCAGAATGTATGGAATTACACTCTGGTAAACTAACATAGCTATTGAACATGGCCATTTATAGTGGATTTACCCATTAAAAATGGTGATTTTCCATACTTACGTTAGTTTACCAGAGGGTATGGGGTCAAGCCATGTCCACTATACGTCTTGCAAGCATTGTTTCAATTGAAGTAGATGGGTACGACCGAATTGGCATACAGTTGGATACAGAACTAATGGGACCTACAGATATCATCATATCACATACATCTCATTTGCATTCATTTGCCATATGATCAAATATATACGTTTTAAGTGGATATTTTTTGGTAATATGGATACACAATTTGCACACATTTGTATTATAAAAAGTGGCGACTGAGTCCACATTCTTATAGTGGGCACTCGTGATGTCACCGCCAGGTCTCATCGTGATGACGGCGGAGTTGGAGGCGGCTGGAAAGTCGCTCTTCGTCAACGAAGTGCCGGAGATGTGGCGCGGCCTCAGACGGGTAAAGTCGCAGTCGCGGTTGGGCGGGGGCGGAGGTATGTCCAGTTATCCCATAGGATCCATGTATGGTATATATGCTAACATAAAGGGGGTATATTGATGGTAAATGTTACTATATATAGCATACATGGATCCTGTGGGTATGGAACTTAGTGATGTATGACCCATCTATTGGTGATTTTATGTGGATTTCATACATAGATAAAAGATGATAAAAGGTTAAACAGCCAACTACTTTGTGATTTGGAATGGTCATGTGATAGGATGATGTCATATCCCACATGCTCCACATACAGTAATTATCCCCAAACTAATTAATCTAAGTGTAGATCAACCTGCCAAAGATGGAGCATTTGTGTATGTATGTATAATATAATATAATTTAATATAATATAATATAATAATATAATATAATAATATAATATACTATAATATAATATAATATAAGATAATATATAATATAATATAATAATATAATTTAATATAATATAATACAATACATATATATATGTATAAATATATGTGCGTGTATATATATATATATATACAATATACATATTTATTATATATACACACACCCATATGCAGAAAAGTTATCTGTTGTCCAAAACTCGGTCATCATTAGTTGCTGACCCTGGGGCTTCCACCGACCCGGCCGAGCCTCACGACGCCTGAGGTGGTCGAAGAAGGGCCCCCTCTCCTTGAAGCCCTTGAGCGCTTGGTACTTGGACATCCTGGAACGTGTGAGGCGGGTGACGCTGCTGGGAAATTTGTTTGGAAAACTTGGGAAAGCCACTATAAAACAGGAAAATCATGGAATACATTCTATGTATAATTCGATGTCCATAGCAGGGAAAATCATCTTGAAATGAGATCATTTCCAGCAAACTATGTTCGAGTACCGGAGGGTAGGAAAGCTGATGACTTGACAGAGCCTCCAGTGTTATCAGCTACACTGCTGGGAATCCCTGAACTAAATGATGGAGGAGTGTGCCATGCCTCAAACCATATCCAGAGAAAACCATGAAACCATATCATATCATATCATATGGAACCCATACAAGAAGATATGTAATTGGAGACATTTGCAGGGCTGGCATGACCTTTTGGACTTTGACCTCCGACAATCGGAATGCGCATTGCCAAGCTCCGCCAGAGGTTCTTCCAGATGTGGTTTGATCTGGGGAAAGCGCCACCATGCTTTTGGGTCAGCGGCATTTTCTTCCCTCAAGCCTTCTTCACTGGAGCCATGCAGAGCCTTGGATGACTTGGATTGAGATCTCCAGTGTGCAGCCATGTTATGTACTTTTGATTGCTTTTGGATGTTTGAAGGAGTTGATCAGGTCAATTGCAAAGGGTAGAGTGCTGAAGTATGACAACTCTATACAACTCTCGTTTTTTTTGGGGGGTGACCTGGGGCGGGCTATAGACTATAGAGATGCTTTGAATATCTTTGAATGACCCTCCAAGCCGTTCGTAGACCTACATATATCTTGGGTAAACCGTAGTAGGTAAATACGTTGACGTTTTGGCCATCTTATAGCGGAGGAAATCATATGGGGCGTAGCCAGCTGGTGCCCCTTTACCATGCCAAAACCATCCAACACATATCCGCACACAATTTCGATATGTCCATTTGTTGCCAAACTCGCATGTTATTAAAATTAAAACATTTATCTATTATATATGCCGATTTTATTGAATTATCTTTTGAACAGTCCGCTTGATATGTAAATGATCAATATATGGTGATGGCGAGAGAGAGAGAGAGAGAAAAAAAAACAAAAGACTATAAATCAATATAAATCACACAAATATGGATTATCAACACATTATAAAATATCTATACCAATGATATCGTACCGCTATTACACGTATTCTGCCCATCTGAGCCTGGGCTCCCTTCCCTTGAGCCAAATCCCTAGGGAAATTGGACAATAATTCTTATCATCCGACAACACTTCAAAGACACAGAGTTATCTGGTCATTTTTTCCCTTAAACCAATAGAGCACCAGCATTTTTGCTGGTGAAACCATGTTGAACCTCAAGTTTCAACAGTTAAATCACGTAAGTGACGTAAAGTCCCTTAAGACATGCATGTTTTTCTTGTTGAAATCCATTGAAATCGGTGGTTAAATTCAACTCCCTTCAACCATGGCTTGCTGGAACATCCCCCAGCAGATCATTTTCCCAGCTCAAAACTTCCATAGAAAGTTCGGGGATTTCTCCATATAAAAATCTCCATGTTTGAAAGAGGATTTCCCCATAAGTTTCCTTATGTATCATAGGGGATTCTCCCATAAAAATTGCCATGATGTACAGGACAATTCCTCATATTTTCCCATGTTTTATAAGTGATTTCCATGGATTTCCCAAGGTTTAGTGTGGAGATTTCCACATCATGGCCCACCGGGCGTCCAACGGCGCAAGAAATCGAGGAACTTCGCGCGGAAGTACGGCGAAGAGATCGACTTGCTGAGCTTTTCGCATCGCACCATGGATCACATCTCGGATGCACCGGCGCAGCTCACCACCCCGCCGGACGATGGTGTCTTGGTGGCTGAGGGATGATGTTGGGGTGATTTTGGGGATGTGTTTATATGGTTTTTATTGGATCTTGTGGGAAACTTGGGAGGTTGGAGTTTATGAGATAATTCCACCTCAAAAATGGTAAAGGAATGCTTGGGATACAACACCACTTTTATGGGTTGTACAAGGTTTAGTGGGATTGTTATTGGATGTTATTGGAAAATTGAGAGATTGCTTAATTATGGGAAATGGAACTTTATGAGATAATACACATATATAAATATAATTATGGAATATAATGAATTGATTTATTGTTCATGGGAACTTGGATGTTTATAATGAATTGAATGAGGTACAGTAATTATGTTTGTTTGTTTGTTTGTTTGTGTGTTTTTGTTCAATGGAATGATCGTCGTCGGCCAAGTGGAGGAAGAACGCAAACGAGGTGCCAAAAGAGAAGGCTGCAAGGTTCGTACTTCAAACCAAGCTGTTATGTGCCAACATTGCCAGCTGATGTATTGTTGTTGATATCCAATTCTTCTTGATAGGCTGTGAAAGCCTTTTTTTTTTTGCTGAGATGGCCAACTTTGTTGGTGAAATTCACCATTCCCAGCTGCTTGATGAATTAATTCAATCCCAATGTTTGATATCTTTGCTGCGACAAATCTGTGATCATTGCTGGGTAAGTTAAATGCAACATCTGTTCTGTTCAAACACATCGTGTTGCTCTTTCAACCTTAGAACCTTGCCAACCTTCCCGTCAATGAGCGCAAATCCATTTTTTGCGGCTTCATATTGCAGCTTCCTAAGATTTGTTCCGAATGACCTCACAGGCTCATGCAAGTTCCTACTGAGATACTGATTGGTTCATCTTGCCGTATGGTAATTTAACATAGCTATGGAAAATGGATCAACATCACCAGTTTATAATAGATGATTTACCTATTCAACATATTGAAACATGGTGATGTCCAAGCTCTGGTGATTTACCTATTAAACATGGTGATTTCCTATATTATATATATTAATAGGTATATATTAATATATATATAAGTAATATAATATATATATACGTGTATATAAGCATGGTATTTGATGGCATGTGCCACTCCTTTTCCCAAGGAGTCTACGTCTATGGCATCTTTTTGGAGGGTGCACGCTTCGATTGCACCAGCCATAAGCTGGAGGATTCCAGGCCGAAAGAACTCTTTACAGAGACTTGGTGGAAACTGCGCACAGGTCCAACCGTGGGATATATATATATAACATAATAATATATACATATATATATATATAGATAATCTATAATATACATATTATCTATATATATATGTATTGTTTTAATATCTAGTATCAAATATATACCATTTAAACAATATATAATATTTTTATAATATACTTATATATTAGCTGATGATATTATGATAATAACCAAACTATATGATATTATGCAATTATAAAACTGAAATTATGATATTTATCCACTGATTCACTGGTTATTATGGCAGTTTGCTATGGAAAGAATACGGAAACTGGTCCGTTTATAGATGATTTATATTTGATGATTCACCTGTTAAGATCCAAACATATCATTATTTTACTTAGATATGGAGCATGGTCCATGTATAGATGATTTATGATGATTCGTTCAATTTGTTGGAAATCTTCTACAAACAGGAATGTTTTGGGGTGCAACTAGTCAACAGGTATTGGAGATTTATCCTTCGGTAAATTGAGAATCCCGTATACATGGACAATTTCATGGGAACATCAACTATACATGGGGATTAAAATATATATATTTTTGGGTTTGTTCAAGATGAAATGTTTATGTTCTTAATGGGAAGTGCAGTATTTGGGGAATCTATCATCGGGAATAGTTTTTGTTTGGGTTTCTTAAGCAGGTCCAAGAGGATATTACCCTCTGGTAAACTAACATAACTATGGAAAATCACCATTTTTAATGGGAAAATCAACTATAAATGGCCATTTTCAATAGCTATGTTAGTTTACTATTATCCCATGCCCCAAATTAACATGACGAGCCTGCCATGAGCCCGGATGTGCAAGATGTTGGACGAGTACGTTCCTCTAAAAAAATAGGTCTTCTCAGATGTTAGTTGGGAGGACGGTATGGTAATTTGAAAATGCATAATTATATATATATTTATTATTATTATATATATATTATATTATATTATATTATATTATATTATATATATATTATATTATTATATATGCATATTATATAGATATTATATATATGTATATATGTGTGTATTCGAATTGGAAGAAAAACATGACAACCACGAAGTATGGGGTACTCTATGTTTGGACCAACCCAAATGCCCAAATGGGTGAGGAGGACTGTTTGCAACGGTAGGAAGAAAACATACGGAAGATATCATCAACCTGAAGTTGCGACTGTTGGCACTTGCAATGGTCATTTCGGGATATTACTGGGATTCTTCATGAAAAACTTAAGCCACAGCTACCAGTTTTTTTTTCCTGAGCGTCCAGTGCCGTGCCGTTTCGTTCAGGATATGCCCCCATTGCAATTCTTACCCATCAAGAACCGCGTGCCAAATGCCTCGGACTACCGCTGCCCCTGCTACAAGGCGGAAGCTTAATAGTTCCCGAAAAGGGGTCCCGCCTTTTTGGGTCAAAGGCTTTTGTTAGCAACAGGGATACCCTCTGGTAATTTAACGTAGCTATTGAAAATGGCCATTTATAGTGGATTTTCCCATGAAAAATGGTGATTTTCCATAGTTATGTTAGTTTATCAGAGGGTATACTGTAGGTTTTTCTGGGATTTTATGGGGATGTAAGTTGGAGATACTTCGGAGATCAACGGATCCGGATGAATTCGAGCATGACGTTATGACCGAACCCCATCGTTTTCCGTTCTTGAAATGATGGTTGGAAAGGGGAATCGTCCCCAAAAGGGCAGCAGTGTTCAGTGATGTTCGGGCATTCAGATCAGATGGTTTGTATCATCATTATAATGCTAGTATAGTAATGTATAGTATGATTATTATCTCCAAGCCTTCAGCTTTTCAACACCTTCTCCTCCGGCCCTGATCTCGAGATCTGGGCCAGGTGGTGTCCCGCAAGGGGACCTTGCTGACCACTGGGCACTCCACGAATTTCGTGCTTTATATCGAAGTTCCTACGGAGCCTTGGATGCCGGCTCCGGGGTCCCAAATGGTTCCAATGCGCAACTCACGACCTTACCAGAAATGGATGGTCAGAAGCCTCCAACTAAAGTGACATCGCTATGGAAAATCCACATTTTCTTTGGAGATTTTCGCTGTTCAAATTGGTGATTTTCCATAGCTGTGTTCGTTTACCCAATGATGAGTATTGGCCAGGATGATGCTTGGAAAGGATATTTGGACATAGCCGCAGATATTGGAATGGATTCAGTTGGCGGATTCACTGTATGGGCCTATCTATTATGTTCACGTGGGCTTGGAATGTGATGGCTGTTGATTCTCAAGCGCAGTCACATGTTTTGTTTCTTCACTAAATTAGTTCAAGTTTACGGGGAGAATTGAAAGAAGAAACCATGTGTTTTGCGAGTTTTGATATTACGCATAGGTTTTTGGTAAATGGGCGTGTGAGTCAGGATTAGGAACACGGTGGGAGTCAAAACCAAGCAGCCCGAAATAGTTGGCATACTGCGGCCCATATGTTGGTTTTCAGAATGTTCACCAGACGGTATCCATTGACCCACCAAGGACAAAGTTGTGGACAAGTGGATCAAAGCAGGTGTTGCAGCTTTCCTGGCACTGAAATATTAGAGACCGTTCGGAATGTAGCAATAGCAGTCGCACTAGGGACGTTGCTGGTAATCCATGACGTTTCGTTTCACACCCGGATGGGGACCACAAGCTGAAGAAAAACACGTGTTGAATGCACACAGTAAGTAGGTATCATTGCTGGGATCAACAGCTGACGTTGGCTGCGGCAAATATTGAGATTAGGTTTGACTGGGGCGTAAATGCTGACCATTTTCTGAAAATATTCCGGAATCTGCAATATGCCATAGGTACCCTCTGGTAATTTAACATAGCTATTGAAAATCACCATTTTTAATGGGAAAATCCACTATTAATGGTCATTTTCAATAAGTGGTCACCACTTCTTTGTGAGGGGCCCAGATTGCAGCATGGAATGGCAAGGCCATGCAAGGCCCTTCATCCCATGGGTGCAGTCAGCGGATCTCAGCAGAATATTACCAATTGGCGATGCCAGAAAGTCCAGGAAAGCATCCATACTTGGGTCAGTTTAAGAGAAGATGATGGAAAAACATGGAAAACCACAACTTATCATACTTATCTTGCCAGAGAAAATGTCGGAGTTGTCCGAAAATCGGTGATCCTTTGCTCTACATCAACTTCATGTATTTACTGGTTGGTGGTTTCAAACATCGTTTATTTTCCACAATACATGGGATGTTGTCCTTCATTTTTCAAGATGGTTATTGCACCACCAACCAGGTGATTACTAGATAGGAAAAAACACATGTTACAAACCATCAACTCCATGAATCCGGTAAAGAATTCCAACCAGTTAAAACCACCAACTAGTTTATATAGTAATGATCAGGAAATAACTGGCCTTGGGAGCCAGAGCGGGAATCCAACATGGCAATGGGATGTCTACCACGTGTAAGGCCCTTGGTATACGGCCTATGCCCTATGCATTGTAACGGGCTATGCCCCGCACAATCCGCACATATGGCCTTTCTTGGCACTGTACCATACTGTACCTTTGTTTTAGCTACCGAAGTGGACCATTCAAGAATTCCCGCATTTCCCGCATGTCCATTGGTAGATCAGCTAATTATGATGGCGGCTTCCCAGCGCCAAGCAATGCTAGCTGCACTTGGCTTCCAACCTCCATCTGGGAACATCTCACCCAGGCCCATGTCTAGTTTGGGCCACTTTTCGAGAGCCGATGGATTCAGTGCTTTTATGTATTGAATAGCCTGGAAAGGATTTACAAAGTTTTGGTGTATTCAATGGCTCCAACATGGCTCGATCAACTGTTACCCTCTGGTGAACTAACATAGCAATTGAAAATGGCCATAGAAATAGTGGATTTTCCCATAACAAATTGTGATTTTCCATTGCTATGTTAGTTCACCAGAGGGTACTAAATGATTCCAATGTACATCTACGACGTGTTACGAAGTTGGTCGGCTCGAATTCGCGTGAGGGTTTCAGGGATGCCAGTCCCTGCACTCGCGCTTGCGATTTGTCGTTGAAAAATGGGGACCGAGAATTGCACATTGAGTTGAATGATGTTTAATGAATAACCACCAGAAAACCCCAGACTCAGGAACTAGGGGTTTATTGACCTGCTATCATTAGGCAGTCATTAGGTGGGTCGCGTTTAGGGAGGTTGGTGGACCCCCAAGGATTCAATCCATGTAGGGAGTCTGCAGGCTGAAAAAGGCACTTCCAACGTATGCGGAGTTTTCATTTTTGACAAAATTTTCCCGTCGAGTTCAATAGCTTCTGATGCTTCTGAATCGACTCTGCAAGCTTCTCACAGCTATTGATGTTGTTCTCATCTCTAGTGCTTCACTGTTTCTTGTGACGAAGAAATGCCAGCTTCAGTTTAGATAGGTCATGATAGGGGAAACAGGTCCTACAGGTCCATGGGGTCAAACCAAGCAGCTGCGGAGCTGACGTGTTGAACTTCCGCCGCCGTTGTGGGTCCACCTGCCCCCAATGGGAGCATTCGCAACCGGAAAGGAGAAGAACATCAAACATACATAGCTAGTCACTAACAAACCCAAGAACACCCAAGAAAACCCAATAACTACCCAATAACTATCCAATGAAACCCAATAAATCCCAATAAAAGCGTCAATATAAACTTCCATAAACAATAAATGAATGACTCTCCGACTCCACCGGCAAGACATCACCGCCCAGGCCCTAGACCCAGTGACCATGTTGGAGGGCAAGTTAAACCCCCAAAAAAACCGTTCACTATAATATGATAGTTATATAGTTATTGTTTGAAAAACATGCCTTAAACCTTGTTTTCTGGAAAAACTTTGTGTTGCTTAAAACATGTACAAATCCGTTTTTGCGGCCAGAATTTGGCTTGCTGTTTGCCACATTGTGCCACCAAAAAATCTTGTGTTTGTCAGTGTTTGTTGTGTCATCATCCGGATGGCAGAGGCTGGGACTGGGACTGGTTTTTAATCTTTGGATAACATGCCATCTTTGGCTCGAAATTGAATGAAATAGAATGAAACGAATATGGATGGATAGATCATCAGATGGACAGCTAGATAGAAATCTCGATAGACGGACAGACAAATAGATGGATAGATAAGGCTGCCACCATGTGGCACCACTTTTCTTGGATTGTCTACCATGAATATGCAAATCCTCATTTTTCAGTTACAGGAGTATAAACTTATATAAATTTCCATGTTACAGATTATAGATGATTATAGATTATACCATCTGGTTATTTCTCATAGCTATGGAAAACGGCCCATAGAAATAGATGATAAACATGATGATTTACCCTTCTTAAAAATTGTGATTTCCATTGATTTCCCCATATTCTAGATGATTATAGATTATATATTGCCGGTATTATAGATGATTATAGATAGTATTAATAGTATTTTACATATTGCCGGTCGCATCTCCCAGGTTGATCTCTGTGTTGCGAGGTGGAGCGATGATGATGGGAATGGGAGCGATGGGATAGTCTGACGCCTTGGTGAAAAACCCTGGGTTCTTGGTGAATTTCGGATATCTTTGGATTAATTTAGGTCAATTGCCCTCTGGTTATTTAACGTAGCCATGGAAAATGGCCAATTTGTAGATGGTTTACCTATTAAAAATGGTGATTTTCCATGGCTATGTTAAATAACCAGATGGCATATGTTTTAAACATTCCGCAGACTTGGATCTTGTCACTTGAAGGTCCCTTTCTGAGGTCGTTTGTCGAGGCCAAAACCTGTGTAGCGCCGGGAGTTGATGTGGTATGGATAAGTCTTACTGTGCATGTGGATACACACCACTTCGACCTGTGGGGTTGACGGAAAGCGCAGGAACAGCACAGGGAATTGATGAAGCTTTAACCCAGCAAGAGCCTGGCGTGTGTCTTCGACGTATTTTGAGGGTGTTGTAGTGGTGTATGGGTGGTGTCTTGCATGGTGTTTTGGCTTGTGTCGGTGACATCTATATTTCAATGGCTGTTGCTGATGGTGCATGTCTTGGCAGCGGCACGTGACCCTGGTGTTTGCGTGCTAGCGTTTGCGTGCAAGCGGGGCCTAAAGAAAAAGCATCTTCGACCCCCTGAGGTTGTCACGTATGAGCCAGAAAAGCATCCAAATCATGTAAAGCATGACGCAAAGTAAAACGGCTAACAAATCTTGGAGGAAAGCTGCAAAAACAAAGGTCAAAAGAGATCAAACAATTTATTCCCCACCTGCCAGGTGAGGGTTGTTAGATTTTATCACAGTTGTTCGCCTCCTCCTCCACCTCCTTCTCCTTCTCCTCCTTCTCCTTCTTCTCCTCATCCTCCTCCTCGTCCTCCTCCTTCTCCTCCACCACCTTTGCCTCCACTTCCATGTCCACTTGCCAACTCTTCGCCAATCTCTTCGCCAACTTCTGCGCGCAGTGGGCACTGCTGGACCTCAACTGCCGGCTTCCGATCTGAGTGGGCACGGCTGGACCTCAGCGGCCAGGTTCTGAGCGCAGTGGGCACCGCTGGACCTCAGCCAGGGACCTTCCGAGCCCAGTGGGCACCGCTGGACCTCAACCTGGGACCTTCCGAGCTCAGTGGGCACCGCTGGACCTCAACGGCCAGATAGTATGCCAGAAGATATGCCAGATAGAATGCCAGATAGAATGCCAGAAGGTATGCCAGATAGAATGTCAGATAGAATGCCAGACGGTATGCCCGATAAAGTGCCAGAATGTTTGCCAGATAGAACGCCAGAAGATTTGCCAGATAGAATGCCAGACGGTATGCCCGATAAAGTGCCAGAATGTTTGCCAGATAGAACGCCAGAAGATTTGCCAGATAGAATGCCAGATAGAATGTCAGAAGATATGCCAGAAGATATGCCAGATAGAGTGCCAGAAGATATGCCAGAAGATATGCCAGGTAGAATGCCAGAAGACATGCCAGATAGAATGCCAGAAGATATGCCAGATAAAATGCCAGAAGATATGCCAGATAGAATGCCAGAAGATATGTCAGATAGAATGCCAGAGGATTTGCCAGTAACAAAACGTATAAATGTCATGGTGGGGATCACTCGAAGTAAAGTATTTTTAATGCTTTTACCAAGTGCGTTTTCTGCTTGGCTGAGTCGTTAAACATGATCCGCAAATTCTTCAGCATCCTCTTGCCAGCCGACCTGGCTTCACGATGTGGCCTGCGGGTGTTCGTTTAGATGGTGTCTTGGAGCATGAGGCATCCAGACGATGTCTGGGCAGTGGGTGTCTTTAAGGTGTTTTGATGGTGTCTCCATCATTGCTGGGCACTGCCTTTGTGGTTTGTCACCGGTTTCGCGGTGTTGTGGGCTGTACGTTGGTTGTGTCTTGGCTAGTACCAGTTGCTATCTCGCACAAATTGGGATGATATTGGCGTGTCAGTTATGTTTTGGTGTAGTGGTGGCGTGTCAGTGGCATGGTGTCGGTGATGTCTTGGCGCCGACCCGGGGTGTCTCAGTCCTTTTTGTGCCGCTGTGTCTCCGCCGCGTTTGGGTGGGCATGTCTCTGTATGTTGTGTCATGTTGTGTCTGCGAGGTATTTGATGGTGTTGCGGTGGAATTCAAGCGGTACCTTGGTGGTGTTCGGGTGGTCTCTTGCTTGTGGGTCTCTTGTGGGTGTTTTTATGGTGGTTTTTGGGCCATGGTAAACCATGCAATATGGGGTACATTATTTTGGGACCAACCCAAGTAGGTGAGGACCCAGTCCGGAAATTTACAGTACGGAGAGATGTGACCAGAGAGAACTTTTGTCGGGATGGGAGATACGTGTTGTTTTTTCACGGTGTCCCATGTTTTCATGTTTTCCACCAATTTTGAATTACTGCAACTGAACAACAACGGTGGGAAAGAACACATAGGCAAGGTATACTGATCAAAACTGACATTGGGATTGATGTTTTGCAATTGTCATGTCATCGCATTAGGTTTGTTGTCCAAATAAGCCACCTGGAAACTACCAAAATGGGCTGTGAAAGATGATCTTCCATGTGTTTTACCATGATTATTATACTGCTATTAGTATAGTAACAATAGTATCATTCTTATTTCCAAGCCTTCAGCTTTTAAAGAAATTACACTCCGGCCCTGAAGATCTGGAGATCGGAATCTGCCAGGTGGTGTCCCGCAAGTTCCTACGGAGCATTACGGAGCCGGGTCCGGGGTCGCAGTTCAGGACACCAAAAAATCATGGTCAGAAGCTTCCAAATAAAGTGACATAGCGATGGAAAATCCGCATTTATGTGCATCTATAGGTATTTATAGAAAAATTAGCCATTGAAACATGGTGATTTGCCGTAGCTTTTTTAATATGCCAGAGGGTATTTGGACACGAAATGAGTCTATTTCTGATTTGGGAATGATAATCGTTGGCCAAAACATATGACAATGCTTGCAAAGGATGTTTGGACATAGCCCGCAGATATTTGAATGGTTTAGGTGGTGGTTTTGCTGTACCGGCTATGGGGGTAACGCTGAAAAGCATCACCTATCTATTCTGTACACGTGCGTTTGGAACGTGATGGCTGTTGATTCTCAAGCGCAGTCACCTGTTTTGTTTTGAATGGTTTTCTTCACTAAGTTAGTTCAAGTGCAAAGGGAGAAGTGCGCAAGAAACCATGTGTTTTGCGAGTTTTGATATTACGCATAGGTTTTTGGTAAATGGGCGTGTGAGTCAGGATTAGGAACACGGTAGGAGTCAAAGCCAAGCAGCTCGAAATAGACTGTGGCATACTGCGGCCCGTTTGTTGGCTTTCAGAATGTTCACCAGACGGTATCCATTGACCCACCAAGGACAAAGTTGTGGACAAGTGGATCAAAGCAGGTGTTGCAGCTTTCCTGGCACTGAAGTATTAGACACCGTTCGGACTGTAGCAATAGCAGTCGCACTAGGGACGTTGCTGGTAATCCATGACGTCTCGTTTCACACCCGGATTGGGGCCACAAACTGAAAAAAATACTTTACTTCGAGTGTTCCCCACCGTGACATGATTATTTGTCATAGTTTCTGACATATTCTGACATCATCTTATTTGATCTTATTTGGACGTATATGTGGCATTCTATCTGACATTGTATTCTGACATTCTCTCTGACATGGGCATTGCCACTGAGATCTGGCGCTCGCAGTTGAGGTCCAGCAGTGCCCACTGAGATCTGGAGCTCGCAGGCAGTGCTCACTGCGATCTGGAGTTCGCTGTTGGGAGGAAGGAAGGCGAGGAAGGACGGAATGAGGAAGTACAGGGTCAGGGTGGTAACTTGTGCCGCTGTTGTCTTCTTGTGCCGCGGTTGTCTTCTTGTGCCGCAAACGGTGTGCCGTTGGGAAGTCCATGATATACATGTCATTCTTACTGGATGAATAAGTTGTTTCTGGCATTGATTTTTCCAACACTTTGCAGGGGCACGCATGTTTTTGAAACATGTCCTTTTTGAGATAGAAACTCCGAGGAAGAGTAGGGTGGAAGAGGCTACATACAGAAAAGTATATTTGTTCCAGGGTGGGAATGAGAGTCCGACAATGAGAATGACATGTAGAACTCCTTGTCTTCTAGAGGTCAAGTTGATGGTGCGCCATGCGGTTTACAACGCTTTGTGTCAGGTCTAAGGCAGATTAAAAAACGATACAACATTTGCAGTCCGCATAGGAATTTCATTAAAACACTGTGCACACATATGGATAGGTGTCGGTGTGCCGTGGTGATTTGGCTATGGCACCAGTTCTTTTAGGTTGTGGGGTAAGCTGTGTGCCGTGCGGTGGGGTAAGATCATAGGTTGCGGCGTAAGTCACCACCCGTACTCGTAACTTAAAAAAAACTAGAGACCCCCACCTGGCAGGTGGGGAAACACGTCTTGAATGCACACAGTAAGTAGGTGTCATTGCTGGGATCAAACGCTAACGTGGGCGGCGGCTAATATTTAAGATTATAGATTTGACTGTTGCGTAAATGCTGGCGATTTTCTGGAAACATTTCGGAATTTTCTTCAAAAGTATGCGAAAGTCCATATATGTACTAAAATTCTACAGGTCACCAATTCTTTGTGAGGCGCCCAGATTGCAGCATGGAATGGCAAAGCTGAATCCCATGGGTGCAGTCAGCACATCTCGGCGGAATGTCTCAGCGGAAGGTTCAGGAAAGCATCCATACTTGGGTCGGCTTAAGGGAAAATGATTGAAAAACAAACACGCAGAAACAGGAGGAGTTGTCTGTGATCTTTTGCTTTATCGCCCTTCTGGTGTTTAGCAATGATCATAAAATAAAGGGTTTTGGGAGACTGGAGCGGCAGGGATGATTCGCAATCCAGCATGGTAATGTGCAGTTCATTGGACCATTCAGATACTTAAATTGGACGTGTCTTGGGCAATTGGTCCGCACTCGCGCTTGCGATTTGTCGTTGAAAAGTGGTTTTGCGCGAATTGCACATTGAAATTAGTAATTAGTGAATTTTGCCACCACAAAACGCCACAAAGGGCTTAGTGACCTGCTATCATGAGTCATTAGGTGGGTCACCTTTGCGGAGGTTGGTTGAACCCCCATGATTGAATCACTGTAGTTTGGGAGTCTGCAGTGTCGGCAGGTAGATTTGCACGCCCAACATTTGCGGAAGTGTTGATATTTGACAAAACATGCTGCGTAACGTCACGCCTTCTAAATGAGCTATGAACGCCTGTTGCAAAGGTTATTGATTTTGTTCTCCAGTGCTTCACTTTTTCTTTTGGCGGAGAGATACGAGCTTCAGTTTAGATAGATAGGTCATGATACAGGTCCATGAGTCCATGAGGTCGAGAAACCAAGCAGCTGAGGAGCTGAAACTTGTTGAACTTCCGTCGCCGTTGTGGATCCCAAGTTCCATTTTAATCCTTTGTTTCTTTATGGTTCTACCATGGGCTGTGATTGTGATGGGCTGCGCGAATGAAAACCAGGACTCATCAACTCATCAGATCATCTGATAGGACACCAGAGCTTCGGATTGCCCGCAGTGTCTTGCTACCTCTGTCTTTCCTAACTGGCATTATCCCTGAGACAGGTAATTACTGTATGATTTTGGTGCTTTGCATCCCTTTCTTCCCCTTATGCATTCGTGATTAGAAAGGAAAAGGACATCAACTTACATCAAATACAGGGCCGAACAAACCCAACAAACCCAATCACCATCAATAAACATCAATAGACATCCCCCAGTGATTCTCTGACATGTTTCCAACACAAGACATCCCGCGAAACCCACCCAGGCCCCGGCCCCTGGTGCAGCCATGGCGATGCTCTTTGCCACCAGCGCCACCAGTGCGATCAAGAAAACGCCTTCCGAGACAGGCGTTGTTTCTTAAGTCATGGGGGATTCCGGGATGCCCAAGTCACCATGGGTGTTTCAAGTCAATACTGAAATATACTGAAATCCATGACTTGGATGATTTGCGGTGGTCCCCACGACTTAGGAAACCTCCATATGATCCATTTGCTTCGGTTGTTTGTAGCGGCGTAATTTCGGTAATTTCACCTTTGCGTGCAATATCATTGGTTGCGCAGCCAAGTCACGTGCCATTTGTAGGTGCCACAAAGATCAGACAAATATAAATTATAGGTTCCTTCCTATATACTGTTCGGATGATGCATAGCTGGGTTGATTCTCATGAAACATACGCACACACACATACATTTTCTATATAATATATGTTTAAATACATACATCATGTTTTTTTTTAATATATATATATATGTATGTATATATATATATATATATATTCCCTGTGCGTCGGAGACCTATTGGGTATAGGTCTTTGGAGAAAAGGCTTAGAAGTGAGTACTGGTACCTATCTAGGGAAGGGTGCTGCAGCAGGGGTTGAAGATGCGCACATCCCAGAAACATATTAATCGAAGATAACAAGATATAGATTAGATGCCAAATGCTGGAAGGTACCACCCGGGCTGAAACTTGGAGTTGAAAGCCTGAAAGGGCTTGATGTACCATTATAATTCAATTTCTTGAAGCTGTGATTGTCAACACAATGGAAACATGATTTCAGACCTGACCGTGGACAAACCGTGGAAAGACCTATCTAGAGCGTGGAATGGGGTACCAGGAGGATAATGGACATGTTTGCCTTGATAAGTTCACATGCCGACAAGCTCACAAAAACTTAAGCATGGGCACGTGACGAGGGAAGAATGAAATGCGTCAGAAACGTCAGCATGAACCAGCCTTTCAATCTGGATACTCTTGATGGCACAAGAATTCAAAACATACAGTTTAAAGTTTTAAGGCTATTATACCCTTGTTCCTATTCAGGCCTCTTGTTGCCTATTTAGATCTTTAGGTAAAGACTTATTGGGAATAGAACTTAGAACTTTTGACCTATAGGGTGTTTTATATATATATATCATATCTACTGTTGTTTGCTGTGACATCACCCAGATCCAGTTACCAAGCACCGGTAATCTGATCTCAGCTGACAAACTTCGCTGTTAAATTCAATGATTTTGGATCGTTTTGAAACTTCATATTTGGATATGCAGAATGTGGTAAATCCATGGAAATCCAACAAAACAACATATCCCCAATGTCATTAAAACGGGTGGTAGTCCAGATAGTCCAGATGCAAGTGCCCCCAGGCATTCACAAGCTCCAAGGATCATCTCAGTATTTCATGGCACATATTGGTCGCCGAGCAAGGTTAACTCATCTTTGAATATGAAAAAATCGATCATCATTCTTCAATCAGCAAAAAATCTCATCAACGCAGCTGAATCCAAAACCTGTCGTTCACTAGGGGTTACACCTAATTTGAGAAATCTAATAAGAACACCATCCCCAACTGGCCCAATTTCACCAAAATGGGTTGTATAAATCCTACGATATAGGATGTTTAAGGCATTGGGTTTACCACATGTGTATATGGGATGGTTGTCTTTAATTTACTGAATTGTTGCTTATTTTACCAGTGTACTATCCCAGGAAAATCCTGCATGAAATAGTGATACTCATGGTGTTGTATATAATATATTAAAATGTATACATTTAGAGTTATATATATATATATATGTATTAAATGTATTTGTATTTGTTTATAATTCATTCATCATCAGTATAAACACAACCACCATATTCATTATGATTTAGTACTCATACATATCATAATTAGTAGCACGTTTTCTTTCAATATATATATATATATTATATGTGTGTGTAAATATAATTATCGATTTCAGCTTATAGAATGCCAAGTCGCAGCAGAGAGATCGGTCGCAGGTAGTGACTCAGAGCATCAGCGCGTCACGGCCCCAAACCATTGGAATTTGGGCAACGCGCGGAACCGCTCGCGACGTTCCGAGCTCGCGACCTGGACGGCATTGGGATTGGGACGTTGGTTTGTGTTTCTTGATGGCTGAGGACCCATGAGATTCTATGAGAAAAGATGAAAGAGAGAAACAAGTAATCAAACAGACCATGTAATAATTATATATATACGCATATATACATATATATATACATATATATATATATCTACATATATATACATATATATATATACATAATTTCATATGAATATATACATATATATATATATATATAAACATTTGAATATATACATTTATTATTGATAAGTATATGGGATATAATGAAAACATGTGACATCACTTCATGGCGCATGGCGCCTCAGGAAGTTCACCGCAGCTATGCTTTGCCTTCGCTCCCCAAGGCCGGTTCGGTTGGTTGGCCGTGGCTATTGACAAGCGTTTGGATACATAGAACATTTATATTATTTATATATCTTTGCAGAGATGTAAATACAAAGGTGCAGATTCACAAAATCATTGCCCTATTCCCATCATAGATGTCCTTTTCCCATTGGTTGGTTGACACATAGAGGGGTTTGTTTACCCCGAAAAAAACAACAGGTAAATGATGATAGATGGTATACCAAACTGGCCCCTCTATTTTTTTACCAAAAGGACATTATTGATTCCCATCATATTTGATGAGGTCCCGTCATATTCCACATTGGTTGGGTGAAGTTCCCAGAAAAAATAAATTCGTTGCATCTGTCAGGAGCTCTCCTGGGCGAAGCTGCGCTTCAGATCGGAGTTGCGGGACGACGAGTGCAAGATGCGGGAGGTGGACGAGAACGTGCGGACGCTTTGGCGATGGGTTGGAGGGCGGTTGACGATGGCTTGGCGATGGCTTGGGAATGGTTGGAAAAATATGGAAAAATGATGAAAAAAGGATGAAGGTCAGAGAATCAGGGAAGCTTTCATTGCAATTAATTTTATGGCATATTTGGATATATTTGGGAGTCAGGGGGATGCGAAGGGATGTGAAGGAAAGAGTTTCCTGCTAAAAACACGCGGCTCCCCATGTGATGGCGATGAGTCTGATGGTTGAAACGTTATTCAAACTGCAAAAAAGAAAGGCTCCCAACGGGTTTTTACAGCTTGTAGTATATTGCGTAGATGAAGATCCATGGGTGTTGACGTTGGCTAAAGAAGTTTGTTGAATTTGAGAAATCTGACGCCCGCCCCTAGCTGGGAGTCATGGTTCCAGTTCAGTTGAATAAGATGGTTGGCTTTGGTTGAAACGAAACAAATTTGCAACCGAAAAGTATGCAAGCATGGCAGTGGACAAAATAACAGCCATCGACAGAACAGAACCTGTTGAATTAAAGTGAGTATGTTCACTATGCTGATGGATATCCAGAGCATACCTAAACTCACAGGTTTACATACTCATTGTCTCGTTTTTTTTTGAGTCCAGTCATCAAACATGGTTTGCTGGAAGATCCACCATTTACAGATGAATTTTCCATTAAAACTAAATTTACAAGGGATCCCCTAGCCAGCCATGTTTGACGACACTGGTAGATGGATGGCATTTGCGATATGTCGCTGTCGCCGCCTGTGCCCCTGTGAGCTGCATCAGGAAGTTCTACCCGAACCTAAGTGAGCTGGAACCATTGCACATTGAAGAGGTTGCTGGGCAACAAAAAAGGTGATGTTTGCATCGGTTTTACCAACTGCAAAGTGGGGATTTGCCAATGACACAAGAGACTATTGCACATGATTTACTATGATTTACGGTATGGCATTCATGTGTGCATATGTACATTTATAATATATACACAAGCAAGGCTGTTTTGCAGTTTGAATGTTTTGTTATCCAATCACGGATAATCATTCCCAGTGATGTTCTTTTTTTGATGTGAATAGACCAACAACACGTGATATACTTTGCGTTTCAGTTGTGAGTATGATCCTCTCAAAAAGATGAAATGGTCAATGTTTCCTGTTTGTGAAATATTGCACTTGGCGCCAGATTGGTTCTTTCAATCATCGCAGAAGCGGAAATTGGGGACAACTATCCACAATATCTGGCGGTTCTACACGTCTATTGAAATCATATGAAATCATGTTTCTTATGGTTAAGTAATGTTATATAAATGTTTAAATCATGTTAAAGTATAGTGAGCTCCGCCAAGGTTTACGTTGGTTCGCAAACCCGATTAAGGATAGCTATACCTACCCAAAAGCAACTTAAATCCTCACGTTTGTTGGTCATAGATATAGTTTTGGATTGTAAAATCCTTTCAAATCCCATCAAGTCCCATAAAAATCACAACTAAAAAGATATGCTGCACAGCCAAGCGGAGCCAGGACAGTTCCCGTTCAAAGTTCGCGGAGCCTTCACCCCCGACCTCGCCCACCGGAAAGCGCGGCAAGCGCGTCGGCGTGGTTTCGTTGTCCAACGCGGTGGCTGCCTCCGGCACGCACAACGCCATGCTGGGGCTCAGGGCTTTCATGGACCGGAAGGAGGGGAGATGGGGCTCGGGGGCCGAGGAAACAAACAACCGCCATCTTTTTTGATGGGAGTTGAGCGATTTTGCGAGATTCATGGTCTTCTAATGAGTTTTTGTTTAATGGATAATTGTTATGATACCCATGGGGTTTGAAGCAGAATTTTATGGCAATTTGATGGGTCTTTAATGGGAGCGTGAGGTTGATCGCATTTTAAGGGGTTTAACGGGAGTTTCACCCGTGAGAAATTTGTTTTTGATTGGGATTTGTGTTAGGTTGTGATATTTTCGTGGGATTTTCAAAAAGTTAACATGGCAATGGAATCACAAAGGTATATATATATACACGATGAGCTTGTGGGCAATGGATTATGGTAAAAATTTAAAACATATGCTGCACAAACTAAAATAAATTTAGGAAACGGATGGAACACGAAGGACCAGCATATTTTTAAGATATTTGACCTCATTCTTGAAATTGAACGCTAGAACCGTAAAATTGGTTTCCTTGACTCTCGGTATGGGTATCAGTTCCATCAGCAACGTTTGTAGCTTCGTGACCAGGAGATGGTTGGTTCCCGTCTGCTGGGCATTCGGAGTTTCAAAGGCAGCGAGTTCGATATCGACAAACCCCAGCGCCTGAGACTGGAGACGTTTTGGGGACAGAGGCCAGTGAAATGATGCTGAAATATTGGATGAATAATGATGAATATTGGACCAAACCTTGTGAACAAACCGAGAAAAGCATTGTCAAAATAGATGCTATGGAGGAACACCTTGGAAATTGTGTTGTTAGATAGAGGGCCTCAATGAGGTTTTGGAGCTGAATCAGTGCTTGGGGGTTAGGGATAAATAGGTGCCAATGGTGCCAATCACCTTCATCACTACTTGGTTGTTGCCACTTTGTTTCAACCGCGTTCATCAAAAATAAAAGATCCACATATAGCATCACAGAAGAGTTTTTGTGCTGACTGAGGGCCTACAATATCTTTATCAACCAGGCTGGGAGCTGCACTATGCTAATGTTGGTTTGGCAAATCGCAAGGGCCAATTGTGTGCTATTTGCATGTATGTCAGAAAATAGGCCTATACCTACCCTCTGGTTATTTAACGGTTCGCCATGGAAAATCACCATTTTTCCCGAATGCGTAGCAAGGGTTCCCGTTTCACTCTGGGGGTCTGGGGGTTGAGGGTGTGTTCGCTCGACGTTGCGTTCACGGTCGCAACCGTTCGCAACCGTCCGCAACCGTCCGCGCGAGGACCATATGGCCGTGCCTATGGGAAGTTCTGCAGAGGCGGTCATTTTTGGAGGTTTCAGACGTGTCGTTGCTTCGTTTCGCGTGGCAGGCGTGGCACTTCGTGACATTCAGACGTGTTCTGGAACGTGTCGAAAGTCGTTTTGTGTGGCAGGTGCAATACTTTCGCGACGTTTTCACAAGATGTCTTGCATTTTTCGTGGCAGGCGCAGCACTTTGGACGTGTCCATCGTCATTTTTCGTGGCAGGCGCAGCACTTTAGACGTGTCGTGTTGCGTGTTTTTTGTAAATCGCATTGGCAGGGCTGCGTCAAGTGGCGACAAGGTGCAAATTCCGTGGCAGGCGTGGCATTTTGTGCTATGTGCTGAAAATTGACGGAAGCCTCGCACGAAACATCGATTTTGAGGTTGCAAATTTTCAGGTTCTAAGGAAAACTCGTAGGAAAACGTCGATTTTGAAGCTACAAAGTGTGAAAATTGGAGGAGGTCTCGCACGAAATGCTCGTTTTGGTGCTCCCACCTGTCTCGTCTCGCGTCTCTGGTTTTCCCGTGGCCTCGCCGTGTCTATGGGGGAAGCTGCAAAACTTGTCTTTTTGTTATGTTGCCAACTGTGAAAATTGGAGGAAGTCTCGTACGAAATGCTGTTTTTTCTGCATCCACGTGCTCTGTCGCGAGTCTCTCCTTTTCCAGTGGCGTCGCCATGTCTATGGGGGAAGCCGCAAAAACTCTCCTTTTCGAATGTTTCCACGCAGGTTGTCCTGCCGTTTTGCGTGGCAGGCGTGGCACTTTCTGACATTCCAACCTGTTTGATGATGTTCACAAATTTCAAACTTGGAGGAAGTCTATGGGGGAAGCTGGAAAACCTGTCCTTTTCGAATGTTTCCAAGCAGGTTGTCATGTTGTTTTGCGTGGCAGACGTGGCACTTTCTGACATTCCAACCTGTTTGATAACGTGTGGAAAATATCAAAATTGGAGGAAGTCTCGCTCGAAATGCTCGTTTTTTTGCACCCACGTGTCTCGTCTCAAATCTCCGGTTTTCCTGTGGCGTCGCCGTCTCTATGGGGGAAGCTCCGCACTCCACACTCTACACTTTACACTCCACACTCCACAATTTACACTTTAGACTCCACACTCTACACTTTACACTCCGCGCTTTACACTTTGCACTTTACACTCCTCACTCCTCACCTGAGACTTTACACTCCACACTCCACACTTTACACTACACTCTACACGTTCCACTCCTCACTCCTCACTCTACACTTTACACTCCACACTCCACACTCTACACTTTACACTCCACACTCCACACTTTACACTACACACTCCTTACTTTACACTCCACACTTTCCACTCCTCACTCCTCACTCTACACTTTACACTCCACACTCCACACTCTACACTTTACACTCCACACTCCACACTTTACACTCCACACACTTTACACTTTCACTCACACTACACTTTACACTCTACACTCCACACTCCACACTTTACACTCCACACTCTACACTTTACACTCTACACTCCACACTTTACATTTTACACTCCACACTCCACTCTACACACCACACTCTACACTTTCCACTCCACATTTCGCACTCCACACTTTACACTCCACACTCCACACTTTACACTTTACACTCCTCACTCCACACTCTACACTCCACACTCCCCACTTTACACTCCACACTCCACACTCTACACTTTCCACTCCACACTCCGCACTCCACACTCCACACTTTACTGTACACTCCACACTCCACACTTTATACTTTACACTCCTCAGTCCACACTCCACACTTTACACTCCTCACTTTACACTCCACACTCCACACTCCACACTCTACACACCACACACTACACTTTCCACTCCAGACTCCACACTCTACACTTCACGCTCCACACTCCACACTTTATACTTCACACTTTACACTCCACACTCCACACTTTACACTCCTCACTCCGCACTCCACACTTTACACTCCACACTCCACACTTTACACTCCTCACTCCACACTTTACACTCCACACTCCACACTTTACACTCCACACTTCGCACTCCACACTTTCCACTCCACACTTTACAATCGTCACTTTACACTCTACACTCCACACTCTACACTTTACACTCTACACTTTACACTCCACACTCCACACTCTACACTCCACACTTTACACCCCACACTCTACACTTTACACTCTACACTATACACTCTACACTCCACACTTTGCACTTTACACTCCACGCTTTCCACTTTACTCTCCTCACTCCAGACTTTACACTCCACACTCCACACTCTACAGTTTACACTCCATACTCCACACTCTACACTTTACACTCCGCATTCTACACTTTACACACTCTACACTCCCCACTCCACACTTTACACTCCACACTCCTTACTTCACACTCCACACTCCAGACTCTACACTTTCCACTCCACACTGCAGACTGGTAACAAGGGAAACATGTACAAGACTGTTCAAATAAACTATTACAGAAAGGTATGGTGCGTGACTGCCTAACCATGTGTTTTGACATCTGTACCATTAACATACGTGTGGGCATTCGGGTTCGTGGGCTTCATCTTGTTAATGAACCATCTATTTCTATGGGCCATCTATACCATGGCTATGTTAGCCATAACCAGAGGGTATCCTATCCTTCCCCGCAAAAAAAACATGTTGTTTGCAGGGTAGTCATATTGAGAAGATGGTGATGGTCCCCGAGGGGCCCAGGGACATGCTAGGCCGGGAGCGATATGCTGAGAACCATTGCTCTGGCGAGAGTCAACAAGACCTTGCTGAACCAGGCTGGGCCCTATGGGCGACATCATGTCGTAGGTGACTGTGCTGTGGTTTAGAACTTGAGAACTGGGATTCTCAGTTCGCATCCTCTTAGAGATCTTCGGAATTCTTTGGTTACCACATGGTAAACTGACCAATGCTTGCTGCATCGACTGATTTGCCTGTGTCCCTGCCCAGCAGATCCCCCAAAACACATCCCAACACATCCAAACAGCACCTGGCAGATCACACGCCTTTGTGAAAACCTGCGCTTGGATGCTTTGATTTTTTTGTGCCATTGGCAGCACTAAGGTGGCAGTCTAAAGGGGTAGCTGGGGTGGTGTGCACGGTGTAGAGTATATAGATAGGCTCTGTATATTTGCTGCAGCTCATTTGGTAAAGGCTTAACTGGGGGGTTTCAGATGTTTGATGATAGCCGATGTGCCGGCAGTACAAGTTTGCCTCACACCCTTCCATCTAACTCTTCACCATTGACTCAAATTCTATATGCTAAAAACACCGCTCGAAAGCTTGGAAAACTATTCGCATGGGCCTTAGACAGTCCTGGAACATACGATGGGTTCGGGTGAATATATGTGGAGTTCAGGCTTCTTTGTCGCCAGCCTTTCTTTGGTCATTTATTTTAACCATTTACCAATATAGAAACCTACATGTGGAGATGATCAATGATCCGCAACTATCACTCATTTTCAAGGAACGCGTGAAAATCATCACCCAGTTGCCGTGCCCATTTACTCATTAGTTCTGCGATGTTGTGTGTGTGTTACAAAATTATAAAACTAATGGTATATATAGTTATTTGATATTTAAAACAAAGTTGGCCATCTAGTGAGCTAATGCTAGAGAACTCAACTGAACCAATCTTAACCATCCCGTTTAATCTTACATAAGCATCTTAAACCCATTGGTTCCATATTGATATGTTCCTCACAACCTGTGCATCACAAGGTGCGGGCCCAGTGAGCTGACGCACGTTGGGAAGATCATCGAACACTTGACAAAGGCCGGCAGTCCCGGGAGACAGCGAAAAGATGGAGGACATGAGGACATCATTAAGTTGGTGAACGTTGAACTACAATAACTTTACATGATATATGATGGTTCATGGGGGGTTTATGATGGTTTATGATGGTTTATGATGGTTTATGATGGTTTATGGGTTTATATGATATATAACTACAATATATATATATATATATATGTGATATGGGGTTGATGATGGTTTGTGGATGTTCATGGGGGATAATATTTGATAATTATATTTGTACTTGGCTGTTAGATAGATCTATATTTAGATGGTTTATAGCTACACTACCTACAGGGTATTACAGGGTGTATGGAAGTTCGTGGGGAATTTGTTATATCCATATAGTATTCCATAGTTAGATGGAGTTCTAAACCAACTTTTAGCCGTTCAAATCACCAAGAGAGAGACTGCCATGACCTTACCACTTCGATGATGGAAATCGGCTGCTTGAAATTATCCCCAGATGGCCTGGTTTGGGAAATACAGGAAGTGTCCCAGATATGGGGGGATAACTCAGCTAAACATGCCGCTGAACCACGGGAAAAATAGCTAGCCATGTTGAAATGCTTCAAACTCCTGCTCGATGCAACAAAAAAATCAAATTGTGTAGATGATTTAATTTACCATAATTTAACCACTTGAACCTGGAGGTTTTGCCAAGGTATTGCATGGTTATGACCAGCTGTTTGAACGGTGCCATCCCATCAGGAGAAGCCGCAAGTACTGGTGAACTGCATCTTGCACAGCGTCAGTGGTTGGGTCTCATCCACTCAGCGGGAATTGGCGGAAAGAAATGGTGGACTTCCAGGACTTTCCGAGTTTCAACGAGTAATTCTGGTACAACTTGAGGCTGTTTTTTTTTGCCAGGTTGGATTACCAGAGAGAAATCATTGAGTCATGGGGTTCTACGGTTCTACCCTTTGCTGCATGACTATCTGCATCAACCCCTGCAGATCTCAAGGTGCGCAGTCCCGGATGGATCGAGACGAACTTGGGCCCAGCACCTAGTGGCGCTAGGGAAAGTGTACCGTCCAGAATCCAGAGTCAGCAACTGGGAATGGGCATGCAATGGCATACATAAGAAGAATTAACAAGGTTGCATCCAGGGACTGGTCACTTCACGCCACATGGATCGCGACCAAAATGCTATTAGATGTAGTACCATTGCGACCAAAGCCACCCTTCAGTGACAGGAAAGCCTTCCAAGGGTCACCAGGTGATGAGTGCTGTATATCCTGGGATTGGGGCCCATCACACTGCACCTGTTGCCCATTCATTTTCTCCAATAATTTGAACATTTGATGAAATCTGCGGTCGGAATCCCCAGTAAAAACCATGGCTTTCTGCACATATGCACAGGTGTTGCATTGTGTTTCCACCATATATGCGCGCCCATTTCTTAGATTCATACCATAGTTACAGATTTGATATGGAATTGATAGTTAATTGAATTATTGGTTGGTTAACATTTTTTATTGTCCACAATATATGGGATAATCCTTCCCATTGACGAACTCATATTTTTCAAGATGGTTAAAACCATCAACCAGTCATTGAATTACCCTCTGGTAATTTAACATAGCTATTGAAAATGGCCATTTATAGTGGATATTCCCATTAAAAATGGTGATTTTCCATAGTTATGTTAGTTTACCAGAGGGTACAGTTGTGGCCAAGAATCAGTTGTCCCTTCACCTCCGAGGCTTCGATAGCGCCTGCGCTTGTTTGTGCGAGGTGGCTGGGAACCTCGCCCTCAGCAGGCCGGGGTCACGTGTCACACGGGCTTTGACCACCCATTTTTTCGGGGGTTCTGATGGTTTAACCGGGATTTATATAATAAACCATCATGGGAAGGATCATCAAGTACTTCTACACCATACACCCCGGTACTGACAAGAATTCGTGATGAAATTCACTGAAGATGGGATTGCAAACCATAAGTTGGTTATATTTGATTCATGTGTTTTTGCAGTTTAGTTTGTAGTGGGGCTGAAAGCACTGGCACTTTTTCTACCTCCCCAGCTGGGAGCTCCGCAAAAAAGACACATCGGTGACACGGCGAGTTCACCAGTTAAATTGATCCATTCATGGAATGAAAGGAAAGTCAACAAGAATGTTGCGATCAGATGCACATCCAGCAATCATGCACATCCAGTGATGATAGATTCTGATAGATGTTAAATTTTAGGATGAGTTTAAAAGCAACTATATATGCACATCCAGTTGGTGATCAGGCAAGCTTTAGACCGTGACATTTATCACTTCGTGGCATGCGGTTCCAAGACTCTCACCATTGAGGCACAATGGCAGGGTTTTTTGTGGCGGGCGGATGCTTGAGATATGGCAAAACATGTGGGAACATGGATATATATATATATATATATGACATGCAGGGGATATATTCAATAAAAAAATGCATGCAGATATTTATATATTACATTATAGTTATATGGTTTATATGTATATAACCCATTGTATATGGTAGCAACTGTCAGCAGTTTGGTTGCTGATGGAATGTGTTTTTTCGCTGAAATGCTGCAGATTTGAAGGCAGGAAATCAACTTGAGAGATGCTTGTAAAGTAAGAGCTTTGAGACATATTATATACAGTATTATATTTTAGTATCTCCCTTCAATGGACCCTTCAAAGTGGTCATGTCCGTAAGCAAAAGCTTCAAAGTTTGTTCAAGAACAGTCGAGTCGAATTATGTCGAATTTTCCATTTTCTGATGTCCATCTTCAACCACAGCTGGGCCTTGTTTTTCATCCCTTGCCATGGATGATCTCCCGTAGAGACTTCCACTTCGCGGACTTCGCGGATTGCCCAGACATGGTGAGTTCCTGGAGCCCAGACAATCCCAAATCATGGTGATTTACCCCACTAGATCCATACTTATACATATGAAATCCCCATGAAATAGCCCATACATATCTGGTTGGTGCTTTGGAACATGGCTGGATTATGACTTTCCATACTTTCCATTCAGCTGGGAATGGAATGTCATCCCAACTGACGAAGTCCATCATTTTTGTTCAGAGGGGTAGGTCAACCACCAACCAGATATTGTTGAGTCATAAAGCTTAGATACTGTATCATATACCCCATTAGATCCATTTAGATCAGTGATACCTATGAAATCCCCATGAAATCCCCATGAAATCACTGGTTGCTTTCCGTCCCTGCAGGTCGCCTTGCAAATCCGACCCACGATGTGCTTCATCGGGGAGGAGATCCGACGCAAGAGGCGAGCGAGCTCTGCAAATCCCATGGCGAACGCCAAGGTGGTTATTGACACTATAGATGCTATCAATAACCATCCGTAACTGCTTGGTGCTTTGGAACATGGCTTTTATTTTTCCATATATTGGGAATAGTAATTCCAACTGACGAACTCATATTTTTCAGAGGGGTAGGTATACCACCAAGCATGTAACTATAATGGGATATATATATATATATGACAAGTAGTGGATATAATTTAGATATTTATGGTTATTAACCATCAGTAACTATAATTGGATATTTGTGGATATTAACCATCAGTAACTACAATGGCATCATATATATATACATGGATATATTGTTAATAGCATTTAACAGCTAACTATCAGTAACAACTATAATTTGATATATTGACAAGTTATTGGGTCATTAAGAACAACTGATATAGCTCGTGTTCATATAGCCTATATTTGGATATATTGACATGAATAGTTATGAGTCATTACGAGACCAAAAAACGATGAACAATTATCCCATTGATTGAATGTCAGATGATGTCAGTACCATTCTTCTACCTACGCACCGTTGCTGGGAATGAGTATATTCTGGGCTTCTCAACTAAGCCAAAAAAAACATATAGTTAAGATACAATTCAATTGGCGGCTGGCGTTACTAGGCTAGTTGTTCATAAAGATATTCAAAAGGGTTCATGGTGGTCAAAAAGCCAAGAGACATCAAGAAACTGGGGTCCGACCATGGTGGGGAATGGAAGTTTCCGATGGGCAGCGATCTTCCTAAATCTTCCATAGCCCAGTTCCCTAAGGAGTGGAACCTTCACATTGCCCATGAAGTGTTGGTTTACCCTCTGGTAAACTAACAGTTTGCTATTGAAAATAGCCATTTATAGTGGATTTACCCATAAAAAATTGTGATTTTCCATAGCAAACTGTTAGTTTACCAGAGGGTATCCCTTTGTTTGACCAGATCTTCTACCACCATTTTCATGCCCTATCGGACGCCGTAAAACGCCAGGCGTTTACTCGATGATATCATCGAAGAAATTTGTGACACCATCGTGGTGCGGAACTGTGAGCACGACCTCCATGTTTGGATCGCCCGGTTGGGATCCAGATGCCTCCAACATGGTGTAGGATTTACATGGTTTTTGGGATTTCTGTGAAGTCCCACGATGTCCCACGGTTCTCAAATCGTCCCAAAAAATCACGAGAGAGAATAGGTAGCATTTATTCGAATGAGCTTCAGAAAGAAAGAAGAATATGTTAATGAATATTTGAAGATTATCGAATGCATAATCCATCAAAATTGTGTCTCTATTTTTGATACATCTTGATGATTGAGGCACGCTTCAATATGTTTGTTCACGAGCTTCACCCGGACACTCCCTAGCCAGCAAGTGAGCCATCAAAAATACCAATATCCCATTTCATTATACTATATTTGGTTGATAGTGTTCCCATTCATATGGGAGTTCATAATCCCCAAAAACCTACTAGCTTGTAAAGCCTACTAGCTAGTATACCTCCTTAGTCCTTAACCAATCAACAGTCATCTATCAATGCTATCCACATGAATTGTCTTTATTATATGCCATATTTTGTTGGTTAAACTCACCATGAAGCAGCCCAACAATGATTTATCAACTATATCAACCATATCTTTGATAGTTAGAACATCATAAACCTCTATTATTGATGGTTAAATCCCTATTAAACAACCCAATCAACCACGGTAGTTTTCGTATCACCTTTTTTTCAGCCAAGGCAGGAGTCATCATGATCGCAGACGACTTCTTTGAACAGATGATCGAGATGACGGAACTGCGTCAACAGATGCACAGGCGGCCTGTGCTTGAGGGCTGCAAATGTGTTAGGGCTGTTAGGGGCCAAGGTATCGATAATATACTGCAATCTAATTTAATCAATCATAGTACATGGATGCATACCTTTTATTATATAATTAATTGTTTTTTGGGTATTCAAGTGGAACCACAATCTAATTATGGGGAGGTAGTGTTGGGAAATTCCTTCGACGATTTGTTCGCAGGTTGCGCTCAGATCGCATTGCCGACTTGTCCTCAGAGGCTGGAAGCAATGGTGGTGACTTCGGGGGTAACCCAGCCATGAATGGGCTAAGAGTACCCAGGAATTGGGGATTTGTGACACAAAATTATTGAGCAGTTACTGGATGGCATGATCTTCCAAGTATGCTCCATCAATCTACATCAGCTTTAATTATTTGAGTCAGTTTGGCAGGAAGTATTACAGCAATTTAGTTCGTACACAGAGCAAATGGAAAGGGTAAGATCGAACCCACATGGCAATCTTCCAATGTTTGCCATGTCCTGTGAATCATTTTAGGTATTCACATGCACATGAAGCGAGTCTAAGAGTCTATCTTGTCACTGAAACTCACCAAGCGTGAAAATCCAGACCCGCATGTCCCCACATATTGACTGCTGAATTTTGAGCATCAGCGTGCTGGTCTTGAGGGTACGCAATTTTGACCCTTTGATTAGTGGTCAAAGCCCAGAAGGGAGCACCAATATGATATAATATCCGAGATCCATTTAATGCCTTCATATACATGACACAAACCGACTGACATGCCGCTGCCACCAGCCCAAGTAGACACCTGTGGTGTTTGGCATATAAAGAAACCGCGGTGGTTGTTGGCCACGGCCCGGGCGATGCGAAACGGCGCGAATAGGTGAGGCCGGTGAGGCTCATGGCTTTAGCTCCATCCTTCTTGAAGGATGTTCAGGTAGGGAGACGGTGATGTTCACGTGGGCAACATGGAGATGAACATCATCAAAAAAATCCTCACACCCCAGATAACCATAGATAACCCACTGACCCACAACATAATCTAATATATGTTGACTAGTGATTAGTTAGTTGTGTGTCGAGATCACTTTAATGTTTGAGATATTGACTGGGGCTTCAGCCCCTGCAGTTACCTGCAGTTGGTGGATATCCCATTCTCACTAGATTGATATTTCATGGGTTCTTGGGGTTTTGTTAATGTTATTAACTTCTCAGAAAATTCCCATGACTAACTGCGATAATTTCACGTCCCTAATTTCTAGCAGATCTATATTCCCCTCCCCTTCCCGTGGGAGGTGCAGTGGGGCTCTATCTCCAACATCAGCGAAGAGGCCTCCCGGCAGATGGAGAAGGTCCACTGCAACTCCAAACCCATCGAGGAACGACGGGGGGGAGCAGAGGATCTGGATCTGGATCTGAAAATGAGGTTGATTTGGTTGGGGCCGGGTTCAAATATGCTGTTTAACTTTACAAAAAGGGCTGATTCATATTTTTTGGCAAAGCCACCAAGCAGGATGAAATATGTGTGATTTGTTGTTGCGAAACGATACATTTAAAATACCACCATGTTTTTTGATGATGTGATAGGAAAATGATGATCACACAGGGATATTCCATGAAGAAGTAGCTTACTTCTAACCCATGAAGACAGTATAACGTAGGTATAACATGCATTCTACATCATTCTACACCCAATCCATCTCCCCAATCTCCCAGCCACAAATTTCTTCATTCTCAAAATCACTCCAAAGGATCCCGCAACTATCCATCCCGAAAAAAACAATCTTCACCAAAACCACAACCATTCCATCCCCACCCCACCAGGCCCCACCATCCTCAGGACGTCATCAGCACCGCCCAGCTGCCCGTCTCCTCCGTCCGCGACGCCGTGATCCTGCTGCAGTCCCCGGGCAGCGGCGCCGGGCGCTCCCTGGACGTCGAGGAGCTGCGGGAGATCGTGGCGGAGCTCATCGCGGCCTACAGCGAGCCGGAGCTGCAACGGTGCCTTGGGCGCTACTATACAGCGTTTGGGATAGATGGTGGTTTATATATATTATATATATAGTGATATTTGTATATGTATTTATTTGTGTATATATATATACACAAATGTGTGTGTGTGTTTTTAATATGCATATATATATATATATGTAATTATTTATTGATGTGTGTACATATATCTTTACATCAATGTATATATATAATTATGTGTGTGTGATTGTATATGGGTGTGTTAAGTAGGGGAATTTTAGGTTTCGACAAGTATGTAGATATGTGCATGTGCATATAGCCGTGGAACGATGGATTTGGTGGGATGGCCATGGCAAAGGTGTCAAAGGTGGGGGGCCGTTTTGTTTTGCATGATTAACCACCATGTAATGATGTTAAAGTACCATTAAGGAGGCCAAGGATGAAGCGCTTGGGATTTGAGATGTTTTGAGTAGATTAACTCTGAGATATAAGTGGTTTTGGACTGAGTAGTGACAATGCGTTTATATAAAGTCATTTGACATAACATGACACAATCAAATGGGTCTGCGTGGTTGCGCCCGTTGCGCCCGTTCACCAGGAAGATCCGTAGTGTTTACGAGAAGCAACGGAAAGCCGCTTCGAACGGTGGCGGGTCGGAAGACTACATGGCCGAGTTGAGGGTGACTTATCATGGAACTTGGGGGTGGCTGATGTCCCAGTTTCTTCACCGCAACAGAAAGAGCCAGAACATAGACTTACATAGATAGTTGGTATAATTAATTACAGGCTGTTGGTCGGTTTCCTCTTTTGATTTGTTTTTTTCCTTTGTTTGGGATGAGAGGATGATGAAGCCCTGAGGACTTACTGTTGAGCGATTCTGGCCAGCCTTAACACTCATTCAATGAATGAAATGCTTCAATGTTCCGGTATTTTTCCTGGGTTGATGCCCGCACGAGAAATTGCCAGCTTTCTATTGCGAAAGTTGCTGGCCTGAATGGTTATTTAGAATAGAAATCACCAATCTTGTCATAGCCAGCAGCTTTACTTGATTCCCCTGCTCTTGATCTCTGCATTTTGCATCATCTTGCTCCCGGTATCCTCTCACCAAACAATAATCTACACCTATATGAATCATTATGAATCTCCACACAAATTATGAAATAGCTAGGATCTTTATGGATCCCTATCGCTTTTCCACCTCAAACAGAGTCGGGCCGCCCCGCAACGGCAGGAAGTCCTATGGCCCTGCCAGACGGACATCGCGGAAGCCTACGGGCTGCCAGGCACCTCTGAGGGTCTGCAGCGCATCCAAAACGAAGTGCAGCGGGCCATCACCGAAGGCGGCGATCTGCGGCGGGGTTGACACCAGGTTTTTTTTGTGGCACAAAAATGGGATAAGTTGATATAAGTTGTTCAATGGCTTTTTAGGTGGGTTGTAAGTTATATATGAATGAAAGTTTCAATGGGACATCATTTTTTCTCACTGTTTATAATTGCTCCAAAAAGAATTGGCGATTTGTACGAGGTCTTAGGTACCTGGCACTGCGCCCCCTGGAGTTCTAAACTGTTCTTTTGCTGAGAAGCGACCAACCACAGGTGACGTGGAAATTCGGTGCTTAGCCGACGAGGCGCGCCTGATGTTTTGAGGCATGATGGATGACTATTCCCCTTTGTATGTGATTGAAATATGGCTTCCCATGTTCAATATGTTCAATTCGGCGGGGCGTGATGGCTGGATTTCCCTTCGCATCTCTATTTTTTCTCTTAGCTACAATATCTCTATTTTTCTCTTAGCTACAATAGCATGGATATTAAACTTCATTCCCTTCGCATCTCTATTTAGCTACAAATGGATAAGGAAGTTTAATATCCATGCTATTCTGTGTAAGCTCTAGATTTCTCCAGCTGACCCTGCGATGACTTTCCAACCTTCGCAGTGCCAGGCGCTGATGCTGCTGGGAATGAGCCCCTTGCAGAACATCATCCAGGAGGTCCGGGCTGAGAGTGGAGGATTTGCTGAGAAAAATCTGGGATATATACAGAATTATACAGACATGTCACATGGTTTATGCATTATATGCATGTTTGAAACTAGTGACTAGAAATCAATCTACATCATCAGATATTTGCTGGATTTTGCTGGGATGCGTTATCAAACAAAGGACAGCAATTCTACATATATCTTGATTTATCTTGATTTATCTTGATTATCAAAACATCATCTAAATCGGTGGTTGCAAAGATGTTTTGTTTCCACCCGCAAAGGGCTGATGACTGATGACTTCCAGCGTTCGGAAGTCCTGGTAAGTCGTAGCATCTTAGCCATGATAGAGGCAACAATGCCAAGATGTTATAATTCTATCATGGCAATTGTCCTACATTCATGATGACTGTAATATTGATTAATCATAGCAGCGAGGTGAAAGCGGAAGATTTCCTGAATTGCATCTACACTGCCGCTGGGGATAGCAGTGGCATCGAAGTCGAAGAGTTCCTGTTGAATCTGAAGTGCGACACTGGGCTGGCTTTGGGGATGGATCAATGATAATGGATGGTCAAATGGGGGATGATGTGAAGCAACAGGCATGGACAACACGTGTGGTATGCATCCATGATTCATCACGTATTCGGATATGGGTGTGTCTGAAAATGTGTATGCTAGCAATAGGCCAGCATAATCGGAAAAGTGATATCCATTGAGTCTTAGAGAATGTATGTTCAGACAAACCATGACAAACCTATGTAGCGGTTTTTGGGTCTGAATTCAGATGCAGTTTGCAGTAACGTCTTGAGATTGCATCTGGAGCCAGGCCATACGCTTCGCTTTCGCTTTAGTTCTGCAGCACAATTTTGAAATTTGCTGATTGCAATATTGCTTGGTCCCTTGCCCCAGCTAGCAAGTGGGTTACCCTCTGGTAAACTAACATAGCTATTGAAAATAGCCATGTATAGTTGATTTACCCATAAAAAATGATGATGTTCCATAGTTTTTTGTATGTGTATCAGAGGGTATAATCCCAGTTACAATTGGACCGACTAACAATAATTACCCTACTGGGGTGAACCAGTATCGGGGGGAAAACAATTTGTCTCTGGATCTCTGGGTACTAGCCAATCCTTTATATGCACGTAGCCATCCAAAGCAAAAACCGTATATACCACCTATGTTGTTGGGTCCAGAGATGTTCGTACCCCACTTATACAGGATTGTCCCATTTTTATGGCCGAGCCTGGGGATTTCCCAGGATTTTCCCACAGAAATAGCCAGTCCAATTTCCCCATAGAAATTGGGGATTTCCCATGTCCCACGTTTTTTCCCACGTTTTTTCCCTTGAAACCTGGTGATTTCCCAGTGCTGCGCCTAAGGAGACGCCCTTGGAGAAGGCCGCGCGGGCGCGGGGACTCATCGCTGCACGGCGCTTGAAGGAGGAGAGGAACCCTCCTGGAGGCGGGTGGATTGGGGTAGAAAAAATGGAACAACACATAAGACAAACATAGGGATTTTTATGGGATTTTTATGGGATTTATGAATTTATATAGGAATAAATTAAACAATTTTATAGGATTTATATAGGATTTATATAGGCATATTAGAAACTTTTACAGGTTTTATATAGGATTTATATGGATTTATATGGATTTATATGATTTACATAGGAATAATTTAGAAACTTTATTAGGATTTATATAGGATTTATATAGGATTTATATGATTTATATGATTTATATAGGAATATTAGAAACTTTTTATAGGATTTATAGAGGACTTATATGATTTATATAGGCATATTAGAAACTTTCACAAGATTTATATAGGATTTATATGGGATTTATGATTTATATAGGAATAATTTAGAAACTTTTATAGGATTTATTTAGGATTTATATGGTTTATATAGGAATATTAGAAACTTTTTATAGGATTTATATAAGATTTATATGGGATTTATGGATTTACATGGATTTATAGGATTTTATATAGGATTTTTATGATTTATTTAGGAATAAATTAGTACATAGGATTTATATGGATTTATTTAGGATTTATATGATTTATATAGGAATAAATTAGAAAACTCTTATAGATTTACATATAGGATTTATATAGGACTTATATGATTTATATAGGACTAAATTAGAAAACTCTTATAGATTTACATAGGGTTTAGATGTATTTATTTGGATTTACATGATTTATATAGGAATAAATTGGAAACTCTTTTAGATTTACATAGGATTTGTATGGGATTTATATGGATTTATATGGGATTTATATGAATTATATAGGAATACATTAGAAACTCTTATAGATTTACATGGGATTTATATGGGATTTATATGATTTATATAGGAATATTAGAAAGTTTTACAGGATTTATAGGAATTATATGGGATTTATATGATTTGTATAGGAATGAATTAGAAACTCTTATAGATTTACATAGGATTTTTATGGATTTATATAGGAATATTAGAACAAAAATATAGGATTTATATAGGATTTATCTCTGATTACAGTCATAGAACATGAATTTGGGAGTTTGTTGGGATGGAATGGATTTCTAGGTGGAATGGATGGATTTGAATGTAAGGAATGGTTGTCTGGCTGATTTGGTAGTGATTGCATATGGAATCTTTATTCTTGGATGGAACCGGAAGAGCTTGGTACAGATGGAAGATTAGTGAAAGACACCCGATCCGATATCCGAGGAAGCCACTTCCACGAAGATGAAACGAGTGAAATGTTACTGAAATAGAACCATGTAAATTCAACACCCTTTTCACAGATTTTTTTGGTGACTAGTTCCAAGGTCGTGCCCAGTGTTTCATAAACCTCATCAGTTCGACATATCTACCATAAACGGCCCTAGTGAAATGTTGGTAAAGAAACCAGTTTCGCTATCGTTTGGGGGCACCACCACTATATAGTATATAAATGTATATAATGTTTATATATAATATATGTTATGTTATTATAGAATATTATAGATATCCCTACGGTCCTTTGGCAAATACTACATTTGCATTTGTGATGTTTAAATCCCACGCAACTTGCTTCCCCATCTAGGGGCACGATCTTGGCCTTTGCCAAACATAGTCACATCTCATCATCTATAACTGACTTATGTTTTTCCATATATCATATTTTTATATATGTATATATATATATATTTCCACTAAAAAAATGATATATAATATCATGATTATACACATATATATATATGTTTATATTATATTCAGTATATTCATATATCATCTTATGTTTTCCCATCATCTACTCAATAAATCGCTCAAAAAACGATCGCCATTCTCAACCTTTGTGGCGTTAGGTCTGACCTGCGGCCTGTTGCGCACCTGGGCTGCCTACGAGCGCCTGGGCCTGGCTCCGCAGCACATGATCAGCAACGAGCCGCTGCCCGTGGCGCGCCTGAAGCGCCCCAGCGCCGCGCAGGCGCCCCGGGGCTTTCAGCGGGGTTCTCAACGGGGGCACCGGATGGCCATGTTTGCCATGGCTTAGCTCGGAAAACATCATTTTTAGCAGGATGATATATATATATATATATTTATATGTAATCAATATATAATCGACAAATTGGTGATTGATGTCTTTCTGTCATGTTTGATTGCCAGAGGGAAAGTTAAGGGAGAAATGCCCGGTTGTTCTGCCAGACTGGATCTTCTACCGAAGGCAAATCGCTGAAATATCGGTGTAGATACAGGCTGCCGCCTTGTGCCCTTGTCAGACTGGCTGCTGGTGCGTGGCAAATCCTGTGAAAAAAAAATGTACCCAACTTGATCATGCCGCACGGTTTATAAGCCTGAGTAGGATTGCGTTTATACAATTGGTTCCTTTGGTTTTCCACATGAATGGGCACCCAGTCTTGTTCACAACAAATAGGTAATGTTATATGGACCTTTCTATTTTCCCCAAAACGACCTCCCTGACCACATAATTTTTTCAGGACGATTTGAACGTAAGGCTGCATGAAAGCAATGTTTCAGACATGACCAGCCAATCCTTTGTTTTGTTTTGAGGGTACTTGGCGAATTAGTACCAAAAGTTTGAAACTCGATGAGGCCCAGGCATTGTACCCAAAAAGATGGTGGCCAGTTTCAAAATGTTGGTTTCAGTTTCCCAAACCAGCTTGCCATGGTCAGGTCTGGGAGTTTGTTCTTCGAAATCAGCCTGTGGTCATTGAAGATGCTGTGAACGCAGATGATTTCCCGCCCTTCTTCGATTTCGCGGATTTTGATTATCTCCGGGAACGCTGCGGTCATCGCTACGTCAAGGTGAAAGGCGATTCCTGCTGGGACAACAAAGGAAGACAACTCTTTCTGAATGATCCCACGATTGACGCTTGGAGCGAGCCATTTGGGCGGATAATTCTCCTGCTGGAAAACCATGGTTTGGTTGGAAAAGGGGTACTTGCGGTACTTTCAGCTACAAATGGAATGTCATATCCAGCCAAATGAAAAGTATCTCATTATATAGCTGCTATTAGCTAAGTTGATTCTCCATATCTTACGTCATGGGCAATTCTTTTTTGCTCATTTGCCTCCCACCACAAACGTGCGAGTCTTGAGATTCCATTTTCCCACGTGATCGTTGGCGTTGAAACTGACCGGTCTGGAAGTCAAAGAAACATCAAGAAACACAGTCATTGCTAATGCATGCGTCTAGTAGCCTCCAGGAAGTGAAAAGGTCACGAACAGGTACCTGGATGGATTGAAACTTCTCTCACCTTCATTGATTCCTTACATGCACGATGTGACAATGTGGGTTTGTCTGAAAAAAATGCGCGCCCCTAAATTTACCAGTTAATTTCAATTTGATCATCATGTTCACTATAGAATCCTATACTGGACATTCATATATACATGTTTTTTGTGGTACTTCCACCATTTTCTACGTCAAAGCCAGGGTAGGTTTTTCGCTGCCACCCAAGGAGCTCAGCATCTCTGACTATTTGGATTTGATTGAAGTTGCGGAGGAGCACGAGACGTGCATCTCCTGGTATATGGGCAAACTGCCGCTGCACACCGATGTGCCCGAAATGTTTGATGACATTTGCAATGCACCAAATTCGCCATGGAGATGCTTGGGCGGAATTGGTGTTTTTTTTCTCGAAGTGGAGGTCATGCTTCTTTATCATGATTTTTGTAATCCAAGATGGCAATGAACCACTGAACCACTTTTTGTTTCTCGATGATTCATGTATATATAGAAAATGAGTTGTCCATGAATGTATGTGACTTGGGGCATTGGCGGGCTGCGGACCTGCGGACTTATTTTTCTGACCTTGATGGCGACGAGGAAAATATGGTAGCTGCTTTGGCGAGAACAACAAGGGGGCCGCTTGACAGAGATGCGTTGAGTCAGAGACTGGAAGGATCTGGAAGGGGTCCTCCGCAGTGGCTTGTAAAATTGCCCCTTCCCATTTCAAACAACCTGAGGCATTTCGTTCTGAGCAGTTTCTGTCAGTCCTGCATGTTTTGTCATTTTTGTGCCTTCCCAATTCCGAAAAAATAAGTTGGGATGGGTTGGGTAGTGCTCTGAAGCGATCAACAACTGGGTGATTTTGCTGCAAATTGTTCATTGGAAGTTCACGACGGACTGAGGATCGATCATATATAAGAATCATCACCAATCATCCAACACAATGGACTTGCATCTGCCCTGTTAGGCATCAAAAGGCAAGACAGTTTGACGCGCTTGTGACAAGCTATATAATATAATGTCTATCTATCAATGGGTATTCAAGGATGATGCCTCCATGCGAAAAAAACACCCGTCACTACCCTACATCCCCCAAACCGCCCAAACCCCACTTGTCTTGTGTTTGATGCTGAACAACCATCGCTTTAGCGGTGCTGCGAATGTCCAAGCAGCAGATTTTGTCGTTTTTGTGGGGTCAGGTCCATACCTACTTCGGATGTGGAGGCAACACCACTTGCCTACATGCAGACCCCTCAGAAAATTTGCTGCTGGTGGTCATGGGCGAGAAGTTCATGGATATCTATCCGCCTTGTGATGCTGCATGTGACTTGGGCCGAAGGTGGTTGAGACGGGATGCCTCAGCAAACAGTGCAACTGACGTCCAAAGAAGTTGAGGTTTGGCAAAGGAAATTCCAATTCCATCACGGGTGAGGCCCCCCAGTTGTAAGTTGGTTTATAAATCTAACAGTTGTATCCCCCGTAAACCATGCTTCACCTCTACCCCATAACAATCCAACCCCCGCTTCAACACTAGGTCTTCGTACGCCCTTGTAATCGTGGTTCTTGGTTGCTAACAAGCCCTTGATAAATCCTTAATATTGGATGGGTCGCCTGTCTGCGGGGGTTATATTCCATTATATCCCATTATATCACCTGGATATCCATAAACTGGTTTCATATCACCACAAATGAGTTGCTTTTGTAGTGTTGAGTAGTCTATTCTAGCACCATACTGTTGCTGCATAGTGTACCTCCAGCTCCATCTGAGGCATGCACACCACGGTGAAGAAGTTCCTGAATTCGCTGGTGCCACCCTTCGTGGACCCAGCCTATGTTCCGAAGGACGTGGACAAGAACTGGTCCTGCTACAAACATGCGCGGCCCCAGCGTGCAACTTCGGAGAATGAGAATACGGGAACCCCTCCAATTTCACATGTTTATCATGTTTGCACCCGACAATGTAATATCTATATATATATCTATATATATATATATATATTCGTGCATTGAGCTTGGCAGGCTTGGGTGTGCATGGTTTATCTTTAAGTGGTCCAATGAATGCCACATTTTGGCTCAAGTGGGAGTTGGCCCAAAATAGCATTCATTGTTTCTACTTTTCCAACCTGGGGTGACCAGGTGGCCTTTGACCAGCAGTGGATACTGGTCTGGGGCTGCGCACGTGTCACACAGTGACGGATCCAAGGCAAACCCGAGGAGAGCGGGTGAAAACAAAATTGACTTGGCAGAGGATGGAAAAAGAGCGCGGTGGAGTTTAGTGCTTCGAAATCAGCTGTGTGACTTTGAGAGAGAGATATATATATGTGTGTGTGTGTGTGATGTGTGTGCATACATATACATATATATATATTTATATATATTTATATATATATATATATATGAAATACGTAGCGGGCCCAAGTTCAGCTAAACAGAGAAGGCAGAGAGTTACTACTGCGACACTGCGGCAGTTTTTGCAGTTGGAACGGATGACATACCCAGGAGAGACAAACAAAATACCCAGTGTTGCCACTAGTTAAAGCAGAGAACCATCAAGTTGTTTATTTGTGTGTGCTTGATGCGTTGACAGATGTGACCGATGGTTTTGCTAGATTCTTCTTCAGATGCGAAAGCATTTGATGCCAACGTAATTGGAGGACGCCATCAACTAAGATCAATAGCCTACAGTAGTTGCAGATCACGCATTGTTGCAGCCCTGCATTCTGCATGTGGTGAGCCATTTCGTGTTTGGTGGTAATGGTAGGTCGCCATGCATCTCCATGAATTGGTGTTCCAACCATCTGATTGGGATTTTGGGTATTTGTCGCCCATTTGCTCATTCATGTATGGTTTGCTTTTAGAAGATCCTTTCCTATCCTTTCCTGGTATATTATATTCCATTGATTTCTTCTCATTTTATTTTCTTATAGCTTTGGTTTGGAGAAAAAACCAACGTTTGTGGAAGGTGTTTGGCATTGTCCAATCTAGGATCGCCGAGGTACATTTGAAAGCGGGGGACTTGTTCTACCTCCCCATCTTTTGGTGGCATGCGGTGCAGGGCTCGATTGGCCGGAATATGATTCTGAACTGGTGGTGTCAGCAGCATCCATACAAGGAGCACCTGCCGTGGTGCCCACCATGGTTAATCCATCAGACAGTCTTGGGGCAGTGGACCTCGACAAAATTGTGGTGCCTAAAAAAAGTTGCAGAGATCGTGGGGCTAGAACTTCAGGATACATAGAGCATTCACATCATTCACAAAAGGGATGAGAGGCCAATTCCTGACGATCTTCTGACCTCTGAGAATTCCCAATGAAACATATTTGAAAAATCGATATCTTTCAATCAGGACATCAGTGCTTGAAGATACGCAGGCAGAGCCGCCAACAGAAAACTGAACTCAGACACTGGTTTAATGTTGAGGCATGTTGAGGCCCCTTTGCTGCTTTGAATGTTTACTTTGATTGTTTCAAGGCAGATGCGCTACTGAATGTGTTTGGCATCCTGGTCACAACCATGAGGATAGGATCGGATAGGAACCTATTGTCACCATTTTTTTGGGAATCAACATTCATTAGCCAGTTTTTTTGAAGGGAAACCAAAAAGAACATCAGGTTTTTGACTGCCAATTCATGCCCGATTTGCCCCAGCCTTGTCTTTGTCAGGAACACAAGTACAAGGGCTTTGAAGGCACCCGTGAGGTACTGGAAGTCCTACAGCACTTGAACGAGGCCGGTTTTGAGGAAGTTTGTGATGTCGATGTCGATGTCGATGATGTTTTTTTGGGTTCAATGCATTATGTATGTCCTGTGACCATGTATCTATTTGTTCAACAGGTATTTTACTATGACTATAAGTACTATGTCCACAGGTTATACGGTAAATATGATATGTACACGTTAACAAGTCTCAAGTTGACATCCATGAATCAAGTCCCTTTTATAGGTGTGATTACATTATAGCACCCCCCAAAAAGAAACGTGTTTCCAGGATGGTAGTTCGATGATTTTTTCACCTTAACTTCCAGGCATCCAACTTGTGCATCTTGGGGGGGAGTGCTAATCACATGCCCGGAAAAGATGTTGGACCTTGCTTCCACATCTATGCGGAACAACACATTGTATGTCATGTTCATACCTGGAACTAGTTTCTAAGTTTTATTTTTAGTAGCATTATGTTATATATCTGTTTCATCTTGACCTGTTATTATTATCATGTCATCTAGTATAATCATTGTGAATGCCAACCCCGGATTAATAAACCCTTAGGCTGTTTAATTGGGGGTGTACCATTCAGGTATCAGATTATGACTATTGCAGGAGCACCCCCTAATTCATAAACCATGGTTTATTAATCCGCGGTTGACATTACCCATTACTACGATCATATATTTTTCACTTATGTAACTTATGATTTTGAATTGCTGGAATTATCATATCATCATTACATCCTATTACATCCTATTACTACTATCATATCCATTTCGAAGCTAATCGCTTTGTATCTTTCCCACGTGGCCCAGACCCTAGGCCTGGTCCCAGCAGAGTGGCCCGGGTGGCCCTACGGCCACGGAGAGATCCGTGGCGCAGGAGCTGGGCAGCGGCTTGTTGCGCCTTGGAAAAAACATCCCAACTGACTTGGAGTGGCCAAGAAGCCATAGTTATAGCCAGTTATAGCTGCTATTGATAGGTCTAAAATGGATTAACGTGGTATAAACTATAGTTCATTATATGTGATTGATTATTGATGATCATTGATAATCTATGGTTCAACTTATATAGTTAATGGTATAGACAACTGAGCATAGATATACTCTCTGCATCTCTCTGCATTTTTCATTGACCTCGTACTGGGAAGATCACCATGGTCATGGTGGTATGGTGCTTGATATGGGGAATCACCAGGAGATCATTCAAATTGATAGCATTGGATAGGTGCTCTACACGGTGCTTTCATACTTGAATCTTTGGCTCTTTGGCTGGTGGATCTACACCAGCACAGCAACAAGCAGGGCATCCAACGATTGGCCATGGGGGGCCTGGAACCAGGCCTCCAACGGAATTTTCTAGGGCTGTGCTGAAGCAACCCTGGCCCTAGCGATGCAAGGATGCTAATGGATGAACAACAAGTTTATAATAACTATGATTCATCCCTTATTATTACGGTGATGATTCAGCCCATGATCATTATAACATATGAAAAAACAGTGCTAATAGATGATTCTATGGTTGCGGACTTATTGTAGGCTAAGAGTTGGTATACCGTCATCTACTGGAATCTACACGAGGGATGTTTGAGCCAGATAGATTACCAGAGGCAGGGTACCACTGATCCGGCCGCAAGTTTTTACTATTGCCTGCGATTGCTGTGATTGTATTGAGATACCAATAACCTGTTATTATAAAATGGTATACCATTGGTTTTAGAGATACAGTTATCATTGAATAGTACATATTACAACCATATTTATAATACATATTACAACAATAATGGGTTTTAGCATTTATCTATTGAATTATTGTTACTATTGGGATCATTGCTGTGACGATACCAGTTGGGGAAGATGTTCCGTTTTCGATGCGTCCGTTTTTTTCACCTGGAAAACCTTCACTGATCCATGATGATTACCCTCTGGTAAACTAACAGTTTGCTATGGAAAGATCCACCATTTTTCATGGGGAAACTCATTAAATATAAATGGTCATTTTCCAGAGGGTACCGCACTCCACACCATGGAAGATCAAAAGAATGGGGTGATTTTTTGTTAAGCCCCCAATAAAAAAAGGTAAAGCATGTTCAAGAGGTTGGCATTTTATTTTCAGGCACATGACTCACAGAAAAAAGCATCTCCTGTGGCCAAGTTACAACAAAAGCATGGTTTCCTGTAATTTACACATCCTTTGGAATCCTGGAAGCCCGCTACCAGCCCGTTGCAGCAACCCATTGAGGTATTCGGATTCCATGTGCGTGGCCAGCAACGGCTACAAGAAACTTGTGGCGCCACCACCCCGCGCACCTCCAGTGAAGACTTCCAACTCCCTGTTGCCCAGCAACGGCTTTCGCTGGAAGTCCACACGTAGCCAGGCATAGAGTTTTGAGATCAACGGAAAGCACCAAAGTTGGCATGTTTTCCGGTTGGGAAGCCGCGGCTCTGTGAGACAGTTCGAATCTTTGATTGGTTGATGGTGTTGCTGACAGTGGTTGATGGTGTTGATAAAGTGAAAACTTCTCATGTCCGGCTCTTAAGGCACCACGTGTTGTCGCGTTAAATCCAAGTTTGGGCTGTAAACAACTCCGGTTGTCTTCAGGGAGGCTTCCCAACAGCCTGGTGTCTTGACGTAGCTCTTCCGGTTAGCACCACTTAAGGCACGCGTTTAGACCGTTAGACCCGCGGCAGTGATGCGCGCCAGAAATCAGTGGCTGCAAAAACACAGACTATCCAGGGATGATTACTGACTGGCCCTAAATCGAAGATGGAATCCAAGCCGCCCAAGTGCAGGTCATAGGTCTATCTGCCATGCATCTGGATAAATTATAACGGACTCACTCTGACGTCACTGGAATGATGGTTAGAAGTTATCCAAAAATTGCGTTAATTGAGTTTCGTGAACGATTATAGTTTATCCAGATACATGATGATATAGTCAGTGTTGAACTTTGTATTGGTCAGATTGGAATTCTTTTTGGGTCAATTTGGATCCATATTCTGACCCGAGTTCTGAAGATCGGGTGCATAGCTTAGATCCACTAATATTGCTTGGACCGTAGCCATTGCTCATCACCTGCAGTTGGATCATCGTTCAGTTCACATGGCTCCCCTGTTGCTGCAACAGCCGGTGCTGGGGCAAGTGAATATATCCGTCTTTTTCTATCTTTTCCTATCTTTTCCTTGGTGACTACCCATTATCGTTGATACTTTGGAATATCAACCTGGTTCATTAACTGGGCGCCGCCTTGCAGGAAGCCGCACTGACCATGTTACCGGAACACCTGGTGGGCTTCTACGCATCGTCACTAGACAGCAGCTTCGGGTCCAGCAAAGATTGGAATTGACAAGGCAACATTTTGATGGGGATCCCCAGTTTGAAAGAAACCATCATTGCGGCTATAGCACGACTTAGGGCATACTTCAATCTTCTTGAGCAAGGACTCTTACACATTGAGTTTCATTCCGACAATATCCAGCAATTCATTCATTTCATTCATCTATATGTGCAAGTCCTAATGAGCCATCCCTTTTGGCTGTGTATTATTTACATCTCAGGAAATACATGTCTGGCATCCGTATTTTGAAGTCTGATTGGGGTGAAAGCTTGAGTCAGCTAGAACTTGTCGAGTGAAGTTTTTGGGTAGATCACAGTTGGTAAGCGGCTAATAACCCACACGCAACATACATATATGTATTTATGTATAGTTGATTGTAGTTTTATATTATACTGTAGAACATTATAATATGCAAAAGCGTTGTTTTTTTTTTTTTATACTAATATAGTAATGTATTGTATTGTATTGTATTGTACAGGTGTTATGTTATATACATATGTTATATATATATATGTTATATATATATATATTATATATAATATATATATAGTATATATTTATATATAACATATATATGTTATGTCATATGTATATATATATATATATATACAAATATATATTATATGTTTTATTTTTTGCACATGCATATATATATAAATAAATATGTTATATATGTGTTATATTTAATTTTTATGTTTTATATTTACTATAAATATATATATATATATATGTGTGTGTTTGTTTTATATATTTATATATACACACATATATATATATATATATATATATCGTCTTTTTAATAGATGTACATATCTATGTTTTATACATGTGCTAAATATATATCGGTATTTTATACATAGTGTTTTATATATATACATTATTTTAGATAATGTTTACATTATATTATATATATATATGCTGCGTATACTTGTTATATATGTTCTATGTTTATGTTATAAATATATATGGTGTGTATAAATATATTATGTATATATGTTATATATTTGTATTTGGTTTGTATATATATATATATGTGGGTGTGTTATATTTAGATGTTATATATTTATATATATATATGCTAATTTGTTGTACACATTTATATATTTCATGAATTTAGTATATAGATGACGTCTTTTATATAGTTATATCTATGTGCGTGTGTGTACGTATTATCACCGTTCATCATTACCAAGGCTATGTCATATGGTTATTAACCACTTACTGGGATGCAACTTTTCAGCTGGAAGCATTGTTCTCTCAAGCGCCAAGGTTGCCCAAGACCCACCAACACGCCTTGGTCTTCAGGAGACCTGGTTTAGAACCCGGGAGTGGCAGCCTGGGGGTCCCTGGCTTCTTTTCCAGGGAGATGTTGAAAAATGATGGGTATTCAAAGAACAAACATGGGGAAGATGATTTAACGGATTTAATCATCTTAAAATATAGCAATATAATAGAACGGATATGTAGCCAATATTTGCATATCTCCGATGTGTATGTATATAATTTTACATTTATATATATATATACACATATTTGTAAAAAACTGGGAAATCATGGTTTTTGTTTCGATGTTGTTTTTCAAGCGTAGAAATGGGATGCTGGACCCCAACGACAAATGTTTGTTTTTCGGGAGGGTTGAGACTACCAACCAAAATATATCATACCACTCCCCAAATAGTTGGAATATTGCCTCAACTCAATACATCGGGAAAGTAGACTTGGGATAAGTCAATCTTCGATCTACTTCAGCTATTGAATATCTACTAACCAGCTAACAAATCGGTTTTGTGCTCGGTCTCGGTATCTAAGCTTGGCAACGATATCATCCCAATTGTCCTCATTGTTCTTACTATGATATAGTGCTTTGTCGGTTTCGAACAAGTCACTTTCGACACCCTTGCCAGTACTATGTGATCAAAACAGCCATGAGCAGGGGAGAGCAGGGTCCAGTGGATCAAAACTTGGAAAAAATGATTTCACTGATCAATGTCTTAATACCTTCATTACTTGGTGCCATTGATGTCAGTGTTGTTGAGGCAATTTTGGCTCTAGGATATGGGAAGCTATGGAAAGTCAGTCAAAGATGTGAATCTGACAAGATGTCAGATGTCATTCTGGCAAGTGGACGCTACTAGTAGTGGTATCATAGAGGATCATATCATATCCCTTCTGTGTGAGTCTCAAGACGTGCTGGTTGTCCCAAGGTTTTCCTCCAAACATGATGATTCCTCATGGCTCATAGGGGTACAGAACCCCTAAATCACCCACTTTGATAGGATTTTCCATTATAATCCATCAGCTATTGGGGTACACACATTTATGGAAACCACCATATCCCAGATTCGCTCGGGGGAAGGCCACTGTAACTGCCGTAACTGCCGCCAAGCCATGCGGCATGGATGAGAAATTGGAGCAGCTTCGCTCGCTGCCCTGGGCCAAAGCCTTGCAGTTCTTTGAAGAGATGAAGGAAGGAGGACATGGTCCGGAGCCTTTGGCAAATGTCTATGGCTTCACTGGGTGTGATTTTGTTGTTTGAACATGGGTTGATTTATTATTTATTTATATACTTACTGTACCTTAAAAAATGCAAATTTAATCGGGAAAATGGTGATCAAGTAGGAATGCTGAGGTGATTTTGCATGCCAAGTATTTTGGGGCGGCATTCTGAAACATCATTGGAGCAGTGGTTGTTCTTGCTGGGATCCTTTTTTCCACCTCTGGGGTGCGGTTACAGCGGCCAAAAATTGGGGCATTTCAGGGAAAGTACTTGTCTTTTTCTTGCCTAGAAGGCCTTTTGGAGGTGGACGGAGCATGATTGATCTGAGGATCAGGACGTTGAAGTTTACAACACTTTGATTCGGTCTCTTTCTGCTGCGAAGCAATGGGAAGCTGGGCAAAGGGACAGCGGAAAATCACAGAAAGCTGTGGCACAAAACAATGTGAAACCACACATGAAAAATGGGTTGCAACAGGTCAACAGGCAAAGCATTCCGGCCTTTTGGGCCACCAGAAATGGAGCTGAATTTGGCCAGGGTGCAGATGTGCGGTAATTAAGAAAGTTTTTGGGAAGCCATTTATGACCCCCAGCTGACAATTCTTGCGCTCGCCAATGAGGAAAAGGCAATATCTCTCTTCAACGAAGTGCAGTTTGGAGGACTTGGCTAGCCGAGTGCTTTTGGAGGTGGTGGTTTTGCTTCTGACATGATACTACAGTTATATCAAACCACATGGAAAAATATTACTGGTATTATTGAATATTTGTATGTCGTATGTATTTTTATATAGTCATTTTGATTGAAGCTACGAGCCAGTGCTAAGTTGGTATATAACCAATACCCATACTAACTATACAGAACTAGGCTCTGTGGTAGACATATCTATGGTCAATGGGGTTTATAAACGAACAAGCAGAACTGGGGGCATCGCCTTTCTTCGCATGAGGAGATGTCACCTTTCAAGCCAATGAGGAGACGAAATCGGAGACGAAATGATCTGTGGTAGATTGGCGTCTTAGTATAGGGTTCCTCCAGAGGGCGTCAATACAAACAAGTTCGTGTTATATCATATCCAATAAAGTTTTTTTTATCTATAAAGTGAGTCTGAGTTATCTAATGTTATCTATAAATGTACACCTAATCACATACTTGTCTTGATGTCTTTGTAGCTTTTCTGATTTTGGGTGGCCTTGTATCAAATAGCAACGAAATGGGGTAGCAACTAAAGGGCCCACAAGTGTTTTCCTCCTAAATCAATGCGGGTGTGCATTTTGGATCTTATGAGTTTTGAGGAAGCAAGACAAAATAATCAATATACACATATATATCACTTTCACTTTCACTAGCGTCAGAAAGGTCTGAACCTTGCAGCCAACTTGCACAATTCTCGAATTAGGCGCCAAAAGCCTCAACCTTGATAATCGGGAAGCCATGTTGCTTCGGACCTAATAGCAGCACAATTGGCTGCTACTTCTTTGATCCATGTTACCAAGGGAGGCGGCAATGCACATGTACTACGCACCAGCCTGTCCCGACATTGTCGTTGAAGCTGGGCCGCAATGGCTTGTGCTAAGCCAGCTGAGAGTCTACATGGGTATTCTTTGTGGATGGCGGTCCGAAAAAGGCCCGCATCATCAACCCCTATCGCTGCCGTGGTCGGCCTCTCAGCGTGAGGATCAGCGTGGGAGAACAGGTCGCCAATGAAGTAGGGCATCCGCAGGGTTAACAAGCCCGTCGGCTTGACAGAAGCAGCTCCGAAGCGCCATTGGCCAATTTCATGGAAACGCACATCAGAGTGTTGCCTGAAGAGGTTCAAGATGGCACTTCTCCATATCGATGGATGATGGGGCTGTCGGGGTACACCTGGGTGCTCCTCAATGTAGATGCCTCCGAAAACCAGATGACAAGCAAGCGTCCAGACCGTTTGCAGGAAGAATGCGCTGCCAGCTCGGGTTTGTCGAAGCTCTCGCATCTTACGGTGGTCGAGCCCAAACAGTTGCATCACTGTCCTCAAAGGGCGCGGCCAACGCTGATGTTGAAGTTCAGGCGGCGGCGTTGTCCATCTCGCCGAAGAAAATGTCTCACACGGATGCCCCGAAATAGTCGCAGCGACATAGCCCGAGAGATAGGCCTCCTGCAACTTGTTCCAGGTCTCGGAATTCTGATCCAAATTGCCCAGGACCGGCGAAATAGCCGTGTCGAGGGACAGGATGGTGAGAGCAAAATTTCTGCGCTGAGCCCATGCCTCGAGCCAGCTGTGAATGTCGTGGTCACGACGTCTGCCGGCAAATAGGTGTACTATTAAGAAGGATGGGCGAGGTGCAAGGCCTGGCACTAGGGGCGTCAAAGGGTCTTGGGGCATATCTTGCCATTGGACTCGCTTCAGGTCAGCCTGCCATTTTTCCTGTTCTGTGAACAGGCGAGGGACTTCCAGCTGCGGGATTGTCCTCGGTTTTCCATCTTTCTGTGGAGGGCGTACAGGACGGTGTGGTAGCGGAGCTGGTTGTGCTTGCTCTGCTGCAGCAATTTGGCGCTCAATGCGCCTCAAATGTGCTTCATGCCAAAATTCATCAAACTCAGCTGCAAGCTCCGCATACTCCTCATCCAAGTAAAACTCAGCCTCACCATCCACCAAACTGTCAATGATGTCTGGGAGTACATGTCTCCCCCACAAGATGAAGACACGTGCAACCCAGGATTCAAAGTCCGATGGTAGTTTACAAAGCACATCAATCCATCTGTCTTGGGGGCGCTCCACAGCCGCAAAATCAAAGTTTGCAAGGCGAAAATCTGCAAACCATCGATACGTAGCAGCGGTCAAAATGTCTCCTAAGCGCTCGCCTGCTCCTTCAGAATCTGCTGGCTGCACGTAGTTGTGGATCTCGGCCTCAAGCCGAAGCTTTGCTGTTCGCAGCCCTGCCAAGTAGCGCTCACTCGCCGTTGGCCCACAACCAAAAGGTCCAGATGCCGGCAAAGCATCCAAACGCGATTGTCCATGCATGACCTTCGGAATGTGCTCTGCCGAGTAGGAGACCATGTAGCCAATCTGCTGCAAGTAGGCAAAACACGGATTGGGCGTCCCATTGCGTGGCATGTAGGATAGATGCTGCTGGAGTCTTTGTGTGCTCCACATGTAAGTGAGGCAAGCAGGGCACGTGGCGGAATCCAGCAAGTTGTCTTCCTGGCAAAACACGCCGTGCTTTTTCCGGCGGTGCGTGTGAACACCTTGAGGTGTGGTAAAGCTCCTCTCACAGTCAGGACATTGGTAAAGGCGTTCTTGAAGATGCAAAAGCGCCGGGGCCGGGTCAAACGTGAAAGCATTGTGGCGCAGCAAGTGAAAAATATCAGCATGCCACTGCTGCACCTCATGGATCATGAGGTCCTGAAAGAGGTGACGTTGGCTCGCTCTTCGCACTCTCGCTCTCCATCTGCCAGCATCTTGTTGCCAAATCTCAATGAGCTCGGTCAGGTCTGTCGCAAGGAGTCCAGGGTCAGCAACCGCTTCAACACCATAGAGCCATCGGAGGTCGTGCTGCAAGCCAGTCATCCAAGAGAAGGAGTGCTGTGCTGCTTCCGCATGTGTCATGAGTTGGAGGAATGCAGGACCATGGTGAAAAAGCCTCTGGGCATACAATAAGCGCTCAACCGCAAGGCGCACGCGTGGGTCTAGGATCCCCATCTGTGCCAGGGTACGTGCCATGGACTTCGTTCTCTGGGATGGTCCCACAATGGCCTTGATCATCCGGCCGACCGCATTCCTAATGCGTTCAAGTTGGCGACCCGTAGGCGTATGCCAGGAACCAGCTGCAAAGTACAGCTTGGACAAAATCAATGAACTAAAGAGTTGCAGCCGTATCTTCAATGGCAGGTGCTCGTTCGCCATGAGACGGCGTCGAAGCTGTTCAAAGGCAGAGCGGGCAATGCCGATCCTGTGGGAGATCTCTGTGTCCAGGTTTTGGTCAGAGGTGTACAATGTGCCCAAATGCCTGTAAGCAGGTGTAATATGGACAAATTGCTCGGTGCCATCACTGAACTCAAAGCTAGTTCCAGGTTGTGGGATAAGCTGGAATTGGCGTCTTGCCGGGGCTGCACCGTTGCCAGAGAACGTCGCTACAATGCCTGTCTTCCCTTTGTTCAGGTTGATCTTGAAACCTCTTTGAGCAAACTGCGTCCGCACAAAATCCAATAAATGGAGCAAAGATGGGATGAGATCTGCAGCATGTTCTTCAATGATGGGCACAGCAAGGTCATCGCTCCAAATAATCATGTCAACGTCCATTGAAAGATGACGATCAAACTTCTCAACATAGCCGTTCACTTGCAGAAAGTCACGAAGAGCAATGGAGAAGTCGAACATGATGTAATGGAAGATCACATCTGCCAATGGGGAACCCGGTCGGGTACCACGATGCGTTCTGATGAACTCTTTGCCATTGATGGTGGTCCATGTTGAATCATGAATATTTTGCAAAAGTCGAACAAGGTAAGCTGGTGCTCCAAGTTGCTCAAGCAGGCACGGAATGGCTTGACCAAATCGCAAGCGACTGGAGGAGTCCTCTGTCCATTGCAATGCATCGAAGACATACTGGAGCTTGTGGTGGTCAGCAATGCCCACAACCATTTCCCTTATCAGACAATGAAATGCTGTGCTCAAGTCCACAAATAGCACTCCAATGCTGAGGCCTTTTGCAAGTGCCGTTCTGCCTAGAACTCTCAATACTTGGGACCCAAACAAGACTTCTTGGCCTGCAAATCCCCCAAGTTGTCCCGGCAGTCTGCGATGATCCAGAAGTTGGATGACTTTCTTCCTGAGCAAGGCGTGGAAGCTCTTCGCTAACGTTGGGAGGAGAAGAATCCCACGATAGTGCTTCACCTCGACAGGTTGAGGGACCTTGGGTATCAGCGCCATAGGTCCTCCTTTGTATTGGATAGGTTCCTCCCCCCAAATCCACATTTTCATCATCAGAGGGAAGGCATGCTCCGCAAGCGCAGCTGCATGGTTGTGAAAGAGGGCAGATGACAATGGGTCATGCCCAGTGGCGCGCCCAGTACGGTTGGCCCGCAGGGTGTGCTCCAGCTCAAAAAGTGTTGGGAGGTCTGCAATTGTGGGCGCATTATGCTCATCAACTTGTTGAAGGGGACAAGCAACTTCAGCCAGAAGTCGTTCTGTCTCAACAATACAGCCAGCTTCAAGGGCTTCAAAGTGAGGGTTCCACTCATCTTCCAATGCCATCATGCGCAAAGGATCCACAGCAACTCGTCGCTGGCGGTACTTCGGCAGAGCCCGCTTGATGACCTTCCAAAGGTCTCTCGATTGGTGTGGACTCAAATAATGGCTACCCTCCTCCATAACCGTCTGGAAGAATCGGATGTCATCTTGTCGTGAATGTTTGGTGACAAGCCGTCCAAGAAGGCGGAATTCAGCTAACGCTTTGGCAATGATGCGATCTTGTTCCATGAGGAGGCCATTAAATGGCGCCATGAGTTCAGGAAGGGCTCGATCATCTGGATGTTCACGTAGTTGTTTCCATGCAACAAAGAAGGCCTGTAGCAGTGTGGCTCGTTGCAAGGCCGCTGCTTCACGCAGAGTCTGTCGCCACTTTCTCTTGTCCCCAACAAGTGCCCATGTAGTGTCTGACATTGTCTTCTTGAGCTTGACAGAACCAGTAGGTCGTGATTGTGGGAGGCAAGCGAGAACTTGTGCTTGGACACGAGAAGCATGGGTATGCACGTCAAGGCCCGTACTTGTTGGTGCACAGGAACGCAATCCTGACAAATCGGCCGTTTCAATATTGCTCTTGAAGGGGCTGGTGTGGTGTGATCCTCCAGAGCAATGAAGAGGCATTCGAAGACGCAAAAGCGCTGGTCTGTGATCTTCATGATGGAGAGAAACATCAATGTCTTCAGAAGTCCAGGAAGTACAAGTTGTAACAGGCCAGGACATTGGAATGCCTATGTAGTCATTACGGTGCCATGTACCAGATGGATGGCGCCACGTGCCAGTAGGACCTTCATGACATGGAAAGGTAGAAGGAAGCCAAAGGCCATGCTCTCGGATGAAGGAGGTAAAAGGCAATGCACGGTCTCCTCCTCGTTCAGCTCCGTGGGAACCAATTGCATCACATGTATCATCACCAACTTTGGCATTAGCGTCAACCAGGAGGACGATGGGCCAATCTGCTACGGCACGTGGGATGATTGCGCTAAGGGCTGACCACCATGATTCAATCTCATCTTGTGTGTGCCCAGAGTGTGGTGCATGGCCAGCTACAAGGAGACATCTCAGCCAAGGCGTCTGCAAGCGCAATATCACAAATCTGGACTTCGCACACACGACAGAAACATCACGTTGACTGAAGAAAAGGTCATGTCGCCGTCCTTGTGCATCTTGGTAGTGCCCATAGGGTAATGTGGTGCTGATGGCAATGATGATTCCATGGTGACCTTGTACAGAAGCATCCCCTCGAAAGAGGAGGTAGCCACATAAATTTTTGTGGCTCTGCCGCAATCTCGTCTCCTGGAGGGCGAAGATGCAGACACGTGCTTCCAGAAATTGCTGGAAAACAATCTGCTGGCGTGTGGGCCCATGTAGTCCAAGGTCAGCATCATCGTGCTTGCCAGTGGCACGCAAGGTGAGTACATTGCACGTGCCAATGATACAGTCAAAATGGCCAGATCTCGATGTTGCATGCTGAGTATTCAACTGGGGCAAGACCTCTTGGGAAGGCAAGCTTGTTGGCTGGTGGGGAAGGCATAAGTCCAAACCATCCCACCAGTCCTGAAATTGTGGACTGTAGAAAATCCAAAACCATGCAACTTGCTGTCCAAATTGGGGCGCAAGGATTGCCTGTAGCCATTCATTCGCATCACCAGTGGGATTGCCTTCAGCTGCAAGACCAGCAACGCGGTCAGCAAGTTCATTGCCAATGTCACCTTGATGACCCGCAACATATTGAGTGGTCCATGTGTTGCCAAAGCGGTGCTCGGCATAAATGAGCAAATGCCGCCCAATCCCCGCAACAAGGAAGTCAGCTTTGGCGTTCCAGTTGCCGAAGATCTGATTGCCAACTGACGTATTGTCGTGCAACAATCGTACAGTTGGTGGAGTTGCTTGATTGAGAGTGGTGACTTTCAGAATGTCAATACCAAACTGCACTGCCAAAAGGCCTCCACGAAGTTCCGCTCCATAGGATGTGGTGGCAGCGGGAAGTTGCACAGATACAGCACCTCCAAAGACCCATTGGTCATCTGCACATCGTAAAAAAGCCACAGCAGCTGCACCAGCCCCAGTTTCACGGTGTGAACCATCATGGTAAATCCAGACCTCGGTGACTGGGGTTTGACAATCCCACCACGTTTGAGTCCAAGCGGTGGCATCTTCCCCTTCATGGAGGTGGTATCGTGGGAGCAGAAAGATCTTGTCGTACTTCTCAAGGGCAAATCGAATGTCGGTCATGGAGATTCGGATCAGTGGTGCAGCTGTCGTCGATACGTTCTCAACAAGGTTTGAATCTTGGAGATCAGGATCGGGGAAGAGCTGCAACTGGTTGAGGAAGTGCTCAGTAGCAATTTGTAATTGATGGGCTTGTAGTTGCACTGGCGTTGCCTTCAACTTATTCGGGTTGCTCATCAATGCAGTAGCCCCAGCAAAGACAGGAGTACGCTGGACGTGGACAACAATACTGTAACCACTGCGGCCAGGTATAGGCCGACCAGGTAAAAGAGCTTGACCATGGTACCATCCTCGGCACAAGAATTGAGATGGGCGTAAAAGGCAAGAATCTGCATACCCCATAGTGACAATCAGGTGCTCAAGGTAGATATGCTCGATCGTAGTGACAGCTCTCCGAAAAAACGGAACAGGTTCAGCGTGGTCAACGGCATCAAACAATGTGACCAGTGATGTAACCCAGTCTTCACGTTGGTGTTGAATGAGGATAACATGTGCTGCAATACCTGGTTCAAGCCTGGGTGGCGTTGGTTCAGCAAGGTTGAATTCCAGTGGCGCGCCAGGCACAATGGAGTCAGCCCAAACTTGTCTAATAGCGTCCTCCCACTGTTGGGTATCAGGCCAAAGACGGAGGCGTCGAGGCTGAAGTCCATGAGGCATGGGGGCTGCATGATCAGCAAACCATACAAGAACCTCGGTTGAGGCCGCCTCTTCTTCCCAACTCCAGGCAACCGCTGTCCATGCTTGGTGCAGGCTGTGCACAAATTCACTTGTATCATGCGGCAGGAGGGCACCAGGAGCAAAGGGCCTTGCTTCAGCTCGAAGAATGTGGGCTTGATTGGGGCCATCAGCAGGTGCTTCTTGCATATGATCAATGACGGGCATGTCTTTGCTCCAAGTACTATGCAATGGCAGCTGCAAGAAGGCAATGTCCGCAAAGTGCTCAACAGTCTCTCCAGGAGACAAAGGGAGTTGATCTTGTGGAGCAGCTATGCGGATCTTCATACTGAAGCCAGATGCAACCTCAAGCGCAGCAGCTACAGGAACTGGCGCACCGCCAACTGTAATCGTACAGTGCCGGAAATCGCAAAAACGGTTGAGAGCCAATTCATCAATGATGTCAGGAGACCTCATGAATCGAGGCAAAGAGGCCGCAAATTGCGTAAGGGCGTCATGTCGAGCTCCTTCAAACAAATGAGTGGCAACTCCCGCGACTCGTTGCGGTGGCTGAGCCTGTTCAAGGAGGATGTGGCATCCATAGCCTTGTAGTCGAGGTTGAGGAGGTCGTGGCTGGATGACGTGAATCGCAAATGGCATTGTGCGATCTAGTCGATCTCTCCAGAGGAATCTCAATTCCTCAAGCCACGTAATCATGGCATTTTCGAGTCGTAATGGTCGAGGATCTGCACAACGAGGATGTTGCTGATGGTGCACAAACCAAGTTTGCACGTACAGAAGTGGGGGCCCATCAATGACCTCAATTTCAGCTTCTGTGCGGAAAACACGTGCCAGTTGGTCGAGCCAGTGCATATCTCCATCATGTCGTGGACGTCGAAGACGTTGCCTTCGAGTAGTTGGAAAAGTCATGGGCACATCTACATCATCTTCAATGACACATGGCTTGTGCTGCCGGAAATGCCCCTCTGCTGCTGGGTGGGAAGTCTCAAATTCAGCTGCTAAGATTTGTGAGGCAAGTTCACTGGCTTCTGGAAAACCAAAGAGAGAACCAACATCCCGCGCAACATTGATAGCTGCAGCTGTATTCCAATGCGGCGGTGGTGGTGGCGGAACCTCAATCTTGATGTAGGTGCCGTGGGCAACATCCCTCAAGCGCTGATCTCTGAGTTCCCAAATCTGATTGTTAAGGTATACAACACATTGATGTTGCACCCATTCACAATAATCATCAACACCAGCCAGAGTCAGGACATGGGTGCGAGCTAATTGCGGAAGGACTCTGCGTACCGTCCTGGTGACACTGGGTGCTTGTGGAACTCGTTGTCCAGCATGATTCATGTGCATGACCAAGTCAAAGACAACCAACTTCTCCAAAGATCCTATCTCAATGTCATAGAGATGTTGCAGAATGACTGCTTCTTCAATGTCAGCCAGTCCATCAAGACGTGCTTGCATATAATGAAATCCGACCAGAACGTTGATGGGCATGCGCACAATCCGAGCCATATCTCTCAAAACGGTGTGGTATGTGCTCCAGTCAACGTGTCCAAAAGCATGTGGACGCGCTAGTCGAAGAATGTGCAAAGCTTGTGGATCTTCATCAGAAGTGGGGTCTTCACTGTCAGGACCATGGGGATCATTTGGACCTGAATGATCTGAACCACGATCACCATCCTGCAGATCAACGTTCTCCTCTTCAATAGGAGTCGTGGCTGCCTTTTCATCAGCAAAATCGTTCTCCTCAAAATCATGACCAGGGCCTACAGGAGCTTCGTCATCTGTGCCATGGTGCATAGAAGGAACATTGAAAAAGGCATCCGTAACTCGGACATCACTGGTAGGGTACAATGACCAGGGCTTGTCTGTCCAATCGTGAAACACAGCCTCTGGCATAGCAAAACATTGAAAAATGTCTACATCATCATATCCAATTTTCAGGTCAATGTCCATGCAAAAGCTCACTCTGCGAACCCTCAACGCAGTGGATGGAACTTGCCGGTCAAAAGACCCTGAAAAGTGAACACTTGTGTAATATTGGAACTCAATCGCAAGCTCACAAGCATCTTCTGTGGCCTGCCATTCACTCAAAAAATCCCACTTCTTGCAAATCTTGTGGGTCCACTTCCTGACGATCATCGGCAGCGCAAAGTGCGCTAGACGCTGCCCTAGGCAAGTGCACGCATTTGTCACTACTTGCCGGGCGCCTGAAAAGACGGAGCGTCTCTGACCGCGAAGGGCTCGAGGGCATTTCCACCTGGCTTCTTTGCTGATGCCTCTGGTAATGCATTGTCTCCATCTCCCAAGCGAGGTCTCTTGGCAGCTTGTTCTTCCGCAGCCACTGATTCTTCTGCAGACTTCTGTAGGGTCTGGAGATTTGCTGCCATAGTCTCTAAGTTGGCCTGCAAGGCTTGGCCTGAGACATTGTCGTGGGATTTCTCTGCCATTGAAACATCTGCCACTTCTCCAAAGGCTGCTTGATCGTCTGCCGAGAGAGCCGCTTTGCTCGATTCGAAGCGCTCCCGTGCATTGGCCATAACGGCTTTGGCATTCTCGATGGCCTCCGAGAATTCTCGTTCTTGTTGCTGAAAGTCCGCTGTGTACTCCTGCCAGCGACTTGCCGCTGAGGTCAAAAAGTCCCGCCAACGGACATGATTTTGATACCGACCCAATCTTGCGGCATCGATGGCCTCTCTGGCAGTTCCAAGAACTTCTGCAGCCTTGAGCATCTGATCCTTCGCATTGAGGCCTTCCACCATAGTGGCCCCTTGTAGTATGGCGTGGACCTCTGCATCGTACTGATCCGGTTTCTTCTTGATCGCGGCAGTCAGCTTGGTCAAAGTCTGGGCAGCTTGAGAATCCGGATGCGGAACAGCTGGGGGCGGCAATGGAGGCAAACTTGGCATACTTGGGAGCGTCGGTCTCCACGGCGGTTCTGGTGGAAGACCTTTGGCAGTGCTGGGTGTGGAAGAATACCCCTCCGTTCCCAGTGGCTCCGATTCTTGATGTTTGCCCTTGCCATGGGCACCTTGATTGGTCTGGCTGTGTTTGCCTTTGTAGCCACCATTCTTGTGGCGCCCTTTGCGCGGTGACTTGGGCCGCTGGTTCCATGAAGGATCGTGCCTGGAACTCCGCGGACTTTTGGGATTGCCATATGAGGAAAAGCCCCATGAATTGTCTTCTCAATGAGCCTGCTGATGCTTTTGAGATTTGCCACGCACCGGTGGGACGAAGTTGGGGTTCGCATCCTCCCAACTGGCGCCGCAGTGGCTGCAGTTGTTTGCCGTGGCCTTTGCAACTTTGCGGCAATGGCCGCATTGCCATGGGTCGTACGTCATCTCGTCGGTGATGCGCCGCAAAAACTGAAAATCTTTCGAGTGGTGCCTGTTGAGAACCAGCTTCAATTGCTGGAGATGCGGCTTGGTCAATCTCACAAATCCACGTCTGTGGAGATACCAGGAGAGCCTTGCCTTGGCTCTTTTCCGCCTCAGGGCACGTCGCGTAGAAGGCTCCATGGTGTCCAAGGAAAATCCAAAGCCAAAACCAGAGAAACATGCGCTTTGCCAGACAAGTCAATGGCAAGGGATAGAATCAGGTGGTAGGCAATGATGTGGTCAAAGAAAATCAAATAAAATGTACCAGGTGCGCCAGCGTTTAAATAGCAGTGGGGCAACCAGGGAAGTCAATGCGAAATCCAGTGGTGATGGGAGGCCTGCTCAGGACCAACCAGAGCACAGAACAGGTGATGGTTGACCTGCACAGGGTCAACCAGAGCACGTGCAAGGAGCCAGGCCACCAGCAGCTGGAGCGCAGATCGAAGATCGGCCGACACCACAAGCCCGCGGAAACTATGGCAAAGCAAACGGTCCGCTAGGGTTGATTGGGGAGCGTGGGGCAAACGCTTGACCCAAAACCTTACACATATATATATATATATGTATAAATAAGTATCATTGAATGGATTGTTGCCGAACAAGAAAGTGCTGCAAGGAGCACAGATGAAAAAAGTTGTTGTTACATGCATCCCGGTTTCTTAAGCAAATTGCAACAATTACTTTGAAACAACAATGTTCTTGCGCATACACATAAGTATGGGTATATCCGCGCCAATGTACACACCAACATGTGTGTCTGTGTGTGTGTGTTTATGTGTAGAACTTACCCAGAATCAAACACATCACCCACAAGTCATGTTTATTTCCCCAAATTTGGTTCTTTCAACAGCTGTTTATCTCATTCATCCGGTGCTGAACCGTCAATTTTCCCTTGAAACATCGATAGGTGACACTTAAAATGGTGCTATTGTAAGTTTTAAAATCAAATCAACGATCAATGTATCATAATGTTTATTTTTGTTATCAGAACTATCGAAATTGGATGTGTTCCTTTTGGGTCAACGTTTTTCTCAAGTTCTCCACCAAGCTCCAACGCTAGGAGACCTACTCCCTGAGCTTGGCAGCCTGTCGGGCCGTTGGCTGCTGGGAAGTGACCCTCGAGATCTTGGACGCGGCGCGAAGCCGGGGCCTGGCGCTGAGCAGTAGCCACTTGGGGCCTGGCGCGGTTGCCGGTCTGGGTCTGGTAATGTAACCTTTAGATGTAGCTGATTAATTATAATGCATGACATGTAGTTATATATATATAGGTTGATTTTATATAGTTATGTATAATATATGACGTATAGTTGTATAATATATATATATATATATGACATATAATATATAGTTATATATATATAGGTATATATAATCAGAAAGTGGGATAATGAAAATCCATGGGGATCATGAATAAGTGTGAAACTGCATGTGAAACAGCAGTGACATAGCATTCCACCTTTGCAGCATTCAGTCTTGCAGACATTCCATGCGCATCCCAGAGCGCTCTTTTGCCCAAAGAAAAAGGTGCCTCACTTCCCGCACGCCGCTGCCGGGATTTTGATGGTAAGCGGAGCCCTGTTCACTCAGGGCCTCTGCTAGCTGGTGCCTAAGGTTCCAGCCCCTTGCGCTCGTTGTGCGACCTGCTGGCAGCCCTGCGGCACCAGCCTCCTACTACTGGTTGGAACTTCACCATTGAAGGTGTCTACAACCTCCCATGACTTCCTCTACTGCCTCCAAGATCATTTGCGATCGATACGGAGTTCCTCAGTATGCTGGCGAAGTGGAAGCTTTTGAAGAATATGTAGAGCGTGCCTGGGACTTGTACTTTGGAAGAGAAGGTCAGGAATCCCAGGTGTCCACTCCGATCCACCTTCGCTCAGGCCTTACAGGCCATGCATACGAGGCTGTCAGAAAGCTGGAGCACTCAAAGCTCTGAACTGCGACTGCTGAAGGAAAAGCCACTGAAGCGGGAATGAAGTTGTTGATTCAGACTCTCAAAGAGAGCATAGCAGCTGAGACGCCAGTGAAGATCAACGAGCTCTTCTTCACTGCCTTCTACAGCGCTGATGTCTGGAGAAAACCGCAAGAAAGCATGCAGCAGTATATCATCAGAAGGGAACAGGACTTTGCTCGTCTCAAGGAGTCCTCCCAAGAGACCACCGTCAGTGACAACCTGAGGTGCATGATGCTGCTGACTTTCAGCGGATTGGATCAACGTGAACAGCTAGGAGTTTTGGCTTCTGTTGGAAACGAGTACGACTTCAAGAAGGTCTCCCATGCGCTGAGGATCCAGTTTCCTCAGATCAGTGGCAAGCCAGTGTTTCGACGTGACTATCTAGGATGTGCACGTGGAGGTGGTCAACATGGCGCTATGAAATCGGCCAAGTGGAAGGTCGGTCAGGGCAGGTTCAAGCAACATGCCTTCCTGGCTGATGATCAGGCCGAAGATGATGAGCCTGAACATGATGGCGATGGATATTACGAAGATGATGACGCTGAGGCCGAGGACGACGAAGCAGATGACAGCTACCTCGCCTACGGCGACGACGATGGCCTTGATGCTTTGATTCAAGAATGTGGTGGATCGCTGGATGATCCGCAGGTTGCGGAAGCCTTTGCAACTGTGGCTCAGTTCAGAGCCAAGAAGAAGGGTTCTGGGAAGAAGAAGCCACAGTCCAGTGGCAGCAGCCATAGCTAGTCCAGTGGCAGCATAGCTCCCGGCTCATGGCGACATCCAACACCAAGGCCAAGGAGAACCGGAAGAACGCCATCAAGTTTCTGAAGAGCATGTCAACCTGCACCTCTTGCAACCAACGAGGTCACTGGGTTGGAGATCAAGAATGCCCCAATTTCAAGCCGAAGGGGAAGGGAAAGGGTCAGAAACCGAAGAAGTCAGGATCTCCGAAGAAAGCCTCTCATGCCATGTTTGTTTTGCACGATAGTTTGGAATCTGCAGATGAGAACGAAGTTCGTTTTGCATCCTTTGGAAAGCTGCGACCTGTGCACTCCAACTCTGAGCCCAATGCAGCCCTTGTGAATGACGCAGCCCCTGGGTATGACATCCCTCCAAAGAATGCCAAAGTTTTCAAGCCCTCCGCAGTTCCAAAGAATGACATGGTTTTTGAGAATGCCAAAGCCCCTGACGCCACTGCAGTTCATGTGAATGCCCTGGTCCCTGACTCCAACGAGTACAAGGTTGATGGATCTCAGAACCAATGCACTGCGACAGAGAAGAAAGGCCCTGCTGTGCCTGATGGACCAAGACTTGCCGATGACAGCAAAAGTTTCACCGATACAAGTTTTCATGCGGAATGTTTCATGGTCTTGAAAGAGACCCAGCACTGCGAGCATCTGAGCTACTGCGGCGGAGATGAGAAGCAAATCCACCGTGGCGCGAATGGCCACACTCGCCATTTGACCTGCAAGCAATGTGACAAGACTGTGATTTGTGGCCGTCGCCGCGAAGCTATCCAAATGTGGTCATACCTCGTGCAGGTGGCTTTGTGCACGAAGTTTGGCAGCAAGCTCAGATCGACTTTGATTTACCGGATCTGCTCCAGCGGACTCACAAAGATGCTGGAGGACAAAGACAAGCAGAAGGCTCTTGGCCATGTTGCGTCCCCTGGCAGCCCTGGATGGAGTGTGATTCCATCTGAAGCTGACTCCAGTCAGTTAGGCCAACGTGGCTATCCAGATGTGCCACGACTTCCAGCTCGGAAGACAGCAACCATTGTGAGGTCGCCTGAGACCCAATGCTGGCTCTTTGGTGTGCTGCTCGCTCCAGGCGTCGACTTGCCGCCGTTTCCGGAGCTGAAGCCTGAGGATTTGGATGTTTTGCAGCCCTTGCCAGGTGACGACACTGTGATGCCTGAAGGACCATTTCGTGGCTACAAGTTTGTGGACATAGCCACCAACTTTGAGTCCGAGCCCTACTGCAAGCAAGTGATGCACATCGCACTCAACCTTGAGCCCATGTCACCACCTGTTTTTAGGCTTGCTTCGTACTTGTATGTTCGGTTGCAAATTGCCTGGCAAGCTGGTGTCAAGCTCAGTGGAACTGGTCAGGTTCTACCTGCTGGCAAACGTCCTTTCAGCCCTGAGGACATGTTGACAAGCCGGACCATCAAGGTTCCCCTGCAGCTGGATTACTATGATCCGAGCTCTCTCAAGGTTCATGAATGCGAAGTGATGATGGTTGATGAAGACCTCAACCTTGAGGCCTATGCCGTGCAGCCTGCAGACCCGCCTGGTCTTGCCATACTGGACTCTGGGTGCAACCGCACCATGCACGGCGAAGAATGGGCCAAAGCCTATGAAGAGAAGCTCGCTGAACTTGGACTTCAACCTTCAATCCGAAACAAGACCCAGCTGTTCAAGGGGATTGGAGGACATGCTGAGTCCAAGGTCGTCAAGGCCTACCCTGTTGGACTTGGTGGAGTCAATGGCGAGCTCCACTCAGCAGAAACACCAGGAAAAACACCAATGCTGATTTCACGTCCTTTCATGCAAACCCTCGGCACAATCATCAACCTTGGCGAGGGGACAGTTTCTTTTTCCAAGCTCAACATCAGAGATCTTCCCTTGAAGAGAACCAGCCGTGGCCATTTAGCCATCTCTCTTTTGGACTTTGATTTGAACACCATGTCAGTTTTTGACGAGCTGGTCAAAGGATATGATGAGTTTGATGTCAATGCGGCAGAAACTGAGGCCTTGGACTTGGCGCCTGGATTTGAGCCGGCCTCTGAGGCTATTGGATTTCCTGCTCTTGGACTTGAGCAAGCCTCCGAGACCTTGGATTTGGCTCCTGGACTTGAGCCGGTCTCGCCGTCAAGTGATGCCCTCAGCCACGACGATGGATTTGATCCGGACACCAGGCGCGAGTCACAAGATGCCTGGGATGTCGTTTTTGGCATCGATGAAGCTGAGTTAGAAAGGGTCATGAATCAGCATCATGAAGGTTTTCACTGTGAGAGCACAGATGCTTTTCTGGAAGAGGTTGAAAAGGGTTTCTTTTCAGTTCGAAAGCCCAGCAGCCGAAAAGCCAAAAAGATTGCTGCGATGGACACCGCACTTTGCGGGATGGATGCTTTGGTTTCCAATCAGCTCAGGATGCAGCAAGCCTCAAAGGCTGCCAGAAAGCCTCCAACCGGAAAAACATGGCTCAAACAAGTTTTTGCTGGACAGATGGGTTTGACCATTTTGGCAGTTTTCCATGGTATGGTTTTTGGTATCCCTCGCGACATCTCCTTGGACGGCTGGGACGCTTTGACTCCTGCTGGAAGGCGTCAGCTTCACCAAGACTTCCAACAGGAAGATCCCTTTTGCACTGTGCTGACGCAACCGTGCGGTCCATGGGGGAATTGGTCGAGGTTCAACATCTCCAAGGGTGGCAGCGCTTCTGTCACCGTCCTTCAACTGCGAGAAGATGGTCGTCCCTTGCTGAAAGTTGTTAACAAGACCATCAAGGATAGACTCCGTGCCAACAGGCACATCTTCATGGAACAACCTCTGGGGTCACAAGTCCTTGATGAACCTGAAATGGCAGATGTTAGAAAGTTGGTTGAGGACGGCACTTTGCTGTTCATCGTGGTTGACGGCTGCATGGTTGGCTACAAAGATTCCGTCACCGGACTGCCCAACAAGAAGCCTTCCTTTTACATCACATCAATGTTGTGTGCTGAGAGCGTTTTTGCAACATGCCGATGTGATCATAGCCATGAACATCAACCACTTGAGGGCAACAATGAGTTTGGCCCCAGAACCACTCAAGCTGCAGCATGGCCTTCCGAGCTCAATCAGATGGTTTTGGATTGCATCATACAACAAGCCGCCATTGAGGAGCACCTCGCTGATGAGATCTATGCTGGTGATGCTCAGCGCCGTCCTGCGAGCGGTCTCTCTGGGAGATCTCCCAAGCGCCGCAGACAGGGTCGAATGGCAACGATCTCAAGCCCAGCTCCGCCAGTTTATGTGCGACCACAAGGAGCTGAAGCACCTCAACCAGTTGGCGAACTTGGTGATCTACCTCCAGATGATGACTCATCTTTTCGAGTCAACAAGCTGCAGCACTGGACCCAATCCTCAACCAGACAGAAGCTGATCGCCGACATCAATGGCTTCAAGTGGATCCTGAGATTCGCAAGTTGCTCAGGACCTTGCATGTCAATTTTTGGACATCCAACCTGAACAACAATGCAGAGAATCCTGCGACGTCAGGGGGCAAAGCCGGAAGTCGTCCGAGCCGCTGGACTTATGGCCTGTGACGCTTGTGGTGATTCGATCCGGCAGAAACGTCCCAAGCCTGTGAGAATGCCATCGGCCTATGTGTTCAACCAGCACATCCTTGCCGACACCTTCTATGCTAAGAACAGCCAAGGCAAAAGTTTAGCCTTCCTCAACATCCTTTGCGATGCAACTGGGTTTCAAGTGGTTTCTTGCCTTGGAGAACTGACTGGGACGCCATCATCTGGCATTGTGCTCCGTCACTTTTTGACTTCATGGTCATCTTGGGCTGGACTTCCCCATTCTCTCCAAGTTGACCGTGGCAAGGAGTACATGGCTCAGTTCTCAGACTACCTGAAGCAGTATGGTGTCGAGCAGCAAGTGATTCCTCTTGAATCACCTTGGCAGAATGGAAAGTGCGAACGTGCTGGTGGCCTTTGGAAAGAAGTCTGGGCCAAGACAGTTGTTGATGTTGATGTTTCAACACTTGCAGATGCAATCACTGCTGCGTCAATTGTGACGCAAACCAGAAATGCCTTTCCACGCACCAATGGGTACTCGCCCAACCAGTGGGTACTTGGCCATCCTGAGACCCGCCTTCCAGGCAGCCTTCTCAGTTCAGATGAGAGCCAACAACTTGAAGTTCTCGAAGCAGCTGAAAACCCCCACAGTGAAATGGCAAAGACTTTGGCCGTTCGTGAAGCTGCTCGAGTGGCTCAAATTCGTTTGGATTCAGATAGCCGTGTGAGGCGAGCACTGTTGAGAAAGAGTACACCAACACGTGGACCTTTTCCTATTGGATCCTACGTGTACTTTTACAGGCGCCAGCCTCAGCAACGGCAACAAGATGGCCGACCTTACAACTGGTATGGACCTGCGAGAGTCATTGGACTCGAACTTCGCAACCCACGCCGCACTGAAGACGGCGATCCAGCCACTGATGGCTCAGCCCCAAGCAGCTATTGGCTCCGCTATGGTCCCAGCGTGATTTTGGCCTCTGGTGAACAATTGAGGTTTGCAAGTGAAGATGAGCTTTTGGCAGCTCACTATGTGCCCCACTATGCCGTGGAGCAGGGAAGCGACCGTGGAGCCCGCAACTATGTTGACATCCGCAACCAGCTTCAGCAACCAATGCTTCAGCTGCAGGGGGGTGGTGTCAACGCCGATTTTTGGCGAACTTTTCCAGATGGACGAGTTGTTCGGGTCCACAACGTTCCCAGAAAAGCACTTTATGTTCCTGATGCTTGCCCAGTACCACTTGACCAACTCCAAGATGAACGAGTGACTGAGGCCATTTATGAGGCTGAGATGCGTGATCACGTCCTCACGGACACCATCACCGACAACTGGCGTCAAGACCTTGGACGCGAACTTGTGGCCAAATGGGTTGGCGAAACAATTTTCAGGACAACACCAACTACGACCTTGGCAAGTTCCTCAGCCCGGCCTGCATCAGGACAATTTGTGTCCCAACCTGCAATGCCTGCGATTCCTGAAGAACGACCAACAGTCTTTGATGACCCGCCTCCAGATGCAGAGCAAGAGATAAGGACGGGCGATGTGCCTTTGCAACAACAGCAGCAGCAGCAAAGCCATGCTGGCCATATGAGACAGGTGACCGAGCAAGAACCTGATCCTGGTCCGCAGACCCCGAGGGATCAACAACTTCCTCAACAACCTGCTCCTGTTGCTCCCTTCATTGCTCAGCTTCACCAAGCGATGCGGAATCCACAACGACTTGATGGGCATCCTGGCGGAAGCTATGGACTACCTCGAACAGCACCAGAACCAAGCTATGGTCCTCAAGGTGGAGGTGCCAGAGTTTTCACTGGGCCTTATCTTGGAGAAGCTGTCCAAGAGAATGATTGGCCTGCTGGATGCGAAGATCTATCTGACCGACTTGCTCATCGACGTCTGGCTGATGCGTCAGAGCACACTGACGATTCCATGTCTGATGACTCCACATGCTACGAGGAGAATCCCAAGCTTGAAGCGTTCCTGACTGGCAAGGCAGTTCGGTCCGAGATCGACCTCAACGACCTTTCAGTAGAAGACCGTGCCAAGTTTGACCAGTCCATGGAGAAGGAGTGGAACTCTTTCAAGAAGTTTAGCGCTGTGGAGATCCTCTCAGAAAGCCAGATCGCAGCTCTTCCTCAAGACGCTGAGATTGTGAACACGCGATGGGTTCACACTGACAAGAACCAGAAGCCGCGCTTGATGGCTGGTGCAATGCGGCGACGCACTGGGAAGTCTGAAGCTCAGATCAAGAAGGAGTACCCCTTCGAAGCCAAATCCAGAATGGTTGTCATTGGCTGCCAGGAGAAGGACACTGGCATCAGATCTGACTCTCCCACTGCATCACTCCTGGCCTTCAATTTTGTGACTTGTTTGTCAGTTATTTTTCAGTGGATTTTGGAAGCGTATGATGCGAGCACAGCATATCTCCAATCTCAAGGAATAGCACGTCTCCTGCTTCTCCGTCCTCCTCGACCACCACCTCCTGGAGTTTCCCCACATGACTTGCTGCGTGCGAAAGGCAGCATTTACGGCACGCGAGATGCTGGCCGTAGCTGGTGGAAGAAACTTTTCAAAGCTCTCCAGCGACTTGGCTGGGTGATGTCAAAATTGGAAGCTGCATTGTTTTACCTTTTTGACTCTGAAGTTTTGGTCGGTGCGCTCGTAGCCCACGTGGATGACCTTTATTCCACTGGCACCGGAACGAAGTATGAAGAGTCCCTGAAAGTTTTGGAGAAAGAGATTTATTTGAAGAGGAAAGTTGGTGATTTTCGTTTTTGTGGAAAGAATGTGAAACAAAACCAAGATGGATCTGTTTCTTTGGACCAGATCGACGCAATTGAGAGTTTGGAATATATGGTTTTGCAGAAGAACAGGCGCGTCATGCCGAATGCGCCGTTGAATGAGGATGAGAAGTCAGCCTTCAGAGGGCTGATTGGTTCACTTGGATGGATTGCCCGTCAGACCAGACCTGACGTGCTTGTGAACGTTTCCCTGGCATCCCAAACAATGGGAAATCCGACGATCAAGGATGTCGTGGAGCTTAACAAGGTTGTCAAGGTTCTAAAGGAGAGCTATGACTTCAAGTGGAACTTTGTCCCAAGCTCCAACCTCACTCTGGAGAATGCCGTGGTGTTTTGCATGGCTGACAGCAGTTTCGCAAACACGACCAAGCTGCGAAGCCAATGTGGCTATGTGGTTGGTCTGACCACTGCTGACTTCACCTCCGGCTATGACACGCCGGTGATGATACTGGAGGCTTACAGCGGAAGCATCAAGCGTGTTTGTCGCAGCACTTTGGCTGCAGAAACAAACGGGTTCCTCACCGCGACCGAGGCCGCCGACTATGTGAGGATGCTCTTGCTGGAAGTGAAGCATCCAGGCGTTTCCATGGTTGACTTGGATAGGTTTTACCTGAAGGGCCTGCTGATCGCGTTGACGGACGCGAAGTCTTTGGAAGCCACCTTGAACAAGGACGCTGGCCAGCCTGCTGATAAGCGAGTGAAAATACTTGTCAGCCAGGTGAAAGAGTTTCTTGGCGGCGACAGCTATGAAGATGATGGTTCAGTACGCTGCCATTGGTGTGACACATCGCAGATGCTAGCCGACGTTTTGACGAAAGCTGGATGTGAAAGAGAACCTCTTTTGGATGCGATGACCACTGGAAAATGGCGCCTGAAACCAAGCGCCGAAGCCGAAGAAACCAAACAGAAGATCCGAGATGGAAGGAGACGCAGAAAAGCTGAAAAGCAAAACGCTGCTGCAGGTGAGGACGGGTGTGAAACTGCATGTGAAACAGCAGTGACATAGCATTCCACCTTTGCAGCATTCAGTCTTGCAGACATTCCATGCGCATCCCAGAGCGCTCTTTTGCCCAAAGAAAAAGGTGCCTCACTTCCCGCACGCCGCTGCCGGGATTTTGAATAAGTATTTATTGATTGAGGGATCATCCAGTTTAAAAACACGAATTTTGAGCATATTTTGTATTGCAAAGTCTAGAGAGAATGATAAAACAGTCAATGTCCAACTGCTGTTTATTATTCCCCAGGCCCCTGTGTGGTATTTGGGCTGGGCGCATGGAGTAACGACTTTTCCAAGGCTGGGGCTATTTGATTGTGTGGCCGGGGTCACATTGCCAGGCACGATCCACCGATTCCCCCATCCCTAAATGCTTCATGTCGTCCACCAACTGACTAACGTCCTCAATGGCCATGTCAGATACCAAAATTGGAGCATTTTTGCTGATGTCATAGAATTGGATGATGGGACATTTAACAGGAAAACCCTATATTTGATGGTAAGAACCATGGTTTCCGGTTAAGATTTTCCCTTAAACCAATCCAATGATGATGTCTATGTAAGGAATATGTAAGGGCAGATCCCCAGAAAATGTGGTTTGATATTTTAGAGAGACATCGAGCAGAGATATGTAGCCACAAAAAAACAAAAGTGGACGCGGAAGATATGGCTGAAAAATGTTAAATTTATTAGTATGGGAATGTATGCTCATGTTTTTATATGTTTATATATATATAATATATGTCAATGAATGGTTAGTAATTTAATATGAGTTAATATTTCTTAAAATCCCAGCCATATAATATATATAATCCCACCCATAGATATCCGACCATAATCCCAGCCATGGGACCCAGCCTGGTCCTGAGATTCTCACCCCGAGGTGACCTGAAAGATGCCATGGTCTGCAAGTCGCGCAGCTGGCGGCACGCCTTGGAAGTCTTTGCGGAGCTACGTGGGCGAGGCCGCGGCCGGGAGACTGGGAGACTGGCTGCCGACATTTGGACAGATAAAGGGCTGGGGATATGGGGTTGGGTCAATACCCAGCCCTGGAAAATCACCATTTTTAATGGGTAAGCCATCTATAAATGGTTAATAATGGATATATGGCTATGGGTCAATACCTATGAAAATACCAGCTATTTAGGGGGATGAACATCCATAAATCCCAGCTATTTTGATGTGAACTACAGGGGTACTATTGGTTTTGACACACTGGCATATGGATCATGAAGCTATTTAGAAGACCATGAAGAGGCCATGAAGAGGATAAAGTTTGACATCGAATTGATACTTGCTGGGTGCTCATGATTCATGTTGGACATGACCATGTCGAGTGCTGGGAGCTTTGGTGAAGACTGCTAGCAACGGCAGTGCCAAATCCATTGAACTCCGGTCTCAAAGCTGTTGTACCATGTTCTTTTCCAGGAATTGCGATCGCAGATGAACATGATCTAAACTTGAAGATCACATGGCCAGAATCACAAATTCATGTGATGGGGACGCAGTGTGACGCAGCCATTGCTGAGCCCCAAAAGGCGAAGCCAACATGCTGCAGTACATCTCCATTTGCTTCAGTGGTGCGGATAGTCAAAGGGTTTTTTTTCCTAGGCCGGTGGTGGTCAGGTATTTAAAAGGAACGTACAGTCTATAGATAGATAGATATATATATATATTTATTTATTATATATATATGTATTTATACATATAAAATCTTACAGATATAATTTGGTGTTCTTCCACTGTTTTTCTGAGCTTTTTTGTTACCACTGGTTTGAAGCCACAAATTTCACGATGGACCTTGGTGAGGTCCCAGGGCTGCCTGGGTAAACCGTTAGCTGCCTTGTACAGTCTGAAGGTGATGGACAGGAAGAGAGAGATGCACGAGGTTAATATAAGATGCTACATCGTGTTATATTTTTACGTACATAAACACACACATGTGTATATATAAATATATATATATATATGTAATGTATGTATCAATCATATGGTATTATAGGTGATGATTAGCTTTATATTATCCAAGCAGGACAGCGCCAGCTATCGCGTCCGAGGTACAGCTCGATGATCAGCGCCCTGGGCGAAGCTCAACAGTTGCAGCGAGCGCAGGAGTTGTACGAAGAGATGCAGCGGAAGCTGCTTGGGATTTCGGCCGGGTGTTATCCTTTGGTAAACTAACATAGCCATTGAAAATTAAATGGCATATTTATAGTGATGTACATGATTTACCCGTTAAACATGGTGATGTTCCATAGTTTTTTTTGTTTACTGGAGGGTCTACCCTCCCAAAATGATGGTTTTACTCCAAACAATGAGGGGTTTCGCTCGCCAAAATTCTAGGGTTATATAATCATTGGAATTGAATGAGGATTTGACCGACTCATATGTTCATATGGGGAGATATAATTGGGATATACACTCTGATAATCTAGCCATGGAAATCACAGGATCATTACCTTGAAATAACTACAGTAATTTCCCATGGCTCTGTGAAGTTACTAGTCGGTAGACAAATAGTTTTACTTTGGTTTATGTGCATATATTGACTGACACATATGTAGATAGATTCTTGGATAGGTTCTGTTTATATATGTCATATGTCAAGTATGAATCTCATGTTCATGCTTTAAAAGTTGGCAACCAGGCAGAGGAAGGGACGTTCACAAGCCAAGAGTACGCATGAATATGGTGCACTTTCCAATGATGATTGGGAGCCCCTGCCAGTTTTTGTCAGCAGGGGTATGTCCTATGATGCCCTCAGGTTTGGGATTCCCAAACCGGAGGCCTGGACGGGTTTCCCGACCGAGAATTCGAAAATTGTTCCCCTAGGCCTTGCTTCCTGTCGATGCTTGAATGAAAACATTGTATACTTATTTATATTGTGTGAACGGTTTAATGTTACATCGACAATACATCGACAATAGTAAAGGCCCCCCCTATTTTTTTTTTTAAGGGGGGGTCTGCTTTGCAATAGTAAATCGAAAATCTCAACTCTTCTCCAAGGCTTCTGTAAGGTTTTGACAAATCCTCTCTTTTCTGATAGGCTCTGATGGGATCTTCATTGGATTCTGATTGAGAACCTCTGTTTTCTGATAGGCTTTGGTGAGAATCACAATTTAAAACCATTCAACCACAATTAAAAACACTAAGGAAGAAGGGAAAAATCAGCTAGAGCCAGAAAGGTTGTTTTTTTATTGCAAGTGCTAATTCAAATTTTTAATTGCAAATGCAAGGGCCTGCAAGGGGGTACCCTTTGTGGACCTGTTTTTTGCATTTTTTTAAACGGATTTTAATTAAAAAAACAGTTTTTTTGAAAAGGTACAGTTTTTGATTTGGTAAAGCTTTGCTTTGTTTTTTGCTTTTGGAAAGCATGCAATCACAACTTAAAACCATTCAACCACAATTAAAAACACTAAGGAAGAAGGGAAAAAAATCAGCTAGAGCCAGAAAGGTTGTTTTTTTATTGCAAGTGCTAATTCAAATTTTTAATTGCAAATGCACGGGCCTGCAAGGGGGTACCCTTTGTGGACCTGTTTTTTGCATTTTTTTCAAAGGATTTTATTAAAGAAAACAGCTTTTTTGAAAAAGGTTAAGTTTTTGATTTGGTAAAGCTTTGCTTTGTTTTTTGCTTTTGAAACGCATGCAATCACAATTTAAAACCATTCAACCACAATTAAAAACACTAAGGAAGAAGGGAAAAAATACAGCTGAGCTGTAACTGGTTCTGAGTTTTTTTCCTGCATCCATACTAAATCTCAATTAGCCCTTGTACAATTTAGTATTGGAAAAATCTAATAATTTGGGAATTTTCTCAAAATTATTTCCAGCTATTGCGAATGCAGCACAATTATTGCAGATGCTCTGGACCAAGATTGATGTTTGTAATTTAAAATCAATAAGGCCTAATTTAAAATCAATAGGGGCTGAAAAATCAGATTCTGAAAATTATGTGTAGCTATTGCACGCGCTTTACTATTGTCCATCCAACATTACATTCTAGCATTTATATGCATGTATGTCTATATATATATGGTACGTGTATATGCATATAATATATATGTATATATATATGTATATATATATATGTGTGTGTGCGTGTGTGTGTGTGTGCACCTTCAGATGCTCAATGATGATTTTTATAATAATATATATATACACAATCATATATATATATATATATGTGACTCTGTGTGCAGTGTGTTTTGAATGCCCATATGCATATATGTAATTATTTTATACCAGCAATACCTAAGGGGTTCCAATTGGTTGTTGACAACAGTGGTTGCTAAGGGGTTCCCATTGGTCACCCCTTCAGATCGATTGCACATGGAAACGGAGATACATGGACACTCTGCCATAGAAACACTTGACACGCGTGCCATGGGCGTGTCATGTGCATGTCATGTGAATGTCATTTGAAGCCACATTGTGTCCCAATTGGGCCCTCTCAGGGAAAAGGGGTCGCCAATGGGAACGCCTTAAGACTTAAGATGTGTCAGTTTTGTGGCACACCTTGTTTTTACTCTGGGTGTTGACCCATGTCCAGACCATGGTCACCAAAAAAACGTTTCCAATTGGTGACTTGGTGACCTTTGTTAAGACGCTCCTATTGGAGCCTTCCTTTAGGTAGCTGGGTAGCTCTTGCACACACACATACATATTATTGCGCATGAAAGGTTCACCAATGATGTGCCCATTCAATGATCATAGATGTGTTGCTGAGTGCTGATTGGCTGATTGGCTGCTTCGATTCCTCGTGCCGGACTGCTCATCCACTCATAAGATTCACATAGATTCACCTTGTCCTCCGGTGCATCCTTTGCAAGGATGCAGCCCAGAAACTGTCCCGCCTCAACGCAGAGTTGCAGCAGCACTTGACGAACGAAGATTGGTCGAGTGCTTTGCTGCTTGGCGCTTGGTTGATGCTTGGGGTTGGCCATGGTTGGCCTAGAAGAATCGGAAAAAACAGAATTATATAATCATATGGTGAACATATATATTATATTGGATGATATTGACATTCACCATTGTGATTTTTTCAGTATATAAGCAACAGAGTATTTTGTTTGCTTTAAATGATATTCAATAATATATGACAGATTTTGTAGGTGAGGTGGAGGTGTCCCAAGTGATGACAGTGTCAGCAATACCCACTTAAGTAGGATTCCTTGACTGTCAGGGTTGATTCCGGTTTCTGTCGCGTTTTGTATTCTCGATGCACCAGTCTTAGATCCATGAGTTCCGCAGTGAAGGACACCTGCAGGACATCAGCCACTGTTATCCGAAAGTGGAAACACGCAAACAGATACATGTTCAACCCATGGTTTTCCGTGTGGAAGATGATCTGCAAATGGTCTTTGTTGTCGATATCAACCATGACCATATCTATGTTGTTTATTGGAGGGTACTTGGGTACCTCACCTGGATATTTTTGAGGTATGCAAAGATGAGGAACTCTTGCTCCAATAGCCCCATGAAATCATCATAGAATCCTCATGAGCCCGCGGCAACTGATGGTCATCCCACATGAATCCACTTTAGGCACCTTTGGAGACAGCTCCATGACGAGACGTGGCCGGACACCGCGATGGCTGGGAAGCTGGCGATGGCATGTGACCCTTGGCGTTATATGATTTATTTTTATATATAGTGTTTTTTTTTTTCCGGGGGGATGGTTATAGATTAATATCCACCAATCTAAACCATCCCCAATAGAACTTGTTAATCATAAACCATCCCCAATATTGTTTATGATTTCTAACTATCTATTTATGTTGATTTGGGGTTTACCATTTTTATTGGGGATTGATTCGGCCATTGGGTTTACCACATTGTCAATAGTCATCCTGGAGTGGATCGATGGATGTGTATGTGTGCTGCGGTCCACTGTCTAATCTAACATTGGAATTTGCTGACGTCTTCCCAAGAACGGATGTTTGAATACGAAGAAGTTGCTGCTATCCATGGCTAATAAACCTCATTTACTCATAATAATCATATAATCCCCATGACATGAGGTTTTTATCTATCATATAATCATAATTTAATATATCATTATGCAGAATTATATGATGCTTTATCTATCCCCCGTACATCTCAAACTTTGACCCAGAGCTGCCAGAGCCACATTTGGGTCCGACGAACCGTTCATTCGCAATATTGGCAACTACATCCCCATATATATATACATATATATATATTATATAATGCACATACGTATATACAGATACATCATGAGATCTAATTTGTTTGTGTTTTTATTTTTCTTGCACCTTCACCAACACAGCTTTGGTTTTGCCATGGTTTTGACATGTTTTGACCCATATCCATACCGTCCATGCCAGTGCTCCATGATCCAACCAGGCAAAGACAGGGCAGTGGCAGCAGCCATCCATCACTCGCACCTGTGCCGAGAGTGCCGTGGCTTGAATATGTTTCACCAAAAAAAAAATATAGGGAACCTGATTCCATTGAAATTCAGGCTTCCCTAGTTTCAAACGAGTCTTTTGTGAATAATGCTTGCACAAAAAAAATGTTGGTAGTTCATAATTATAGTTTGTGATGGTTGGGAGTATATCATATTATATCGTATCCAATTAGATTACGGCATCTCTAAATGCATTAGCATCCAAGTATTATCCAATCCGATTGCTATATTATATCCAGTTATTGCTTGCTGACTTTGTATGGCACACTGGGGCAACCTTCGTCCCTTCAGTTATATAAACATGGACCATTTTCGGCAAGAGTGGAGATGTATTGTTGTTTGAAATTGAAATACGGTCACAAAAGTTTCTAAGGTTCACCATGCACAATCATTTCGGTATGGATCAATGCTTATGGTGCTTATCTTTATTTATTTATCTATTTATTTATCTATTTATTAGCGTTCTTGTCACGATTGTATGTTCACATCAAATTTGGGGGATTATAACGTCCATTTGCCAGCTGTTTTTGAAGGAAAACACCAGGGTTGATGCCTGGCCCAGGCAAGCAATGGGAGCGTACCCTGGAGATGTTGCAGAAGATGAATCAAAGGGCCCTGCAGGCTGTGTTCCCACTTAGTGACTGGCTAGTACGAGTAGATACATCCCATTTATATATATATATATATGGGATACACGAATTGGTGACTTACTACCTTTTAGAACCACAGCTACCAATTCCGTACATCAGATCTTTTCAGCAGCTTGTGACAGAGGTATTGAACAGTAGTTCTAGTTTGATCTGATGTATCAAGAGACTACATGTTCCAAATTTTGGAGGTGTGACAAACTTCCTCAAAAACACCCATTTCCAAACCATCCATATTTCCCATTTTTCACGCAAAAATGATCTTACCCTCTGGTAATTTAACATAGCGAACTGGAAAATCCACCATTTTTAATGGGAAAATCCACTATTTCTATGGCCATGTTCCATAGCTATGTTAGTTTACCTAGTGGATTTACCCATTAGAAATGGTGATTTTCCATAGTTATGGGACAGTTTACCAGAGGGTGAGATCCAGTTCCAGATCCATGTCAGTCATCAAAGACAGGCAGATCCCCAGACCTACCACGCCGTGGTTATGGCCTGCGCGGGCGCGGGACGCTTTGAAGAGGCGGAGAAGGTGTTTCAAGCGCCGTGGCGGCGATCTGGATGGATCTGGAAGGGGGGTTTTTCTGGGGTTTAATGTGGCTTCAAACGGGTTTCGTAGGGTTTAGTAAGAATTTGATGGGATTTGATGGGATTTCATGGGATTCAGTGGGATTTATGGTAAAGTAATGGGGGTTGAAATGGATATGATTCACTATCCAGAGGTTAGGTGGGAGCGGATCGGAGCTAGAGGTATCCATATTCCCTGCTGAATGGGGAGCGAAGGAGCTACTAAGAGATTTTACCAACCATATGATCATTAGTTGTTATTTTGTGATCATAGTGTTTTTTTTTGGAGATTTATGGCCCGACTGATGTGAGCCTGTGGGGAGTTAACATGAGTTCATTATAGTTTATCTATGTTTATCTGAGCTGATTTGTAATTGGGATATGATTAGGATGCATATTCAACCATAGGACATGTGTTTTATTTCGGTATCCAACTTGTTGCCAACAAGTTGGGAATAATCAGGACACAATGGATATAATAGTTGGGAGATGCAAAACGTAATGCAAATATGATTTTAATTTTAATACATTTTGATATGTGTTGCTATTATTTATTGGGATATAATGAGCAACCATATGATATTCGGGCGTGACTGAACATGAGAGATTTAGTATATCAAAAATAGAGCTTGACCATCTGACAGTTCGGAACTTCGGGATTCCCCGGTGTGAGATGAGTCCCAGAATGTTCCCATAGCAATCCCACTGAACCAGGTCACGTTCCATGTCAATGGGCTGCCTCCCAATTCCCATGGGTGCGCACTTTATAGTTGCCTTTGAATCTGAACAACACGTATTCTCTGATCCCTAAGTATATCTAGTTGCTAATACAGTAATAGTAATAATAATAACGATAATAACATTATATATATATACAGTACTAATTATATATATATGTATGATATAATATATATATATATATATGATGATATCCCTAACTCCACTGGTTCGTCATATTCCAAACTAAACTGCCTAATTATTTGGGACATAATTGCCCCATTGCTTCGACCATCGGTCGGGACCTCGGGACCTCGGCGCTTGAGGACATGAAACGTCAGGGCCTCGAGCCGTTGCTTGCCCATCATTTTGGTAGGTCTAGTGATTTATAGTGATTTAATAGGATTTTATAGTGATTCAATGGGATATTAATGGGACTTACCCTCTGGCTATTTAACATAGCCATGGTATAGATGGCCCTAATCGAAATAGAGGTTTACCGTTCTTAAAAATGGTGATGTTCCATGGCGAACTGTTAAATAACCAGATGGTAATTGTTAGTAAAGCACAAGTAAGCCATGCGCACTAAAAACACATTTTTTTACAGTTGGTATAAACATGCATAAACTATCAACTTATGATGGGTGGTTTTGATTATTGATATTATTGATTTACTAACATTGCTTTCATTTTTGTCTATGATATGTCTATTGTTTTTTCTGTATATTTAGTGATTTACTGAAGCCAATCACATTGGTTTTATGGATTTTCTTATGATGGGATACCCTCCCATGGTTGGAACCCAACGGTGCACCCAGGAGATGGGCTACAGGCGCTGCCCGTGTATTGAGGTCTTGTTCAAAAAACATGGCAACATAACAAAAACATTGATAGATGATTATATACCCTCTGGTAAATAACATAGACCCTGAAAATCACCAATTTTTAATGGAAACTAGTCTTCCAACCCCTATCTGCCAGGGTCTATGTTAATTTACCAGAGGGTATCTATAGATTTTGGGTGTTGATCTATCTATAATAAATATAGATGATGATAGATGACCTGTGAATCGATTAAAGATGTGATATACGACATCCATATGATTTTTGGATGACGACATCATATCTGAAGAACGAATGATGATTTGCCATCTCCAGGAAGCTCCGGCCCCGACGTTCATTCGGTGAACTTCACCCTGGCGGCCTACGAGGCACCTGCGGGGTTTGAAGTCTGGAGATGTCTGGAGATGTTTCGGATGCATGATCAGCCATGTATCCATTCTCCATGTGCAATTGTTGAGATTTGGAGATCTCTAAGTGCATTTGAAGACTGGCTTGCGCTATGTTCATCCCATCCTTACCAGACCTGACTTTATGTAAACTTTATGTATCCCTGAAATTCACCATTGCAATTCCGAAATCATCAGGTATTGACAGTTCAGTTTCATCAACGTATTTGCATGTCACGGTTCTAAACACAGGTCATAGCATTTTGGCATGACGGAGCTAGAATATGGTAGAATATCATAGCACCAGTTTCGTGTTGCATGGCTATGCCCTCCCAACCACATCAGGAGTCGAGCAAAGCTGGAGAGTGGCAACGCGCTCTGCGAGTCTTTGACGAAATGGAGGGAAAGATCACTCCCAACGCTCAGACGTGCCCCGGCATCTCATGTTTGTCAATCGTGACTGTAGATGAATGGAAGAAAGAACTTTTAAAGATCCAGGCTGGGAAGTTTTAGTGTGTAAACCCTATTTAGTGTGTAAACCCTATATAAACATACCCAGGCAGCATAAATCAATGCTATAAACCATCTTTTTATGGTACAACCGTTGGCCTTGATTTCACCGGGATCAGGTACCGCTTGCTGATGTCCATTTGCACTTCTGCGGGCCAGTGGCAGCAAGCCTTGCGCGTTTTGAGGACTGGATCACATCCTGGCAGCAGTCTGCTGGGACTGGATGCCGCCATAGAAGAAGTAAATTGAGATCTTGTTCTCGATGTGGCTTCCCAAACACCAGTATACAACATTCATATTATATTATATTATATCATATATAACATCAATTAACATCAATTAACATCAATTAACATCAATTAACATCAATTAACATCAATTAACATCAATTAACATCAATTTTAACATCAATTAACATCAATTAACATCAATTAACATCAATTAACATCAATTAACATCAATTAACATCAATTAACATCAATTAACATCAATTAACATCAATCATCAATTAACATCAATTAACATCAATTAACATCAATTAACATCAATTAACATCAATTAACATCAATTAACATCAATTAACATCAATTAACATCAATTAACATCAATTAACATCAATTAACATCAATTAACATCAATTAACATCAATTAACATCAAAACATCAACATCAATTAACATCAATTAACATCAATTAACATCAATTAACATCAATTAACATCAATTAACATCAATTAACATCAATTAACATCAATTAACATCAATTAACATCAATTAACATCAATTAACATCAATTAACATCAATTAACAGCAATTAACATCAATTAACATCAATTAACATCAATTAACATCAATTAGCATCAATTAACATCAATTAACATCAATTAACATCAATTAACACCAATTAACATCAATTAACATCAATTAACATCAATTAAACATCAATTAACATCAATTAACATCAATTAACATCAATTAACATCAATTAACATCAATTAACATCAATTAACATCAATTAACATCAATTAACATCAATTAACATCAATTAACATGCAATTAACATCAATTAACATCAATTAACATCAATTAACATCAATTAACATCAATTAACATCAATTAACATCAATTAACATCAATTAACATCAATTAACATCAATTAACATCAATTAACATCAATTAACATCAATTAACATCAATTAACATCAATTAACATCAAGTAACATCAATTAACATCAATTAACATCAATTAACATCAATTAACATCAATTAACATCAATTAACCCAAAACTCCCCATGTTTTTTTTAGAGCTGGGACCATCATGGCAGGAGGAGCCCTTCTGTGCCGGTTCCCCGCGAGTTGAAGCGGGAGCAGTTGAGGGCGCTGGATGCAGGTGCGATGGCCATCGATGGCCATCGATGGCCATGATGCCACCAGATCTGCCAAATGACCTGCCTATTATATATATATATATATATATTATCCAGCTACTTCAAAGTGACCCTTTGATATATGGGCTCCCCAATTAGGTAACTTAACAAATTATACCTCAAAGGGTCACTTTGGAATAGCTGGTGAACATCAAAGGGGTCACATGTATATAACAAAAGGTCACTTAGGGATACTTAGTAATTAGTTGGGGTTACTTAGGGATACTTAGTAATTAGTTGGGGTTACCTCATGTTCATATTAGATGTGTCATTGCAACCCATATATCTTAAGCTTATACTTAGGGTGAAGATAAACAAATGAACATCTTAGCCTGTCCCATCCTCTCCAACACTTTTCACCCCCTCCCAACCGCACGGTGACGATTGTCAACGTTGCCAAGCACCACTTTGTGGTAGAGGCTTGCATGGGCAGCTGGTGGTCGCATATGGTGGTTGGGCTATGTAAATTATATGTCATGCATGATGTGATATATACCATGTATATTATATGATACAACATAGTGCATTCAACCATTCGCGATCACCATCCATCTCATATTAATTTTCCAATCTACGGAGCCATCTTACACACACATAGGCCGCCCACCTTTGTAGGACTTGACGTCCCAACTTCCTTGCTGTTGCCATCAGCGCGAATTGCTTCACTTTTCCTACCTAAGTTCCATAACCATCTAAGCACTGATACAACCAAAAACACGTGCGCAGCTTGTACTGGAAACACATGATTCACACACGCAAATTAAACGTGCAAGCAACTAGATCTTCATCCCCGTAGCACGACGTGTGCATAGGGGATAATTTGAAAGCTTGATCGAGGACGAGATGGTCAAGCCTTATTGTCCGAACAAAGCATACCTGCATACATACAGCTGACATATACACACAGATGAAAACCACTTGATAAACCAAGTAGCTTGTGTAGCTTTGGACGGAGTTTCCAGAGTAAAAGGTTTTGGGCAAGAGCTTCTACAGCAAGACCTCGCATTAAAATTACCCAATTCCATGAATGCGCAGTGCACACATGTAGCGCGATGTCACATATTATGCACGCACATAAAAATCATATAGCATGTGCATGTCACATCTCCCAGGTAAGGCACTGTTGAGAGCACTGTGGAACAAGTAGTTTGCAGATTGCAACTTTGACAAGCAAACGTCGGGTAGAATGATGCCATGTTTCAACGACACTGCTTCTCGAATTGCCACAGCATTGACAAACACTGCAGCACGCAACCTCACGCCAATGCACAGCACCAATGCGCAACGCCATTCCAACATGTACTGTAACATGCATACCAACCAGCCAAATAAATAAAATGTGCAATTGTATGCACTCTAGCCAAAACACTGAGCGTGGAGGTCATGAGGATGCTTATCCGCAATGGCCAGTGTAATGCCCATCAGCCATCGTGCCAAAATCACTGACTCCTCAACGTGGAAGGAGAAATGAGCTAAATATGTGTATGACACATCCTGCAGTATCACAGTTAACACACCCACCCACAAACACACACATGCAGGCAAACACATACACAAAAACAAAACTGAGGTAGGATCTGAACCGTTGAAGTATTTCTGGGCGATTGATGGATAGGAGTTGCGGCTCTTCAAGTGTGACCTGACAATCCATCCACCCCCATCAATGGTTGACATATTTAGTTCCAAACATTGCACACATTGTGTCTACATGCAGCCTAGGAGCAACTTGTAAAACAGCCCCCGGTTTCCTAGGTATATTCATGAATGTGTGACCCGACACCGATTTCACAATGAAACCCATAATACTTCATAAGTTGCAGCCAAAGACTCGGATCTTGTGGGATTTGCACAGCCGGGTGAACTGAGCATATGCATACTGCAATCGATCATCCACAGTCTCACCTACACGTGCTGTCAACTCAGTACGAACTTTAGCACACATGGCATCTATAAACAACATGCTGTATGCTACATGCAATAATAGCAATGTTTGGCTACTAGGCCTGGCCACACTTCATCGGTTTGAGATAGCTCCACAAGTGCCTTAAATAAAGGATGTCACATGCAGATCACTGTATCACATTTCTCACATGCATTCATAAAACATTTGGTATCATCAAAGTTTTTGTAAATCCCAACCAAAACACTGACGCCGCTGCATCTGGCACCAATGTCAGATCGAACACATGTAGGAAATCATAGGTCAAGACTTCAGTATGCCATCCCGGTAGTCTGACCCACGCATTCGCAGTACAAGTTGATTGTATGAATTCCGTTGTGTCCACCATCGTCGTTCTGTGAACTGCATTTGGACCAAAATGTGTAAACAACATAGGAGACCCTCTGATACGTGACGCATGGCAAGACCAACAACAATTCCGGGACAGCCATGATATACACATATGGTAGACTTTCACCAAATACTTCTCGTCTCCACGATGTGCCACCAATATGGCCCTGTAGCCATTAGCAATTTCCTTACCACCCAAATCCTTTCTCCTTGGGAGCTCTTCCGACCACGGTCCCCTTTCCAGATATCGCCCTGTCATCAACTCCACCAATGACCACACCATCCATGCGTCCATGGTATCTTGGGTTTCGTTGCATGATCTCGAGTTGTCCAGGGTGTAGGCGAGCAAACGAGTTTCCCAAATGGAACTATTTGTTGTCAAAAGTGATGCCCAACTGGTGACCATAAAACTTCTTCGTCGGTGACTCTCCGCGTCATCCCCATGCACAATGATGGGGATGCATTTACGTAGGTCTGTTTCCTTAGATATATTCTTGCCGTGAATTATACACCTTGAATTATGGTACTTCTCTATTGCATACAAGCATCAGGGTCACTCAATATGGGATGCTGTCTGAAAAAGTCAGTGCTCCGATAGTGGTCCCAGAACTTCAGTATGACCTAGGATAGCGGATAGCATGCATCATCATTGCATAAAGACAACCATGGTAGGGACACGGATCATCATCACACCTAGGCCTCCAACCCACTAATTAAGATCAGCAACATCATCATTCTCCCCGAGAAACCTCTGGCGAAAGAGCTTCATGTCGTAGTGGAAAATCGAACCAAACCTCAGAGCGGGTAGCATGGTCAACCTTTCTAGAATAGGATGCAATGCCACACATGTGTGCACATACATGCATGCTTCAGTGCATAGTTTAGCCATGAGTCACTTCACTTGGTAAGAACATGTGCCAGGAATCGATGTAGTGTTTCTTCTCTCGCGATGGATCTTCCAGTACAACATCAACCCTTAGTAGATAGGGCTGCCACAACTATTGGAAGAACATTTAACATATGCAGTTCATTTGCATGCATGCCATATATGTTTTGCATATGTATAGAGCTAAAGTACTCAAAGGGTGTAGGCAGCATCTGTCTCCATTCCTGCCTTTCAATCCAGCGCCAGAAATTTCGCTGAGCGTTCTTGTCATCATCCCGCTCCATGTGCATCAAGTCACGTAGATTATGCCTTGGAGGATAGGTATTATATACTAGTGATATATAGTGGGATTTGGCTCCATGCATATATATGGCCATACTATAGCACATCATGATCACATATGATAAGTTAAATGCAGATCCAGGAACGGGAGTAGTCTTCTGGGGAATCGTTTTCTCACGATACCAAGCATGGACACCAGGGTCTTGAGGCTGACCTAAACCATTTGGACATGGTCATTACCCTGTAGTATGGGAAAACACATCTGACAGGATTTGATGCATATACAGGGTTGTAGTCATGCAGCTAAGATTCTTTTCACCCGAGCTCCAAGAACTCTTCAACAAGGTCCATGGTTCGATTGGAACTATGAATATGCTAAATTCTCCCCCATGAAATATAGTAAAGGATGGGTTGCAAATCAATAGATTGATTGACACACACACACACACTGCATTTAGTGATCACAACATTAATACATTTTTGAGGAACCCTTGATAAAACAATACCCCGATTAGTCTATCCCAATAATTTTTGACTTTATGTTGTATATCCATTGAGGTTCCCCTCCCTTCAGAGCCACCACGATCACAAGACACCAAGTCGAACTGCTTGTGCAGGCTGGCTCAACCAAAGCATTGCAAAGACTCACTGCGAGGCGGCAGTTGGGCTTCACGTTTATTCCGGGCACAGGGTTGGTTTGTTCACCATAGCTGATAGGTTTCATGGCACAATCTGAAAGATCGTGTTCCCCAAAGATTGTAGCTGTCAGAATCTGACGCTATCCCCCGAAGGATTGCCAACCATTTCGGCTAGCTGTTCCTAAAAAGAAAGGACCAGACTTCTTTTGGTTGGGAACTTTTGACCAACGCCACCAATCACCCATCAATGAAATTAGCATACATCAACCAAGAATCAACCAGGTCAAAATAGTCTTGTCTCAACATATTTTGGGGTGTGGGTGGACATGGTCTAGTCGTCAAGGCGAGCTCATCCTCATGTCACCGAAAGGTGGTTCTCTATATGTTGTGGCTGCACAACACCAGAAGTTGGAAGATCAACATAACATAAATCATAATTGATAGTTATTGCCAATGACATACCATTAGTGCATGTATTTTTGTTTATAACAATGGTCTCAGGGTTAATGATGCCTTTCTCAATCTTCCTCATCAGAACCACCGAAAGAACTGCCGCTGTGATCAGGCTCTTTGTCCGCATCACCAGCTGGTGCCCTCTTCTTGGGACCCTTTGCTGCATTGATGCGACGCTTGGCATCACGCCAATCCACTTCAACTACATTTAACATGGGTTTCTTTACATCTAACCATTCACCTACCTCTTCGGGGATGATCTCAGACAAAGGCTTGTTTGCCATGTCGCTGGCTTCACCGAATAATTCCGGCAAAGTTGATACGTGTTGTCGAAGCACATTCACCTGAGTTGGTAACCGGCAACAACTTGGGTGTAAAGCATCCAAGGGTTACAATATGTTCTAAAAACCAAATTTATATGGTACCATGTTTTATCTCACTATGATTTGGGCTAGGGACAAGCTCATCGGAATTTCGCAGATTCATAGCTTCCATCTCTGCAATTGTGACAGGCAGGCCATTGACGCATTTCTTCAACCTTTGATGGGATGAATGTGCCAAATAGAATCAACTCGAAAAGAATGAAAACATCAAATGAACAGAATTTGGTTCAACATAATTATTTTGCAACTTGGTAGCTTCGAAACAAACTGCTTGAGGTCTGACGAAGCCGTCTGTTCCGCACTTCGTTCTTTCTTGCATTTCTTGCTCTTGATTGCCCCAGTCTTAAGATCCATCATGGGTTGACCCTCTAAACTATCGAACCCAGTCTTCAACTGCTTTGCAACCATCTCTTTCATGGACGCACTGCGGACTCGTCCGCCAACTTTGATCTCCGTCTCGCCTTTTGTGCCCGAGGAAGTTACTTCAGCAACTTCCTTGAGGACTTTGAACATTCGAGCAGCTTGATTGTTGGGGGCTTGTGGGTGTGGAACACCGGCCTGTCCTAAGATTTGAAATAAGCAAAGATCATATCATGATCCCAATTATGGCTCACCAGTGCTGGGTGTGCATGTTAATTTACAACCAACTTCGAAGCCAAGAGTCCCTTGGTGAGCTCAGCAATGAAAGCCTTCGACTCCTTGGATTTCCCGTAGAGCTTGTAGAGCTGCAGCTTGGTCACCTAGGGACCAGTTGGAGTGAACCGACTTAGAGTGTAATCATGGAGGACAAATTGTGTGATATCATTCACATGAATTCCCAATATAGCTTGGACACTGTGACATATTTGTCACTTCTCAATTGTTCACACCAACGGACATACTTCTCTTCAACAGTGATGGAGTCCAGTTTGCCATCGCTGAGCATCCATTGTTTCAACATAGTCCACCTAGGGGAGATCTATACTTATGTGGGTATGGGTTGTGCTGATGTTTTATTGTCTTTTATGGGTTCGTAATATGAACAAATAATCCATTGGTGGTACTAGTACCATGAAATTTGAAATTAGCCATGGATTTTTTCCCAACCCCCACCTTTCACCATCCGTTGACAAGCTAAACTTGGCTAACAGCGCTGGTTCACATGAACGTGTGATGGCACGACGTAAGGCACTACCCTCTGGTAAACTAACATAGCTATGGAAAATCACCATTTATAATGGGTAAATCAACTATAAATGGGCCATTTTCAATAGCTATGTTAGTTTACCAGAGGGTATATTGCCGCTTTCTCTCATCATAGGGCATCTGCTTGGGAGTCGCCATTTCACTGATGCTAGCCTTTTGCTGATCACTCAACTTCATAATCCGAGCTTTTTTCCCACGTACACTTGGATCCTAAAGGGGGTCATGGGTGATTATGTGTGACCATGTCGAGCTGCTATTATAGTTAACCCAATCCTAATCAATATTTTGGCACATTGGAAATGAAGCCTTTAGAAATAATACCCAACAATACCCAATAATATCCAACACATCGCAGTGAGTAATCCAGGCAGTCCTCAGATGCAACAGTGCCAGCAGGACTGCTGCTGGTCAGTGGGGGACTTGGAAGGTCCTCGAACAGGTCCAGGCTTGGCATCGTCCGGACACGTTCAATGGGAGGTGGTGGTGATGTCAACGTTGACGAAATCTGACGGCCACATGGGGTTCATCTTGGAGGTGTTTGTTTTTTTTTTTCCAATGTTTTTTTTGGGGATAGGTGTGGAAAACAAAAACTGATAAATTTTGCCAAATGAAAATGTGTGAGAAGGCCCACCACGGATAATGTATTGATCAAACCAGAGAACAACTTATAAGACTACTGCAGATTCATTCATGTGGTATCATATGATAGTTGTACCTGGCCTCATCGCAACTCTCGCCAGACAAGTCCTCATCATTTTCCTCATAAACTTCTTCATCAAACCTCAGCTTCTTCTTTTCTGGAGTGTGTCCAGTAGGGGCACCGTTGTGACCCCGCTTGGGGGCATCCAAGATTGCAAGTGTCTTTCGATTTTTGTTCACATTCCCACTCTGGTCACTGCTTGCTGTCGTTGAAGTATCACTTGCTGGACTTTTTATCTTGTTTTGGTCATTTTTCTTTGCAAGTGCTAGTGTGTTCATCTCTCCTGCATCCTTCTTCTTGTTGTCAGCTGTTGCCTCTGATGCCTTGGCAACAACTGGATGTGTTTCCTTCTTTGCTTTGTCTCCTCCAGTGGAGTCAGGTGCGACATGTGTGTCGTCTTTCTTCTCCTGCTTCGTGCCGCCCTCCTCCACATCACCTGTCTTACATTTCTTAGTTTTCTTTTCCTTCTTTTCCTTTTTCTCTTTCTTCTCCTTCTTATCTGTGATCGATCCTCCACAGCTGTTCGGTTCTGCAGATGCATTCTGGGCATCAGCCTTCTGACTGCTCTTGCTATCTTCTCCTTCCTTCTCAAAGGTCACATCCTTCTTGGATGCCTTTGCCTTCGTCTTTTCTGCATCCTTCTCACTGGTCTCATCCTTCTTGGATTCTCCTGCCTTCGTCTTCTCTGCATCCTTCTTCTCACTGGTCTTGTCCTTCTTGGATGTCTCTGAGGTCTTCTCTACATCCTTCTTGTCCTTCTTGGATGCTTCTGCCTTCGTTTTCTCTGCATCCTTCTCCTCACTCGTCTTGTCCTTCTTGGATGCTTCTGCCTTCGTCTTCTCTGCATCCTTCTTCTCACTGGTCTTGTCCTTCTTGGATGCCTCTGCTGTCTTCTCTGCATCCTTCTTCTCACTGGTCTTGTCCTTCTTCGATGCTTCTGCCTTCGTCTTCTCTGCATCCTTCTTCTCACTGGTCTTGTCCTTCTTGGATGCCTCGGAGGTCTTCTCTACATCCTTCTTGTCCTGCTTGGATGCCTTTGCCTTCGTCTTTTCTGCTTCCTTCTCACTGGTCTCATCCTTCTTGGATTCTCCTGCCTTCGTCTTCTCTGCATCCTTCTTCTCACTGGTCTTGTCCTTCTTGGATGCTTCTGCCTTCGACTTCTCTGCATCCTTCTTCTCACTGGTCTTGTCCTTCTTGGATGTCTCTGAGGTCTTCTCTACATCCTTCTTGTCCTTCTTGGATGCTTCTGCCTTCGTCTTCTCTGCATCCTTCTCCTCACTGGTCTTGTCCTTCTTGGATGCTTCTGCCTTCGTCTTCTCTGCATCCTTCTTCTCACTGGTCTTGTCCTTCTTGGATGCCTCTGCTGTCTTCTCTGCATCCTTCTTCTCACTGGTCTTGTCCTTCTTCGATGCTTCTGCCTTCGTCTTCTCTGCATCCTTCTTCTCACTGGTCTTGTCCTTCTTGGATGCTTCTGCCTTCGTCTTCTCTGCATCCTTCTTCTCACTGGTCTTGTCCTTCTTGGATGCTTCTGCCTTCGTCTTCTCTGCATCCTTCTTCTCACTGGTCTTGTCCTTCTTAGATGCCTCTGCTGTCTTCTCTGCATCCTTTGTGCCCTTCTTGGATGCCTCTGCTTTTGTCTTCTCTGCATCCTTCTTCTCACTGGTCTCATCCTTCTTGGATGTCTTTTCCTTCGTCTTCTCTGCATCCTTCTTCTCACTGGTCTCATCTTTCTTGGATGTCTTTACCTTCGTTTTCTCTACATCCTTCGTCTCACTAGTCTTATCCTTCTTGGATTCCTTCACCTTTGCCTTCTCTGCATCCATCATCTTCGTGGTCCCATCCTCCTTGGATGTTGTTGCCTTCATCTTCTCTACATTCTTCGTCCCAGTGGTCTCATTCTTCGTTGTGCTCCTAAGTTTCTCTTTTGGTCCTGTTGTCTTCACAAGGTCTGTGGAACTTGCTGCACCAGGACTTGGACCATCCCTTTCCTTTCTACTTTTTGACTGCTTCTCAACTTGGGCAGCCTTTGTCTTAGCCATCAGTCCTATGAGGGATTGGTGAGAACTGCCATAAGTAAGCTAGTGGGGTTTACTTATGTTCAAACTGGTATTGCCATGGTTAAAATCGTATTTGTGGAGGAAAATTTGAAGGATTATATAAGGTGAACATAGTTGAACATATTTTTGCAACTTTGGGTCCTCAAACGGCAACTGACAGAGTTCCACCAAAATGAAACTGACCCAATTTTGAGCACTAAATCGACACGCAACTGACACGCATCACCTTCGATATATGAAGTGACCCTTTTGATGTTTAAGTGACCTTTTTGATGTTTAAGTGACCCTTTGAACTATCTAAGTGACCCTTTTGATATATACAAGTGACCCTTTGAGGTATGGTCAAATTTCCAACTGACACGCGAATGACACGCATTGACACGCACTATTTGGCCATAAAAATAGAAAAAAACAAAACCATTTGAACCAGTCAATTTGCAGAGGCATTGGCAAATGGCCCCCCAGATCTCAGTTGGGTTGGTGCTGCTGGCAAGATGCTATGTTTTTTTTTACCCCAAAGCTTGTCATGTAGATCTGTGTCAACAACACAGGCCATATCGTATTGAACTCCGTATGGAGCTGAACATCTAATTGTAAGGATTTACCAGGCCAGCTAACATCTCTCAGGCTCATCATCGCTATCTTCGCATCGGCAGTCATGGCTCACCATGAGTAATGTGTTGTACTCCTGCCTGAGATGAACAGGCAGGGAAGTAGTAGGAACTATGGGTTGATATTTGATGATCCAACTATTGCAAATTTGATTTATGTGGGACCTCATATGCCTTAAACATGTTATGGTGACTCTCCTTCTGGGACCCCCACTCTGACAGATAGGCACGTAGTTGAGGAGCCCAACAGCTAAGACAAATTCGCTCTTGGGAGATGCGCATCAGGAACTCCAGCCATTGCTCACGGGTCATTTGGGAAGCTGGCATACTAAGAACACAAAACAAGCAATGAGCTGCTAATGGCTCCAATGTTGATATTTTGAACCCCCAACGATCGACAACCACTAGTTCAGCATTTCTTTTTGGGCACTTCCATTGGTCGAAATGTTGGATAACCCCTTTGATCAGCAATAATTCCCCCATCCTTTGGAATCAACCAAGCCCCCCTCAAGAATCCCAGACAATTGGCATTATAATATGCACCCCCAAAGTCAAACAATAACATACTTTTGAGGGTAACAGTGCCAGTGTACCCTGCCATTGCGTAGATTTTGATCACTCCGGAGATCGCCAGTGGCACTTGTCACGACCCAAAAGGAAATCGTCAAGACATCCCTGATCATCTTCATGAGGATCTTGAGGGGAAATTGAAATGTCCTGGCAAAGTCTAGCCAGGCAGGCAAACCAATGATGTTTTCCCGTGTGTTGGTAAATTAAAGGGCTAAGCCAGGGATATCATAATTCCATTGATGCCTTACCCCCATACAAAAACGTAATATTGCTTGGAATAGTGAATGCCATTGGACCCATCGACATTTTTTTTCAAATGATTATGTGAGAGTCATGGGGTTCCCAAACCACACACAAAAAAAATAATATAAACGATAACCCTTCTCCGGGGATGGTTCTGGTTCTCCAGTTGGATGGAAAAGGGCTGCAAGAGCTAGTCCAAATTGCAGTGGGTATTCCCCAGATCGTTTTAGTGACTTCGGCTTTCCGTTGACCTTCTTCTTGCCACTGCTGTCAACAGTGACGGTGACCAAAGCTTTCTTTCCATGGATCCTGCAAGGCGAGCATGACCAAACAGTGAAGCATAAACATCAGATGGAAGAGCGGCTACAGGGTTAAGGTTGGCTGCCAGGGATGTTATGTCCTGACACTAGTTGTCACTACATTGGACGAGGCCCCTAAGTGCCACGATATCCTGAATGCTACTGCTGTGGCAAGAGCGAGCACCTACACACAGAATTGCCCACTGGTCGACATGACCTGCTCCCTATGCGGGATTGAGGGGCACATGGAAGATCATCGAGTTTCAGAACACAACCGATGGACATCGGAAACCTTGTGGAACATGCATGTGCTCATCCACACCTGGATTCCCACCCTCATAGCCCAGTAATTAATCATAACCCATTCATTGTCGAAAGTGCCCACTCCTTTCCAGGGCAGCTTTGAGCATCTTCACATTCAGAGGCCGGTAGAGGGAGTGCAGGTTGCCCAGGGTCCCATACAACCTGACGTTCAGCTGGGCACACTATTTGCACACTAATTATATATAATATGCTAAGGGTTGTGGGTGGTAGCTCAACAGTTGATATGGCACATTGCCTACATATATAGTCTCCCCTCAAAAAAAGTATATTGGTAGGACTATTGCATGTAGGGTCCTTCACCCGATGGATTGGGTTTAAGCTGAGGCACACTGTTGGTTTCAACGTTGGAGATCCGAAGTCCCCCATGTTGAATGCCACCCTCCTGGGAATGGCTGGTAGGATAGATTATCTTTTAAAAGCCAATTGGTATCACCAATGCTACAACAAGACTTGCAACAACTTGGGTTGTACGCTACCATGTATGCCATAAGTCGCATGATTCCATGTTGAGTTCGCAGGCACTGGCCAAGAGGAAGCTATAGCATTCTGTCCTGCACCCAGCCCAATGGAGGAATTTGCGGACAGGTCGCCACATCCACATGACCTGGGCACATAACAGATTACCCATGGATTATTTTTTTAGCTGTCCAACTATGCTTTACATGTTTTATTCACACCTCAAACATATATTGATTATTTGCAATTGCTATAGATGGTTTCCCCTAAAAAGACGATATATTGAGACAAGGTACTGATGACTGCGGCTGTTCGATGAGAATCTTCACATTGCGCTTCACAGCATAGAACAATCTGAGTTGAGCGCATGTGTGGGGACATCAGATGTGGATATTGTGTTTGAAAGAATAGTCTCAAATATTTGACCCATCACTTCGAACATCGTAGATGTTGGTGAGTTTGATCATTCAGAAGAAAGACAAACTATTATAAATAATACAAATTTGTCAGCAAGAAACATATATATAAGTCGTAGAACCAAGATGTTGGCAAGTTCAACACATCGTTGGGAATTGCCACCAGGGTTGCTCCAAGAGCGGCCTGTCACCGCAGAGCAGAGAAACACCCAAGTTGCGCAAGGTGGTGCTACCATCAGTAGCCCCCCTGGGCGCGTGTTCCGTACCTAGGGAGGCTGTGCACATGCATAAGGTTTGCTCTACATTGGGTGAGATAAAGGGATATACTGCCTTAAGGAATACATATTCTAGACAAAGGGATACACATTCTACAAAGGGATTATATGTTACCCTTCATCACAACGGACATGACTGAGATACTGCAAGCAAGATGCAGCCATGAGGACCGTGACAAAGCCGACGGTGCGTAACAGATTGTGGTTTCCACTGTAAAGGACCTAACATCACGGTTGCATATGGTTCTTGAACCCGAACATGTGCATACGGGGAAACGCAGGGTTCAGCATATGATCAAAAAACAAGATGGATTTGTTGAAGGTGTTTTGGAATCCAATTGATTATCAAGTACTGTATACTGTAGATTGACTTTGGTGATCCATATCCCAATAGTGGTTGGATCGAACTAAGGTAGCTTAAAATATATGCATAGCCATCCATAGTTCAATACTAGTGGGATCAAATTAACATATGTATGCTAGTGGGATCGAATTATTTTACATATATTGAATGGGGTCACCCCTAGTTCAATACTGGTGGGATGGAATGTATAGTATATTGAATGGGGTCACCCATAGTTCAATACTAGTGGAATCGAATTAACATGAGTTAATATATATATCATATACTACGAGTACTAGTGAGATCTACATTGAATGGGGTCACCTATAGTTCAATACTGATGGTATCGGATTAACACAAAGATAATGGGCCAGGTCACTAATAGTTCAATACTAGTGGGATCGAATTAGGATATGCAAACATTGAATGGGGTCACCCATAGCTCAATACTGGCAGGCTCGAATCTATAGTATATTATACATTGAAAATGGTCACCAACAGCCATATCCCAGCATGTTTCCAGGGCACGTCAAATTCCTTTCCTTGGAATCCGCTCATCCTCAGGCCCTTTGACAGAGCCGCTTTTCCACTGCAGATCTCTACCTGAGGAGTCGGCTGGTGAAGGGGCGTGGAAAGTTGGATTGGTGGAATGATAAATCTTGAAACAAAATCCTGAAGCCTATAGGTCTCCACAATTGGTTAACCCAATCGATCAACTTAGAGTTTTCTACTGGCCACATATGCAATATATGCAAGCATGGTACGAAATCATTTGGAACTTCAGGCAACGGCATTTGGCCCAGCAAGAGCAGGATTGGAAGAAGGTTCCGTGCCCTCATGTTTCACCCAGGTGCCAAAAAGCAAAGGGTTTGGTCTACAGTCTACGGAAATTTGAGCCACCACCTCACAGATGTGGTTTTTTCTTCCAAGAAACCATTTGATCTCAAAGTGATTTCCACTGGTGTGCACGTGCTGAAATAGGTCTTACTGCCATAGGCTACAAACAATGCAACCACTGCAGCCCAGCACTGTTTTTTTTTCATGAGCCCCACTACAGATTTGGGTCAAATGCTACGATGTATACCGACAGAATTGCCAGTTACCACCATTTGAAGATACTGCCATTCGAAAATGCAACATGGCACCACGCTTGGGAACTTAGAGAAATTTATGGGGAAACAGACAAGTGCACTTATATGTTAACTATCGCGGCTGCCATGTTGCAAAGCACCCAGCTGTGATTTCACATAGCCAGGTCCAACCCCTGAGAAAAACCTGTACTTCATGGGACCATGGGAGGCTTCATTCAACCAACACTTGAAAGATACTTTTTTGAAACATTTGTGTTGCTAATATATTGTAAGTTTGTCTTGGGTGGAGCACCAACAAAGTTACAGCCAGGACCCAATTTACTTCTTCTTCCTCATATTCCCAGCTTTCTTGCGACGGGTCGTTCGGCCATCATGTTCTGCACTAGCCTGGAACCCATTCTTACAAGCCTGGGTCAGGGAATAGTACTTTGTACCATCCGGACTGATGTAAACCTTATAGTTTTGTCCTTTCATTTTCCCACTCATGCGTCGTCTGGTCTCAATTTTCCAACCATCCTGCGCATCAGCTAACTCGATAACTTCGAATTTCCTTAGCTCTACTACAGATGTCTGATGAACAAACAACAATAAACAGAAACAACCCTGTGACTTATGGCATTTTGAATTGTTTGTGGACCATTGTTGCAGACCAAGGCTCATTGATTTGCCTTTTGTTTTTTTGAATTTATAAGTGCTAGCTGATCAGCAGGGCATGGAACTGGTGCATTTGCCACATCCAATGCTGTTTGTTGAACCCTTGCTATAGTAACCTTGAATGATGAGTATGCGAAGTCCTTCGCATCCACCACATCCACGAGCGACTTGTCAAGGTCCTAGCCATCGGAAGTAAAACCATATACCCCATATCCATCAATATCACACTATATCCCAGCCTCAGTTATCAGATAGCCTAGTGCTATAATTTTCAATATCATATATTGACATGTGTGGTTTCTCACCATTTGCATTCCACCCGTAAACACCAGGAGTTTCGATCCTTTGGAGCAGCTTTCTTCGGACCTTTCCCAGGCTTGGTCGGTTTGGTCTCCTCCTTGTCAGGGGTCAAGCTTCCTTGGCAAGCGGATGGGTTTGTGTGTTTATAACTTTGGCCTTCAAAGTGAACATGCTGGTATGTTCTCAAATAACGGGATGAGATGACCTTGAACAAAAGTTATTCAATTGAATCTATGCATACCATATACACTTGAAGTATCTTATTGTAGGAACAAACCCATGGCACGATCGCTAGAAATAGTTTGGTGGGAATGAACACTATGCCAACAAGAATCTGGCACTTTTGGTTCGATGACGATGCCTTGGGGCCTTTGGCGATTCACCTCCATCTTTCGATTTCTCTTCACCTTTCTTCAACTCATTCGCTTTCTTTTTCTTCTTTCCCTGTTGTTCATGTCGACCATTCTTTTCTTTCTCTGGTGGGTCCTCAGTCTTGTTGCCATCAGTTTCGGCATCAGTACGACAAGTGTTCTCCAACTTCAGTTGTTTTTGTATTTTGATTGCAGTAAGTCTCGCTTCCTGGCTTGAGAGGTTAGCTGGTATCTCAAACCTTGACCCTGGTGTGGTCCATCGTCTGATGTTCGTCTTTGGAAATTCTTCCCGAACACGAAACTCCCGGTCTCCAGCCTTCACCTCCAACTCAACATTCTTTTGGGCAGGGTTAGGCTTCATGTCTTTGGTGTCGTCTTCATCGGAACTGCTAGCGCCACTGCTGGTTGAGCTGGTAGTCGAGGAGGTAGAGCTCTTAGGTGAGCCACATTGGCTAGAGGAGCTGGCATTGGACTCTGCATCTTCTTCATCTGGTTTTTGTCTATTTTCCATCACCTTGTCAATGACCTGTTTGTCTGACATGCCCATGGTGCCAAAGCCAGCAGCTGCAGCACTGGGTCGGGCCAAGGGGCGAGCTTGTGTTTTCACCATCTCAGTGAATTCATTCTTTTTGCACTCATCCTCACTCATTTCATCTTGCCCTGAATCTTCTCCTTGTCCACTGTTGGCTTCGTCATCCATCTTATCCTTGTCTTCTTCCCCTCCATCACGCTCACCTTTCTCACTCTCATCCTCATCACTTTCTTCAGCCTTTGTGCTCCGGACCACATGATCTTCATCCTCACCTTCATCCTTGACCTCCTTGTCATCTTCACTTTCATGGTCTGAGTCATCTGCCTTCGACTCTTTCTCACTCTCATCCTCATCACTTTCTTCAGCCTTCATGTTCCTCATGTCTGGTGACCCACTTCCCTTCGTCTGGTCCACCTCGTCTTCATCCTCATCTTCATCCTTATTTTCTTCCTGGACCTTCTTCTCATCTTCACTTTCATCGTCTGAGTCATCTGCCTTTGACTCTTTCTCGATCTCATCCTCATCACTTTCTTCAGCCTTTGTGCTCCGGACCACCTGATCTTCATCCTCACCTTCATCCTTGACCTCCTTGTCATCTTCACTTTCATGGTCTGAGTCATCTGCCTTTGACTCTTTCTCGATCTCATCCTCATCACTTTCTTCAGCCTTCATGTTCCTCATGTCTGGTGACCCACTTCCCCTCGTCTGGTCCACCTCATCTTCATCGTCCTTGTCATCTTCACTTTCTTCATCGTCAGCCCCACCATTGTCTCCTTCTTCATCACTTCCAACTTGATCACTGGTCTCACTTTTGTCACCCTTCACCTCAGCAGCCTCCTGTGTGCATATTGGTTCATCCTCTGACATCTCACTTTCTTCTGCATTCACCATCTCCTTTCGTCACCACAGGGTCTTCATTCTCACCGTCCGCACTGTTGCGTGATGTTGCATCATCATTGTCCTCACTTTCAGCTTGGTCTTCTTCAACCTTCGCAGCTGAAACTTTGACAGTGTTTTCGTTCAACTCCTCACACTCTGTGTGGTCATCGTCTTCTTCTGGTGTATCACTTTCCTCAAGTGCTGAACTTTCCTTAGTGTCATCCTCTTCAGTGCTTTCCTCACATGAACTCGATGACCCATCTTCATCATCAGACTCTTCGGCTGCTGGTGCTTTTCGCTTGTGTCCTTTCTTTCCTTCCTGGTCTTCACTTTCATCCTGCAAGAGGGCAGGAGCGATGGATGAACATAGATTAAGGTTTCCCTAGGATATATGGCCTATTTCATATTTATTGCCAGATTCTTGGGTGCATATGACTAGATCTTAGGTCCATAAAATGAAAAACATGTCTTAAATTGTACCAGAGCTCATCAACATGAGTGGATGCAACCGACTTTCTCTCATCATCATCATCATCATCATCATCATCACTCGCGGGCTGGGCGGTGTTGGCAAAATCAATCTCATTGGAAATACCCTTTGATGATGATGTCGACCCACAATGCATCCTTGGAACCAAAACCAACATGCTAACTTCGTCAGGGGCATGGGTGTTAGTTAAAACAAGAGGCATTTGATCCATACTCAGGGTGTCAAAGTCCATAGGTTGGGTATCCACTTCATCGGGGTTCCTTGGATGAACATGCAACCATGTTAACTGCAATAAAAAAAATGTTGTGCTGAACATTTGGCACTATGTTTGTAGAATGGCTGACTTGCAATTCCCAGCCACACACTACTGGCTGACGATGAAGGTCTAAATGACATTTTTTTATGTCGCAGGATCACCTTGTGGCACCGATGGGCCTCATTTGTTCAGATTTGACGCTGGGAAAGGGTCATGACCAGTCAACGCATTGCTGGCATGACAAGTCAATATATTTAAAGCTATGGTACCTGTTCCACAATCCAGTCGTCACGTTCAGATTTCTTTCTGAACGGACCTAGGTTTGCAAATCATGATAGGGACAACTGACTTTGATGATCAGAGCGACTTAACATATATAATTTGAATGAACTATTTCATCACCCCTAATCAAGAATGGTTTAAAGTCAAGAAACACAGGTCATAGATAGTACTGATCTGTTGGATGACCTTTCGGACCTCACCTTCTCGAGGGACTCGGGGTAAGTTGGCAGCATTAAATGCGTTCCTCAACCATGCATTGCCACCAATCCTGATGTCACCCCCCGGGACAAACTCCTGATCCTCTTTGATGGTGCTTGGCATGTGTGCCTCCATTGCCTTTCGAAGTAACCTCAAGCATAGGACCATAAAGAACCGGACAGGGGATGATCTCTGAAGTATAGTAGAATTTAGATTTGGTCAAGAGACTGGCCCTCATCGGTGAGATTCTTCATGAATGTGCCAGCATCCGTCACTGGCTCATTTCCCATGGCGTCAACGCCCATATTTCAACTAAACGGTTTAATGCATGGTTCTATAAGTTTTTTGATATGGGATTCACTGATGACGAATATCCCACCACTTCATCATCACATCCCACCACTCATTCCCCTGAGCCGCAGGTGCTGCAACTTCAAGCGTGCGGGGCCTTCCCAACCCATCCAAAGTTCCACACAGCCTCCCATGGCCTAATTAACTTGACAATACATGATAATAAAAATACCTCAAAGGGTCACTTGGCCCACAAAGTGACCTCATTGAGGTCCCAAGTGCCCTTTTGAGTTATTTTGCTTAAGAGACTTCCATTGGAGGCCACTTTGAAGTGGCTGGATTGTATATATATATATATCCTATGTGCACTATGTATATAAAAGACCTCTACATATATAGATATAATCATATATATATATCCCGTAGTTTCACTAGCTAGATTTTCTAAGTCGACTTGAAGTCGACTTGGATCTTCAGCTAGTGTGACCTTTCAACATCTTTCAACAATGATTCGTTTTTGAGGACTTACGGACTTATCATGAAGGATTATGCGTCCATCATGGTTTTCCCGGCAAGAGCTTGAGAATAGAGTTATGTGGCGCAAGCTTTTGGTGAAGCGGAGTGATTGTTTAGTCGCTTCGTGGACTTTTAATTTCCGAGGTTCACTTTGATGATATGTTCATACTTTGATGATATGTTCATCATTATCAGATCATCCTCATTGAGCACATCACCACTTTTCAGAGAATCATCATGAATCATCGTGAAGAAGTCAAGGCTCCAGCCCTGGACCGTGTCAGGTCGGCAGCCGAAGGCATTGGAAATCTGGGAGGAGCTACTTGGAGTGGGGAAAGGGACCTGGGCATTGATGGGCCCCATCCCGTTGTGAAGATCCCAATCTATGGCTATTTTTGGGGTTCCAATTCATGGCATCCAATGTTAGACCAAGGGCTCTGGATGGTTTGGGGATAGAGAACGGCGAAGGGTGGACGTGGTCCCTGCATGAAAACGCTACTAGGGCCGAGGTCATTTGCTAAGGAACTCCGATGGAAGGATCCACCAAGAATTTGAACAGATGATATGCATAATATGTAATTATGTAATGAAATATATATATATACAGACATACAATACAAGAGAGTTGTCCTGGACAAACATGTCTTGGTATTGGCAAGTGCATTTGAAACACCTCAGCTTTCTGTCGCTTTCTCGCCACCCTCTGAGGTTATCTAGTTGCCAAGCGGATCCCATGGTGAGCAGTTCCATGGCATGTCCAGGAATCATCCCTCCCCGTTGAAATCAAGCCCCGTTGCCGCAACGGGGGACCAAGTCAACAACAGATCCAGCAGCAACTGTGCTGGTCACCATTCAATTCTATCAGAAAATGTGATGACAAATCAGATTTGGATCGGGGATCCCCCATTGACATACCCAACTCAACCAGACTTTTCAGGCAGATGTTTGGGTTTGTTTGAACATTGGGTACCGCAGTACCCCACAGCCCACTGGTCCATCATAATTCGCCTACATAGCTCACTAGTGTCCTGATGATTAAACTACAATTTGCTGTAGCTATTGAAAATGGCCATTTATAGTGGATTTTCCCATGAAAAATGGAGATTTTCCATAGCTATGTTAAATTACCAGAGGGTATACCTCATTTTCAGACGCCCTTATCACATCCATGTGTTTCATCGGTCAGATCCATGTGTTTGATGGTTAAATCATGTTAAATCCCTATGTTAGATTATCTTAGCTGGTGACACCTCCATGGTTGAGGGATACATCTTCATTTTCAGAGACACCTAACTATATAAGTTCAAGTTCATTAGATGTAAAATAGAAAGGTTATATATACACAAATATAACTAAATTATACATACTGTTTGTTATAATTACATATATTTTCTCGATGGTTATATGCTGATGGTTAATGATTGTTTTACTGGGATTAATCAATGGGAATTTCAGGATCCTAAAATGGAGGTACTGTACCATATATCCTGGGGGTATTCCCTTACATAGCCCTGAACAATAGGCCTTATATATGGTAGGTACCTCCAATTTAGTTTCCTGAAATGGCCAGTTAATTTAAATGGTTCCCTCTGGTAAATTAACATAGCTATTGAACATGGCCATTTATAGTTTATTTACCCATTAAAAATGGTGATTTTCCATAGTTTTTTGTATGTTTACCAGAGGGTAATACTCCTATTCCATTCTGCCCCATTGGCAACGGTCCAAGGTTGCGGCGCCAGCAGCCTGCAACGTGCCGGGCGCTGGCAAGAGGCGCTGCGAATCTTGCAGCGACTGCCGCTGGGCAAAATCCCTAGGAAAACCATGGGAAAACCATGGGAAAATGGTGGAAAACCGTGGGAAAATGGTGGACAACCATAGAAAAAACATGGGAACATCATTGACATTTCACCCGCATCCTCGTTGCTTAACAGAAGGGCTGGATCATCCACATCTTACTGCCAGGTTCGAACTGATTTGCTGGTTTAGAAGTGCCAAATCAATACAGAAAACAACACACCAACATCTGAAGATGCTTGACATATGGGTATGGGTCAATACCTATTAATACCATTTTTTGGGGAATGAACATCCATTTACCAGCTATTTTGATGTTCACCAGGGGTACAAGGTTTTGACACACTGCCATATGTATCACAATAGTTACCTTGAGAAAACAATGAAGCTGGAATTTCATGTGTTTTGGTTTGGGCGAAAAAAATCTGTTGAAATTATAAGGGAGAAGATCGATCTTTTTGGTAGGTGTCATGGAAAGTCACTGCGGATGTTTCAATTCCAGTTCTTTGGGTTTACCCTGTGGTAATTTAACATAGCTATTGGAAAATCACCATGTTATATGGGAAAAACCACGAACTAAATGGGCAATGTTCAATAGCTATGTGACAAATTACCAGGCCGGGTACTCTCCAGTAGGTACCCCCATGGTTTCCAGTTGCCATGCCCCAGGCAGAAACCTTGGGATGCCACTGCCCTCAGCACTGCTGCCAGTTGCCATGCGCAGAAGGATGGCTGCCCTGGCTGCCGCTGAGACGACCCGACCTGGTTTTTTCTGTCCCAAAAAACGATGGAAAATCACAATGTTTAATGGGAAAATCAACTACAAATACCCTCTGGTTATGTCAAAAGAGCTATTGAAAATGGTGATTTATATATAGTGGATTTTCCCATTGAAAATGGTGATTTTCCATAGTTATGTTAGTTTACCAGAGGGTAATGGGAACATCAACTATAAATAACCATTTTCAATAGCTATGTTTGTTTACCAGAGATTATATAAATCTTCGAAGCTGATATCACCTAAATTCACCATGAGCGTCACTGGAATGAAACTATATGTGTGTTGTTTTACCTCATGCTTTTGCTGTCTTCGGATGTTTGGTGCGGACCACCACTCAACACCAGTGGTCCTACAGGAACTTAGCAAACAGTCACGTTGCCTGCGACTTAGTTCCATGCAAATCTTGCTGGACTTGGTAATCTCTGAAAATGGGAGATGTTCTCTCAATTTATGGATTTATGGCATTTCTCCGGAAGGAAGATGATACACCAATGGATTTTGGGGTTAAGAGCAGTTGGACATGTCATTGCAAAATCTCTCAAGATGAATTCTCCTCATTGCCTTAAATGGTGTCTGGGTCACGCTTTCAGACCCTGGGACACACAGATGGACTGATCATGTTTATTAGGGCATGTGTAATTATTCTGGTTGGTGGTTTGGAACATGGCTTTTATGACTTTCCATTCAGTTGGGAATACTCATCCCAACTGACGAACTCATATTTTTCAGAGGGGTAAGTATACCACCAACCAGTATTTTATTTCCTCCATACTCAATTCTTGACCCATGCCCATCATACATGTCATACTCCCATGATACTCCCATAATCATGGTTTGCCACTGACGATTTTGCCAACTTCATGGTAATGTTGTAAACCCAACAAGAAACAATCCCCAAAATCAATCAAAATCACCATCAATTGATGGGTGCGATTTCAACCATCCCCAAATGGTACTGTACATAGTGGTGCCCCCAAACGATAGCGTTCAGTTGGTGCACATAACTCCAATGTCACTATGGTTTATGGTACTTATATATAACTATAGTTTATAACTATGGTTTATGGTACTTAGTTGGTTTATAACTATGGTTTATGGTTCATGGGGGTTATAAACTAACTTATAACTGGGGGGTACCACATTGTAGGTTTATGATGGGAGCATTTCCGAGCCATAGGAGGAATGGTCCCAGACCCGGCAAGTCCTGCAAGAGATGACTCGTCGCAAGCTAACTTTGGATGACAGGCGGACGGTCCGTGGAGACGGGACGACCCAAAAATGGCAGGCTCATGATTTTTTCCCTTGAACTGCTAGATGAACATAAATGAACATTCAATTATGGTTTGATGATTGTTGGATTGTTCACTTTTAGCTTTCCCACAAGAGAAATGAACTGTAGATTAGGTTTGATTAGCTTTTTCGCTCGTGGGAAAGTGATGATTTCTTTGTCAGGGGCAGCAAGATCTCCTGCCTTCAGGGCGCTCCGAGCCGGGATAGAGGCATCAACAGCTACGCTGGATTGGCAAGAGTCCTTGAAACTCTTGGAGCGACTGGGATGCGATGCTTGTTGAAGATTCGCAGTTGCACACATCTTGAGCTGAACAACTGGCGTGTTAAAATTTACTTATAAACATAATATGATTTTAAATACAACCCAAATGTTGTAGAATCAAGATCAATCAAGTCCCGTCCATTGTGATATTCTCATTTTTGGATACTGTTTGAACCGAAACCCAACAGAACCTGAGACCCGTCGAAGTTCTGCCGCAGATACCCAGGCAGATGGAGGACGAAGATGCGGAAGCGATGGGTCGTGTCATGACAACTCTGTCAACCTGTCAGCAGTGGGCACAGGCGAGGTGACGTCGGGCTCAGTGCGGGGTGGAAAATTCATGGAAAAAACATGGGTTGTCAAGCAATGATAGTCATCACAAACATAATCATCATCACAACTTCAAGGACAATAATAGGATATGATCTGGTTTTTAGCACATGTAATGATATGTGATACATATGTGATAATAACAGGTAGATAAGAAGAGTGCATGATAATAGTATATAGTAATCAGGCTTCACAATTGATAATAACACAAGAATCGTAATGAGAACAACAATACCTAGGGCTTGCCGTCTGTGGCAGTCCCGGTGGGTAACAGCGGCGCAACGCGGTGTTTTTTTAGGCCCTAGATCTATGCCGCAAAAAGCAGCAGCAGGGGGTGCTGATCGATGTGGCAACGAGTCGCAGCTCGGTGATAGAGATTGGATGATATCATGGTGAGCCATTTTATTATCAATGGCCATGTCAGGAACCTAAATTGGAGATACCTACCATATATATGGCCTAAATTGGAGGCTTATATAAGGGAATATCCCCTCAATTTGAGGATCCTGAAATTCCATTGACCTTAATTACTGTAGTATCAATGGATTGGTTTAGGGGAAAATATCCCGGACACCATCGATTTCCCATGAAGATCATGGTGCTTTTGCAAATTTTCAAACCAATCCATTGATAGTAGGGATTGAAACCAAGAAAAATAAGGGATATGAATGGAAAATAGCCAAATAGGCAATTAGATGCAAATAGGTGACTCATTTGTTTGGATGGGCTATTTTACATCCATTTTCCGATAGCTTTGTTAAGTTTTCAAAGGATTTTCCAGCTCAGTGGGCAGTAACCGTGGTTGCTGTGCTTCTGGGAGTTTCCTATTTTATTAACTGGGACTATCCCAGCATCAGCAGCCTTATAAGTTTTTCTGTGGGAAAAACAATAATAAACCCATTTGGGAATGGTTTTTGCCACCTATTTGGTTGTTTAAGATTAATTATTGTTTTGCCAACATTATTGCGATTGAATAGATGTGGCACTTTCATCAAAGTAAATGTGGCAGGCAGTGCCTGGTCAGTATACAGTCCTCTCCAAATATCAGACTTGTTCATTTGAACATTTACCAAGTTATGCGAGGTATAGTTAGTTGATTTTCCCACTGTGGATGGAAGAAATCCTGTACCAGTTGATAAGTATCTCGTTTATGCCAATATTTATACGGTTTCTACCATCGAAGGTGGTGCAGGGTTTCGCAACCATCCACAGGTGTGTGTCATAGTTTCCAGCCTTTTTTCCCATCGGATTGGTTTACGGGAAAATCTTGAAACCATCAATTTATATCAATTTCCCAAAAGAATCTAGAAACCATCAATTTTCATCATTTTATAGTCATGTTCCCAAAAGAATCTAGAAACCATCAATTTTCATCATTTTATAGTCATGTTTTATAATCTCGAAACCGTCAATTTATATCAATTTCCCAAAAGAATCTAGAAACCATCAATTTTCATCATTTTATAGTCATGTTTTATAATCTCGAAACCGTCAATTTATATCAATTTCCCAAAAGAATCTAGAAACCATCAATTTTCATCATTTTATAGTCATGTTCCCATAATCTCGAAACCATCAAACCATCATTTTATATATGTTATAGTCATGTTCCCAAAAGAATCTAGAAACCATCAATTTTCATCATGTTATATTCATGTTCCCAAAAGAATCTAGAAAGCATCAATTTTCATCATTTTATAGTTATGTTCCCAAAAGAATCTAGAAAGCATCAATTTTCATCATTTTACAGTCATGTTCCCAAAAGAATCTCGAAACCATCAATTTATATCAATTTATAGTCATGTTCCCAAAAGAATCTAGAAAGCATCAATTTTCATCATTTTATAGTTATGTTCCCAAAAGAATCTAGAAACCATCAATTTTCATCATTTTATATTCATGTTCCCAAAAGAATCTAGAAAGCATCAATTTTCATCATTTTATAGTTATGTTCCCAAAAGAATCTAGAAAGCATCAATTTTCATCATTTTACAGTCATGTTCCCAAAAGAATCTCGAAACCATCAATTTTCATCATTTTATAGTCATGTTCCCAAAAGAATCTCGAAACCATCAATTTATATCAATTTATAGTCATGTTCCCAAAAGAATCTAGAAAGCATCAATTTTCATCATTTTATAGTTATGTTCCCAAAAGAATCTAGAAACCATCAATTTTCATCATTTTATATTCATGTTCCCAAAAGAATCTAGAAAGCATCAATTTTCATCATTTTATAGTTATGTTCCCAAAAGAATCTAGAAAGCATCAATTTTCATCATTTTACAGTCATGTTCCCAAAAGAATCTCGAAACCATCAATTTTCATCATTTTATAGTCATGTTCCCAAAAGAATCTCGAAACCATCACTTTATATCAATTTATAGTCATGTTCCCAAAAGAATCTAGAAAGCATCAATTTTCATCATTTTCCCACATGAAATCTGCGGGCGTTGAGGCACAGTGGCGCAGCTGCTTGGGGTGCATGGCCAGTGGCAGCCGCTGCAGGAGATCTTTGGGAATCTGGAACGGCGCCAAGCACTGGGCGGCTGGTGGAATGCCAAGGCGAAGGGGAAGGGATGGGGTTGGGATATGGTGGGTAAATGATGGTAAATGATGGGATATGGTAGTTGGAAAGAAACCTGGGATGAAGTGGAAATGATTGAAATGCTGGGCCGCTGCTGTCAAATTCCGGAGAAACGTAGCCAGGGGGTGAAACCCATGATAATGACTTCAAACTGGTGACTTGATTCACGCAGGTAGTTTGGAGAAGGAAGTACCCTCTGGTGAACTAACATAGCTATTGAAAATGGCCCATTTATAGTGGATTTACCCATTAAAAATGGTGATTTTCCCTGGCTATGTTAGTTTACCAGAGGGTAATTTGTTAGTTACTCAAACGTGCCGGTTGACACAAACTTCTTCGGCGGGTGTTTCGTTCAATAGATTTTCCTCGGGATTTGGCAAGATAATTATTGATATATTTTCTATTTGGTCAATGCCACCATATGCATACCCTCTGGTAATTTAACATAGCTATTGAAAATGGCCATTTATAGTGGATTTTCCCATTAAAAATGGTGATTTTCCATAGCTATGTTAAAATACCAGAGGGTATTAGCCATACAGCATACAGTATGCACTTCAAATTCTCGATTGAGCCTATCCAATCTAGACCCTCAAGTTGAAATCATCCCGAGGCAATACCCATCATCACACTAAAAGACAACGCTTTCACGAACTCCAAAAAAAAACGGTTGTGGCAGTTGTGGTAACATATTTGTTTCCAAGAGAACAACGGTCACCTTTAATTTTGTGGTAAAGCATGGTAAAGCCATAAAAAATTATCATCCCCATCACCAAACTGCCAGGTCCTGGACGAGCAACGGCAGCAGAGGACTGAGGAGCTCAGTGCGGCCATTTGCTCAGCGTGACTTGACATCGGAGGGGTCTGAAGGCGATGGAGAGGGAGATACAAAATGCATGATTAACATCTATTAACTGCAGATTAGAGATATATGTGGCACACGCTGCTGAGATAATGGAATATGTTACTGAGATAATGAATATTCTTACGTTATCATGACATTGGTCAAAATGAGTTAGAATGACCGCTGAAAGCAGCCCCCGCGACAAGACAGTTGAAATCTATGCCTTCAATCATGTTAATGTGCTGTGTATCTCGCTAGCCGTTGCCCACAGGCGGTGGCAAGATGCATTGAGCCTATGGCAAGAAATGAAATCCGAGACTTGCATTGCAAGCTTGAACTCCCTTTGGCTTTGAATGCCAAGCATGATCACAGGGACATCTACAATTGATGGGTGAACTGCATTTGGGATCGTTTGGGTGGATTAATGTCTTCTTTTAAAAATATGTTAGTTAATGTTTGGAATGGAACCCCACAAATTTGCTTTGGAAGCTGACTTTCTGCTGAAGAGTTATATAAATATGCGTAAATCAGGTTTTCTCAGTGAACTTTCCTTGCAGACGGACCATGTTTACCAATTTCGCTATAGGTTACTTGTTGGTTTGTTGGAACATGGGATACATATGGATACATCAATTTTCCATGGTTCCTAAGAATGTTTACCAGCATGTTCCCTAGAAACACATTGCCAGTGTCATTCATTTTCGTGGGATTTTCAGGAGAGGCTGGAGCCTCAGCCGCGGGTCTTTGCTCCCTTGCTGACAGCCAGTTGTGCAACCCTTCGTTTTCTCTACATCCTTCGTCTCACTAGTCTTATCCTTCTTGGATTCCTTCACCTTTGCCTTCTCTGCATCCATCATCTTCGTGGTCCCATCCTCCTTGGATGTTGTTGCCTTCATCTTCTCTACATTCTTCGTCCCAGTGGTCTCATTCTTCGTTGTGCTCCTAAGTTTCTCTTTTGGTCCTGTTGTCTTCACAAGGTCTGTGGAACTTGCTGCACCAGGACTTGGACCATCCCTTTCCTTTCTACTTTTTGACTGCTTCTCAACTTGGGCAGCCTTTGTCTTAGCCATCAGTCCTATGAGGGATTGGTGAGAACTGCCATAAGTAAGCTAGTGGGGTTTACTTATGTTCAAACTGGTATTGCCATGGTTAAAATCGTATTTGTGGAGGAAAATTTGAAGGATTATATAAGGTGAACATAGTTGAACATATTTTTGCAACTTTGGGTCCTCAAACGGCAACTGACAGAGTTCCACCAAAATGAAACTGACCCAATTTTGAGCACTAAATCGACACGCAACTGACACGCATCACCTTCGATATATGAAGTGACCCTTTTGATGTTTAAGTGACCTTTTTGATGTTTAAGTGACCCTTTGAACTATCTAAGTGACCCTTTTGATATATACAAGTGACCCTTTGAGGTATGGTCAAATTTCCAACTGACACGCGAATGACACGCATTGACACGCACTATTTGGCCATAAAAATAGAAAAAAACAAAACCATTTGAACCAGTCAATTTGCAGAGGCATTGGCAAATGGCCCCCCAGATCTCAGTTGGGTTGGTGCTGCTGGCAAGATGCTATGTTTTTTTTTACCCCAAAGCTTGTCATGTAGATCTGTGTCAACAACACAGGCCATATCGTATTGAACTCCGTATGGAGCTGAACATCTAATTGTAAGGATTTACCAGGCCAGCTAACATCTCTCAGGCTCATCATCGCTATCTTCGCATCGGCAGTCATGGCTCACCATGAGTAATGTGTTGTACTCCTGCCTGAGATGAACAGGCAGGGAAGTAGTAGGAACTATGGGTTGATATTTGATGATCCAACTATTGCAAATTTGATTTATGTGGGACCTCATATGCCTTAAACATGTTATGGTGACTCTCCTTCTGGGACCCCCACTCTGACAGATAGGCACGTAGTTGAGGAGCCCAACAGCTAAGACAAATTCGCTCTTGGGAGATGCGCATCAGGAACTCCAGCCATTGCTCACGGGTCATTTGGGAAGCTGGCATACTAAGAACACAAAACAAGCAATGAGCTGCTAATGGCTCCAATGTTGATATTTTGAACCCCCAACGATCGACAACCACTAGTTCAGCATTTCTTTTTGGGCACTTCCATTGGTCGAAATGTTGGATAACCCCTTTGATCAGCAATAATTCCCCCATCCTTTGGAATCAACCAAGCCCCCCTCAAGAATCCCAGACAATTGGCATTATAATATGCACCCCCAAAGTCAAACAATAACATACTTTTGAGGGTAACAGTGCCAGTGTACCCTGCCATTGCGTAGATTTTGATCACTCCGGAGATCGCCAGTGGCACTTGTCACGACCCAAAAGGAAATCGTCAAGACATCCCTGATCATCTTCATGAGGATCTTGAGGGGAAATTGAAATGTCCTGGCAAAGTCTAGCCAGGCAGGCAAACCAATGATGTTTTCCCGTGTGTTGGTAAATTAAAGGGCTAAGCCAGGGATATCATAATTCCATTGATGCCTTACCCCCATACAAAAACGTAATATTGCTTGGAATAGTGAATGCCATTGGACCCATCGACATTTTTTTTCAAATGATTATGTGAGAGTCATGGGGTTCCCAAACCACACACAAAAAAATAATATAAACGATAACCCTTCTCCGGGGATGGTTCTGGTTCTCCAGTTGGATGGAAAAGGGCTGCAAGAGCTAGTCCAAATTGCAGTGGGTATTCCCCAGATCGTTTTAGTGACTTCGGCTTTCCGTTGACCTTCTTCTTGCCACTGCTGTCAACAGTGACGGTGACCAAAGCTTTCTTTCCATGGATCCTGCAAGGCGAGCATGACCAAACAGTGAAGCATAAACATCAGATGGAAGAGCGGCTACAGGGTTAAGGTTGGCTGCCAGGGATGTTATGTCCTGACACTAGTTGTCACTACATTGGACGAGGCCCCTAAGTGCCACGATATCCTGAATGCTACTGCTGTGGCAAGAGCGAGCACCTACACACAGAATTGCCCACTGGTCGACATGACCTGCTCCCTATGCGGGATTGAGGGGCACATGGAAGATCATCGAGTTTCAGAACACAACCGATGGACATCGGAAACCTTGTGGAACATGCATGTGCTCATCCACACCTGGATTCCCACCCTCATAGCCCAGTAATTAATCATAACCCATTCATTGTCGAAAGTGCCCACTCCTTTCCAGGGCAGCTTTGAGCATCTTCACATTCAGAGGCCGGTAGAGGGAGTGCAGGTTGCCCAGGGTCCCATACAACCTGACGTTCAGCTGGGCACACTATTTGCACACTAATTATATATAATATGCTAAGGGTTGTGGGTGGTAGCTCAACAGTTGATATGGCACATTGCCTACATATATAGTCTCCCCTCAAAAAAAGTATATTGGTAGGACTATTGCATGTAGGGTCCTTCACCCGATGGATTGGGTTTAAGCTGAGGCACACTGTTGGTTTCAACGTTGGAGATCCGAAGTCCCCCATGTTGAATGCCACCCTCCTGGGAATGGCTGGTAGGATAGATTATCTTTTAAAAGCCAATTGGTATCACCAATGCTACAACAAGACTTGCAACAACTTGGGTTGTACGCTACCATGTATGCCATAAGTCGCATGATTCCATGTTGAGTTCGCAGGCACTGGCCAAGAGGAAGCTATAGCATTCTGTCCTGCACCCAGCCCAATGGAGGAATTTGCGGACAGGTCGCCACATCCACATGACCTGGGCACATAACAGATTACCCATGGATTATTTTTTTAGCTGTCCAACTATGCTTTACATGTTTTATTCACACCTCAAACATATATTGATTATTTGCAATTGCTATAGATGGTTTCCCCTAAAAAGACGATATATTGAGACAAGGTACTGATGACTGCGGCTGTTCGATGAGAATCTTCACATTGCGCTTCACAGCATAGAACAATCTGAGTTGAGCGCATGTGTGGGGACATCAGATGTGGATATTGTGTTTGAAAGAATAGTCTCAAATATTTGACCCATCACTTCGAACATCGTAGATGTTGGTGAGTTTGATCATTCAGAAGAAAGACAAACTATTATAAATAATACAAATTTGTCAGCAAGAAACATATATATAAGTCGTAGAACCAAGATGTTGGCAAGTTCAACACATCGTTGGGAATTGCCACCAGGGTTGCTCCAAGAGCGGCCTGTCACCGCAGAGCAGAGAAACACCCAAGTTGCGCAAGGTGGTGCTACCATCAGTAGCCCCCCTGGGCGCGTGTTCCGTACCTAGGGAGGCTGTGCACATGCATAAGGTTTGCTCTACATTGGGTGAGATAAAGGGATATACTGCCTTAAGGAATACATATTCTAGACAAAGGGATACACATTCTACAAAGGGATTATATGTTACCCTTCATCACAACGGACATGACTGAGATACTGCAAGCAAGATGCAGCCATGAGGACCGTGACAAAGCCGACGGTGCGTAACAGATTGTGGTTTCCACTGTAAAGGACCTAACATCACGGTTGCATATGGTTCTTGAACCCGAACATGTGCATACGGGGAAACGCAGGGTTCAGCATATGATCAAAAAACAAGATGGATTTGTTGAAGGTGTTTTGGAATCCAATTGATTATCAAGTACTGTATACTGTAGATTGACTTTGGTGATCCATATCCCAATAGTGGTTGGATCGAACTAAGGTAGCTTAAAATATATGCATAGCCATCCATAGTTCAATACTAGTGGGATCAAATTAACATATGTATGCTAGTGGGATCGAATTATTTTACATATATTGAATGGGGTCACCCCTAGTTCAATACTGGTGGGATGGAATGTATAGTATATTGAATGGGGTCACCCATAGTTCAATACTAGTGGAATCGAATTAACATGAGTTAATATATATATCATATACTACGAGTACTAGTGAGATCTACATTGAATGGGGTCACCTATAGTTCAATACTGATGGTATCGGATTAACACAAAGATAATGGGCCAGGTCACTAATAGTTCAATACTAGTGGGATCGAATTAGGATATGCAAACATTGAATGGGGTCACCCATAGCTCAATACTGGCAGGCTCGAATCTATAGTATATTATACATTGAAAATGGTCACCAACAGCCATATCCCAGCATGTTTCCAGGGCACGTCAAATTCCTTTCCTTGGAATCCGCTCATCCTCAGGCCCTTTGACAGAGCCGCTTTTCCACTGCAGATCTCTACCTGAGGAGTCGGCTGGTGAAGGGGCGTGGAAAGTTGGATTGGTGGAATGATAAATCTTGAAACAAAATCCTGAAGCCTATAGGTCTCCACAATTGGTTAACCCAATCGATCAACTTAGAGTTTTCTACTGGCCACATATGCAATATATGCAAGCATGGTACGAAATCATTTGGAACTTCAGGCAACGGCATTTGGCCCAGCAAGAGCAGGATTGGAAGAAGGTTCCGTGCCCTCATGTTTCACCCAGGTGCCAAAAAGCAAAGGGTTTGGTCTACAGTCTACGGAAATTTGAGCCACCACCTCACAGATGTGGTTTTTTCTTCCAAGAAACCATTTGATCTCAAAGTGATTTCCACTGGTGTGCACGTGCTGAAATAGGTCTTACTGCCATAGGCTACAAACAATGCAACCACTGCAGCCCAGCACTGTTTTTTTTTCATGAGCCCCACTACAGATTTGGGTCAAATGCTACGATGTATACCGACAGAATTGCCAGTTACCACCATTTGAAGATACTGCCATTCGAAAATGCAACATGGCACCACGCTTGGGAACTTAGAGAAATTTATGGGGAAACAGACAAGTGCACTTATATGTTAACTATCGCGGCTGCCATGTTGCAAAGCACCCAGCTGTGATTTCACATAGCCAGGTCCAACCCCTGAGAAAAACCTGTACTTCATGGGACCATGGGAGGCTTCATTCAACCAACACTTGAAAGATACTTTTTTGAAACATTTGTGTTGCTAATATATTGTAAGTTTGTCTTGGGTGGAGCACCAACAAAGTTACAGCCAGGACCCAATTTACTTCTTCTTCCTCATATTCCCAGCTTTCTTGCGACGGGTCGTTCGGCCATCATGTTCTGCACTAGCCTGGAACCCATTCTTACAAGCCTGGGTCAGGGAATAGTACTTTGTACCATCCGGACTGATGTAAACCTTATAGTTTTGTCCTTTCATTTTCCCACTCATGCGTCGTCTGGTCTCAATTTTCCAACCATCCTGCGCATCAGCTAACTCGATAACTTCGAATTTCCTTAGCTCTACTACAGATGTCTGATGAACAAACAACAATAAACAGAAACAACCCTGTGACTTATGGCATTTTGAATTGTTTGTGGACCATTGTTGCAGACCAAGGCTCATTGATTTGCCTTTTGTTTTTTTTGAATTTATAAGTGCTAGCTGATCAGCAGGGCATGGAACTGGTGCATTTGCCACATCCAATGCTGTTTGTTGAACCCTTGCTATAGTAACCTTGAATGATGAGTATGCGAAGTCCTTCGCATCCACCACATCCACGAGCGACTTGTCAAGGTCCTAGCCATCGGAAGTAAAACCATATACCCCATATCCATCAATATCACACTATATCCCAGCCTCAGTTATCAGATAGCCTAGTGCTATAATTTTCAATATCATATATTGACATGTGTGGTTTCTCACCATTTGCATTCCACCCGTAAACACCAGGAGTTTCGATCCTTTGGAGCAGCTTTCTTCGGACCTTTCCCAGGCTTGGTCGGTTTGGTCTCCTCCTTGTCAGGGGTCAAGCTTCCTTGGCAAGCGGATGGGTTTGTGTGTTTATAACTTTGGCCTTCAAAGTGAACATGCTGGTATGTTCTCAAATAACGGGATGAGATGACCTTGAACAAAAGTTATTCAATTGAATCTATGCATACCATATACACTTGAAGTATCTTATTGTAGGAACAAACCCATGGCACGATCGCTAGAAATAGTTTGGTGGGAATGAACACTATGCCAACAAGAATCTGGCACTTTTGGTTCGATGACGATGCCTTGGGGCCTTTGGCGATTCACCTCCATCTTTCGATTTCTCTTCACCTTTCTTCAACTCATTCGCTTTCTTTTTCTTCTTTCCCTGTTGTTCATGTCGACCATTCTTTTCTTTCTCTGGTGGGTCCTCAGTCTTGTTGCCATCAGTTTCGGCATCAGTACGACAAGTGTTCTCCAACTTCAGTTGTTTTTGTATTTTGATTGCAGTAAGTCTCGCTTCCTGGCTTGAGAGGTTAGCTGGTATCTCAAACCTTGACCCTGGTGTGGTCCATCGTCTGATGTTCGTCTTTGGAAATTCTTCCCGAACACGAAACTCCCGGTCTCCAGCCTTCACCTCCAACTCAACATTCTTTTGGGCAGGGTTAGGCTTCATGTCTTTGGTGTCGTCTTCATCGGAACTGCTAGCGCCACTGCTGGTTGAGCTGGTAGTCGAGGAGGTAGAGCTCTTAGGTGAGCCACATTGGCTAGAGGAGCTGGCATTGGACTCTGCATCTTCTTCATCTGGTTTTTGTCTATTTTCCATCACCTTGTCAATGACCTGTTTGTCTGACATGCCCATGGTGCCAAAGCCAGCAGCTGCAGCACTGGGTCGGGCCAAGGGGCGAGCTTGTGTTTTCACCATCTCAGTGAATTCATTCTTTTTGCACTCATCCTCACTCATTTCATCTTGCCCTGAATCTTCTCCTTGTCCACTGTTGGCTTCGTCATCCATCTTATCCTTGTCTTCTTCCCCTCCATCACGCTCACCTTTCTCACTCTCATCCTCATCACTTTCTTCAGCCTTTGTGCTCCGGACCACCTGATCTTCATCCTCACCTTCATCCTTGACCTCCTTGTCATCTTCACTTTCATGGTCTGAGTCATCTGCCTTCGACTCTTTCTCACTCTCATCCTCATCACTTTCTTCAGCCTTCATGTTCCTCATGTCTGGTGACCCACTTCCCTTCGTCTGGTCCACCTCGTCTTCATCCTCATCTTCATCCTTATTTTCTTCCTGGACCTTCTTCTCATCTTCACTTTCATCGTCTGAGTCATCTGCCTTTGACTCTTTCTCGATCTCATCCTCATCACTTTCTTCAGCCTTTGTGCTCCGGACCACCTGATCTTCATCCTCACCTTCATCCTTGACCTCCTTGTCATCTTCACTTTCATGGTCTGAGTCATCTGCCTTTGACTCTTTCTCGATCTCATCCTCATCACTTTCTTCAGCCTTCATGTTCCTCATGTCTGGTGACCCACTTCCCCTCGTCTGGTCCACCTCATCTTCATCGTCCTTGTCATCTTCACTTTCTTCATCGTCAGCCCCACCATTGTCTCCTTCTTCATCACTTCCAACTTGATCACTGGTCTCACTTTTGTCACCCTTCACCTCAGCAGCCTCCTGTGTGCATATTGGTTCATCCTCTGACATCTCACTTTCTTCTGCATTCACCATCTCCTTTCGTCACCACAGGGTCTTCATTCTCACCGTCCGCACTGTTGCGTGATGTTGCATCATCATTGTCCTCACTTTCAGCTTGGTCTTCTTCAACCTTCGCAGCTGAAACTTTGACAGTGTTTTCGTTCAACTCCTCACACTCTGTGTGGTCATCGTCTTCTTCTGGTGTATCACTTTCCTCAAGTGCTGAACTTTCCTTAGTGTCATCCTCTTCAGTGCTTTCCTCACATGAACTCGATGACCCATCTTCATCATCAGACTCTTCGGCTGCTGGTGCTTTTCGCTTGTGTCCTTTCTTTCCTTCCTGGTCTTCACTTTCATCCTGCAAGAGGGCAGGAGCGATGGATGAACATAGATTAAGGTTTCCCTAGGATATATGGCCTATTTCATATTTATTGCCAGATTCTTGGGTGCATATGACTAGATCTTAGGTCCATAAAATGAAAAACATGTCTTAAATTGTACCAGAGCTCATCAACATGAGTGGATGCAACCGACTTTCTCTCATCATCATCATCATCATCATCATCATCACTCGCGGGCTGGGCGGTGTTGGCAAAATCAATCTCATTGGAAATACCCTTTGATGATGATGTCGACCCACAATGCATCCTTGGAACCAAAACCAACATGCTAACTTCGTCAGGGGCATGGGTGTTAGTTAAAACAAGAGGCATTTGATCCATACTCAGGGTGTCAAAGTCCATAGGTTGGGTATCCACTTCATCGGGGTTCCTTGGATGAACATGCAACCATGTTAACTGCAATAAAAAAAATGTTGTGCTGAACATTTGGCACTATGTTTGTAGAATGGCTGACTTGCAATTCCCAGCCACACACTACTGGCTGACGATGAAGGTCTAAATGACATTTTTTTATGTCGCAGGATCACCTTGTGGCACCGATGGGCCTCATTTGTTCAGATTTGACGCTGGGAAAGGGTCATGACCAGTCAACGCATTGCTGGCATGACAAGTCAATATATTTAAAGCTATGGTACCTGTTCCACAATCCAGTCGTCACGTTCAGATTTCTTTCTGAACGGACCTAGGTTTGCAAATCATGATAGGGACAACTGACTTTGATGATCAGAGCGACTTAACATATATAATTTGAATGAACTATTTCATCACCCCTAATCAAGAATGGTTTAAAGTCAAGAAACACAGGTCATAGATAGTACTGATCTGTTGGATGACCTTTCGGACCTCACCTTCTCGAGGGACTCGGGGTAAGTTGGCAGCATTAAATGCGTTCCTCAACCATGCATTGCCACCAATCCTGATGTCACCCCCCGGGACAAACTCCTGATCCTCTTTGATGGTGCTTGGCATGTGTGCCTCCATTGCCTTTCGAAGTAACCTCAAGCATAGGACCATAAAGAACCGGACAGGGGATGATCTCTGAAGTATAGTAGAATTTAGATTTGGTCAAGAGACTGGCCCTCATCGGTGAGATTCTTCATGAATGTGCCAGCATCCGTCACTGGCTCATTTCCCATGGCGTCAACGCCCATATTTCAACTAAACGGTTTAATGCATGGTTCTATAAGTTTTTTGATATGGGATTCACTGATGACGAATATCCCACCACTTCATCATCACATCCCACCACTCATTCCCCTGAGCCGCAGGTGCTGCAACTTCAAGCGTGCGGGGCCTTCCCAACCCATCCAAAGTTCCACACAGCCTCCCATGGCCTAATTAACTTGACAATACATGATAATAAAAATACCTCAAAGGGTCACTTGGCCCACAAAGTGACCTCATTGAGGTCCCAAGTGCCCTTTTGAGTTATTTTGCTTAAGAGACTTCCATTGGAGGCCACTTTGAAGTGGCTGGATTGTATATATATATATATCCTATGTGCACTATGTATATAAAAGACCTCTACATATATAGATATAATCATATATATATATCCCGTAGTTTCACTAGCTAGATTTTCTAAGTCGACTTGAAGTCGACTTGGATCTTCAGCTAGTGTGACCTTTCAACATCTTTCAACAATGATTCGTTTTTGAGGACTTACGGACTTATCATGAAGGATTATGCGTCCATCATGGTTTTCCCGGCAAGAGCTTGAGAATAGAGTTATGTGGCGCAAGCTTTTGGTGAAGCGGAGTGATTGTTTAGTCGCTTCGTGGACTTTTAATTTCCGAGGTTCACTTTGATGATATGTTCATACTTTGATGATATGTTCATCATTATCAGATCATCCTCATTGAGCACATCACCACTTTTCAGAGAATCATCATGAATCATCGTGAAGAAGTCAAGGCTCCAGCCCTGGACCGTGTCAGGTCGGCAGCCGAAGGCATTGGAAATCTGGGAGGAGCTACTTGGAGTGGGGAAAGGGACCTGGGCATTGATGGGCCCCATCCCGTTGTGAAGATCCCAATCTATGGCTATTTTTGGGGTTCCAATTCATGGCATCCAATGTTAGACCAAGGGCTCTGGATGGTTTGGGGATAGAGAACGGCGAAGGGTGGACGTGGTCCCTGCATGAAAACGCTACTAGGGCCGAGGTCATTTGCTAAGGAACTCCGATGGAAGGATCCACCAAGAATTTGAACAGATGATATGCATAATATGTAATTATGTAATGAAATATATATATATACAGACATACAATACAAGAGAGTTGTCCTGGACAAACATGTCTTGGTATTGGCAAGTGCATTTGAAACACCTCAGCTTTCTGTCGCTTTCTCGCCACCCTCTGAGGTTATCTAGTTGCCAAGCGGATCCCATGGTGAGCAGTTCCATGGCATGTCCAGGAATCATCCCTCCCCGTTGAAATCAAGCCCCGTTGCCGCAACGGGGGACCAAGTCAACAACAGATCCAGCAGCAACTGTGCTGGTCACCATTCAATTCTATCAGAAAATGTGATGACAAATCAGATTTGGATCGGGGATCCCCCATTGACATACCCAACTCAACCAGACTTTTCAGGCAGATGTTTGGGTTTGTTTGAACATTGGGTACCGCAGTACCCCACAGCCCACTGGTCCATCATAATTCGCCTACATAGCTCACTAGTGTCCTGATGATTAAACTACAATTTGCTGTAGCTATTGAAAATGGCCATTTATAGTGGATTTTCCCATGAAAAATGGAGATTTTCCATAGCTATGTTAAATTACCAGAGGGCATACCTCATTTTCAGACGCCCTTATCACATCCATGTGTTTCATCGGTCAGATCCATGTGTTTGATGGTTAAATCATGTTAAATCCCTATGTTAGATTATCTTAGCTGGTGACACCTCCATGGTTGAGGGATACATCTTCATTTTCAGAGACACCTAACTATATAAGTTCAAGTTCATTAGATGTAAAATAGAAAGGTTATATATACACAAATATAACTAAATTATACATACTGTTTGTTATAATTACATATATTTTCTCGATGGTTATATGCTGATGGTTAATGATTGTTTTACTGGGATTAATCAATGGGAATTTCAGGATCCTAAAATGGAGGTACTGTACCATATATCCTGGGGGTATTCCCTTACATAGCCCTGAACAATAGGCCTTATATATGGTAGGTACCTCCAATTTAGTTTCCTGAAATGGCCAGTTAATTTAAATGGTTCCCTCTGGTAAATTAACATAGCTATTGAACATGGCCATTTATAGTTTATTTACCCATTAAAAATGGTGATTTTCCATAGTTTTTTGTATGTTTACCAGAGGGTAATACTCCTATTCCATTCTGCCCCATTGGCAACGGTCCAAGGTTGCGGCGCCAGCAGCCTGCAACGTGCCGGGCGCTGGCAAGAGGCGCTGCGAATCTTGCAGCGACTGCCGCTGGGCAAAATCCCTAGGAAAACCATGGGAAAACCATGGGAAAATGGTGGAAAACCGTGGGAAAATGGTGGACAACCATAGAAAAAACATGGGAACATCATTGACATTTCACCCGCATCCTCGTTGCTTAACAGAAGGGCTGGATCATCCACATCTTACTGCCAGGTTCGAACTGATTTGCTGGTTTAGAAGTGCCAAATCAATACAGAAAACAACACACCAACATCTGAAGATGCTTGACATATGGGTATGGGTCAATACCTATTAATACCATTTTTTGGGGAATGAACATCCATTTACCAGCTATTTTGATGTTCACCAGGGGTACAAGGTTTTGACACACTGCCATATGTATCACAATAGTTACCTTGAGAAAACAATGAAGCTGGAATTTCATGTGTTTTGGTTTGGGCGAAAAAAATCTGTTGAAATTATAAGGGAGAAGATCGATCTTTTTGGTAGGTGTCATGGAAAGTCACTGCGGATGTTTCAATTCCAGTTCTTTGGGTTTACCCTGTGGTAATTTAACATAGCTATTGGAAAATCACCATGTTATATGGGAAAAACCACGAACTAAATGGGCAATGTTCAATAGCTATGTGACAAATTACCAGGCCGGGTACTCTCCAGTAGGTACCCCCATGGTTTCCAGTTGCCATGCCCCAGGCAGAAACCTTGGGATGCCACTGCCCTCAGCACTGCTGCCAGTTGCCATGCGCAGAAGGATGGCTGCCCTGGCTGCCGCTGAGACGACCCGACCTGGTTTTTTCTGTCCCAAAAAACGATGGAAAATCACAATGTTTAATGGGAAAATCAACTACAAATACCCTCTGGTTATGTCAAAAGAGCTATTGAAAATGGTGATTTATATATAGTGGATTTTCCCATTGAAAATGGTGATTTTCCATAGTTATGTTAGTTTACCAGAGGGTAATGGGAACATCAACTATAAATAACCATTTTCAATAGCTATGTTTGTTTACCAGAGATTATATAAATCTTCGAAGCTGATATCACCTAAATTCACCATGAGCGTCACTGGAATGAAACTATATGTGTGTTGTTTTACCTCATGCTTTTGCTGTCTTCGGATGTTTGGTGCGGACCACCACTCAACACCAGTGGTCCTACAGGAACTTAGCAAACAGTCACGTTGCCTGCGACTTAGTTCCATGCAAATCTTGCTGGACTTGGTAATCTCTGAAAATGGGAGATGTTCTCTCAATTTATGGATTTATGGCATTTCTCCGGAAGGAAGATGATACACCAATGGATTTTGGGGTTAAGAGCAGTTGGACATGTCATTGCAAAATCTCTCAAGATGAATTCTCCTCATTGCCTTAAATGGTGTCTGGGTCACGCTTTCAGACCCTGGGACACACAGATGGACTGATCATGTTTATTAGGGCATGTGTAATTATTCTGGTTGGTGGTTTGGAACATGGCTTTTATGACTTTCCATTCAGTTGGGAATACTCATCCCAACTGACGAACTCATATTTTTCAGAGGGGTAAGTATACCACCAACCAGTATTTTATTTCCTCCATACTCAATTCTTGACCCATGCCCATCATACATGTCATACTCCCATGATACTCCCATAATCATGGTTTGCCACTGACGATTTTGCCAACTTCATGGTAATGTTGTAAACCCAACAAGAAACAATCCCCAAAATCAATCAAAATCACCATCAATTGATGGGTGCGATTTCAACCATCCCCAAATGGTACTGTACATAGTGGTGCCCCCAAACGATAGCGTTCAGTTGGTGCACATAACTCCAATGTCACTATGGTTTATGGTACTTATATATAACTATAGTTTATAACTATGGTTTATGGTACTTAGTTGGTTTATAACTATGGTTTATGGTTCATGGGGGTTATAAACTAACTTATAACTGGGGGGTACCACATTGTAGGTTTATGATGGGAGCATTTCCGAGCCATAGGAGGAATGGTCCCAGACCCGGCAAGTCCTGCAAGAGATGACTCGTCGCAAGCTAACTTTGGATGACAGGCGGACGGTCCGTGGAGACGGGACGACCCAAAAATGGCAGGCTCATGATTTTTTCCCTTGAACTGCTAGATGAACATAAATGAACATTCAATTATGGTTTGATGATTGTTGGATTGTTCACTTTTAGCTTTCCCACAAGAGAAATGAACTGTAGATTAGGTTTGATTAGCTTTTTCGCTCGTGGGAAAGTGATGATTTCTTTGTCAGGGGCAGCAAGATCTCCTGCCTTCAGGGCGCTCCGAGCCGGGATAGAGGCATCAACAGCTACGCTGGATTGGCAAGAGTCCTTGAAACTCTTGGAGCGACTGGGATGCGATGCTTGTTGAAGATTCGCAGTTGCACACATCTTGAGCTGAACAACTGGCGTGTTAAAATTTACTTATAAACATAATATGATTTTAAATACAACCCAAATGTTGTAGAATCAAGATCAATCAAGTCCCGTCCATTGTGATATTCTCATTTTTGGATACTGTTTGAACCGAAACCCAACAGAACCTGAGACCCGTCGAAGTTCTGCCGCAGATACCCAGGCAGATGGAGGACGAAGATGCGGAAGCGATGGGTCGTGTCATGACAACTCTGTCAACCTGTCAGCAGTGGGCACAGGCGAGGTGACGTCGGGCTCAGTGCGGGGTGGAAAATTCATGGAAAAAACATGGGTTGTCAAGCAATGATAGTCATCACAAACATAATCATCATCACAACTTCAAGGACAATAATAGGATATGATCTGGTTTTTAGCACATGTAATGATATGTGATACATATGTGATAATAACAGGTAGATAAGAAGAGTGCATGATAATAGTATATAGTAATCAGGCTTCACAATTGATAATAACACAAGAATCGTAATGAGAACAACAATACCTAGGGCTTGCCGTCTGTGGCAGTCCCGGTGGGTAACAGCGGCGCAACGCGGTGTTTTTTTAGGCCCTAGATCTATGCCGCAAAAAGCAGCAGCAGGGGGTGCTGATCGATGTGGCAACGAGTCGCAGCTCGGTGATAGAGATTGGATGATATCATGGTGAGCCATTTTATTATCAATGGCCATGTCAGGAACCTAAATTGGAGATACCTACCATATATATGGCCTAAATTGGAGGCTTATATAAGGGAATATCCCCTCAATTTGAGGATCCTGAAATTCCATTGACCTTAATTACTGTAGTATCAATGGATTGGTTTAGGGAAAAATATCCCGGACACCATCGATTTCCCATGAAGATCATGGTGCTTTTGCAAATTTTCAAACCAATCCATTGATAGTAGGGATTGAAACCAAGAAAAATAAGGGATATGAATGGAAAATAGCCAAATAGGCAATTAGATGCAAATAGGTGACTCATTTGTTTGGATGGGCTATTTTACATCCATTTTCCGATAGCTTTGTTAAGTTTTCAAAGGATTTTCCAGCTCAGTGGGCAGTAACCGTGGTTGCTGTGCTTCTGGGAGTTTCCTATTTTATTAACTGGGACTATCCCAGCATCAGCAGCCTTATAAGTTTTTCTGTGGGAAAAACAATAATAAACCCATTTGGGAATGGTTTTTGCCACCTATTTGGTTGTTTAAGATTAATTATTGTTTTGCCAACATTATTGCGATTGAATAGATGTGGCACTTTCATCAAAGTAAATGTGGCAGGCAGTGCCTGGTCAGTATACAGTCCTCTCCAAATATCAGACTTGTTCATTTGAACATTTACCAAGTTATGCGAGGTATAGTTAGTTGATTTTCCCACTGTGGATGGAAGAAATCCTGTACCAGTTGATAAGTATCTCGTTTATGCCAATATTTATACGGTTTCTACCATCGAAGGTGGTGCAGGGTTTCGCAACCATCCACAGGTGTGTGTCATAGTTTCCAGCCTTTTTTCCCATCGGATTGGTTTACGGGAAAATCTTGAAACCATCAATTTATATCAATTTCCCAAAAGAATCTAGAAACCATCAATTTTCATCATTTTATAGTCATGTTCCCAAAAGAATCTAGAAACCATCAATTTTCATCATTTTATAGTCATGTTTTATAATCTCGAAACCGTCAATTTATATCAATTTCCCAAAAGAATCTAGAAACCATCAATTTTCATCATTTTATAGTCATGTTTTATAATCTCGAAACCGTCAATTTATATCAATTTCCCAAAAGAATCTAGAAACCATCAATTTTCATCATTTTATAGTCATGTTCCCATAATCTCGAAACCATCAAACCATCATTTTATATATGTTATAGTCATGTTCCCAAAAGAATCTAGAAACCATCAATTTTCATCATGTTATATTCATGTTCCCAAAAGAATCTAGAAAGCATCAATTTTCATCATTTTATAGTTATGTTCCCAAAAGAATCTAGAAAGCATCAATTTTCATCATTTTACAGTCATGTTCCCAAAAGAATCTCGAAACCATCAATTTTCATCATTTTATAGTCATGTTCCCAAAAGAATCTCGAAACCATCAATTTATATCAATTTATAGTCATGTTCCCAAAAGAATCTAGAAAGCATCAATTTTCATCATTTTATAGTTATGTTCCCAAAAGAATCTAGAAACCATCAATTTTCATCATTTTATATTCATGTTCCCAAAAGAATCTAGAAAGCATCAATTTTCATCATTTTATAGTTATGTTCCCAAAAGAATCTAGAAAGCATCAATTTTCATCATTTTACAGTCATGTTCCCAAAAGAATCTCGAAACCATCAATTTTCATCATTTTATAGTCATGTTCCCAAAAGAATCTCGAAACCATCAATTTATATCAATTTATAGTCATGTTCCCAAAAGAATCTAGAAAGCATCAATTTTCATCATTTTCCCACATGAAATCTGCGGGCGTTGAGGCACAGTGGCGCAGCTGCTTGGGGTGCATGGCCAGTGGCAGCCGCTGCAGGAGATCTTTGGGAATCTGGAACGGCGCCAAGCACTGGGCGGCTGGTGGAATGCCAAGGCGAAGGGGAAGGGATGGGGTTGGGATATGGTGAGTAAATGATGGTAAATGATGGGATATGGTAGTTGGAAAGAAACCTGGGATGAAGTGGAAATGATTGAAATGCTGGGCCGCTGCTGTCAAATTCCGGAGAAACGTAGCCAGGGGGTGAAACCCATGATAATGACTTCAAACTGGTGACTTGATTCACGCAGGTAGTTTGGAGAAGGAAGTACCCTCTGGTGAACTAACATAGCTATTGAAAATGGCCCATTTATAGTGGATTTACCCATTAAAAATGGTGATTTTCCCTGGCTATGTTAGTTTACCAGAGGGTAATTTGTTAGTTACTCAAACGTGCCGGTTGACACAAACTTCTTCGGCGGGTGTTTCGTTCAATAGATTTTCCTCGGGATTTGGCAAGATAATTATTGATATATTTTCTATTTGGTCAATGCCACCATATGCATACCCTCTGGTAATTTAACATAGCTATTGAAAATGGCCATTTATAGTGGATTTTCCCATTAAAAATGGTGATTTTCCATAGCTATGTTAAAATACCAGAGGGTATTAGCCATACAGCATACAGTATGCACTTCAAATTCTCGATTGAGCCTATCCAATCTAGACCCTCAAGTTGAAATCATCCCGAGGCAATACCCATCATCACACTAAAAGACAACGCTTTCACGAACTCCAAAAAAAAAACGGTTGTGGCAGTTGTGGTAACATATTTGTTTCCAAGAGAACAACGGTCACCTTTAATTTTGTGGTAAAGCATGGTAAAGCCATAAAAAATTATCATCCCCATCACCAAACTGCCAGGTCCTGGACGAGCAACGGCAGCAGAGGACTGAGGAGCTCAGTGCGGCCATTTGCTCAGCGTGACTTGACATCGGAGGGGTCTGAAGGCGATGGAGAGGGAGATACAAAATGCATGATTAACATCTATTAACTGCAGATTAGAGATATATGTGGCACACGCTGCTGAGATAATGGAATATGTTACTGAGATAATGAATATTCTTACGTTATCATGACATTGGTCAAAATGAGTTAGAATGACCGCTGAAAGCAGCCCCCGCGACAAGACAGTTGAAATCTATGCCTTCAATCATGTTAATGTGCTGTGTATCTCGCTAGCCGTTGCCCACAGGCGGTGGCAAGATGCATTGAGCCTATGGCAAGAAATGAAATCCGAGACTTGCATTGCAAGCTTGAACTCCCTTTGGCTTTGAATGCCAAGCATGATCACAGGGACATCTACAATTGATGGGTGAACTGCATTTGGGATCGTTTGGGTGGATTAATGTCTTCTTTTAAAAATATGTTAGTTAATGTTTGGAATGGAACCCCACAAATTTGCTTTGGAAGCTGACTTTCTGCTGAAGAGTTATATAAATATGCGTAAATCAGGTTTTCTCAGTGAACTTTCCTTGCAGACGGACCATGTTTACCAATTTCGCTATAGGTTACTTGTTGGTTTGTTGGAACATGGGATACATATGGATACATCAATTTTCCATGGTTCCTAAGAATGTTTACCAGCATGTTCCCTAGAAACACATTGCCAGTGTCATTCATTTTCGTGGGATTTTCAGGAGAGGCTGGAGCCTCAGCCGCGGGTCTTTGCTCCCTTGCTGACAGCCAGTTGTGCATCCTCCTGGCAAGATGCCTTGCAGATGCTGGAGGATGGGCATGAGAGACCCCCAGGGCAAGCCACAATCACCCGTCCGGATCAAAAAATCCAGGTTGATTCATTAGGAGGTAACAACCCAAATGGTGATAGATTGCAACAATAACAGATGGTTCCCTCCAATGATCAACAGCGCGGTGTGGATGTGATAGTTGATGATTCCATATCCCATTCATGTTCTGCAAAGCAAGGGATCAGAATAGGGCAAAACCTCTGGACGCCCGGGCGAAAAAAAAAACATAAACATTCCTGAAATGATTGGCTGGGATTCCTCCGGGCACTGCTTTTCAGGAGGTGAAGCAGCGAGGCCACGTGCCCAGCAACGAGGCCCTGAGTGGCGTGGTGATCCGCTGCGCGGCGGCACGGCAGTGGCAGGAAGCCTTGCAGTTGCTGCGGCAGCTGCGGGGAAAGGGCTCGGTGCCTGGGATTGGGGATGATGGGGGATGAGGGGCTTGCTGGAGGGGTGTGAGCTTCCACTTGGTCTCCAGATATGTCCTAATAGGTCCTAATATTATTCCACAAGTACATTAAATAGCACATGCTTGGAAAGATTTCCAACATATTCCAACATATTCCACGCAGAAAATAGTGGAGATTCCATACCCGGATCCCAATTGCTGGTTCCAAGGCTGCGGCCTATGCAGCGCTCATCAACGCCCTGCCGAAGGATCAACCGCAGCTGGTGGCGGAGGTCTTTGCAGAGATGAAATCCAGGCCATCGGGGGATCAGCTGGGGGAAGGGCCGATGGCCTGGAACCGTTTAAAAAAAAATCAGATGGAAACGTGATGGCTGGAATTTGGGATTTTGTTTGCAACATTACCCACTGGTAAATTAACATAGACCCTGAAAATCACCAATTTTTAATGGAAACTAGTCTTCCAACCCCTATCTGCCAGGGTCTATGTTAATTTACCAGAGGGTATGTTTTTTTTTTTTTTTAAGGTTCTGTTGTTTTTTTTTTTCATGGGAGATGGCAATGGTTGGTTTGGATGCCAGAATCCACTCGGTGTATCCTGAGGATTGATCCCTTGAGTACCAACTCCTTGATGCTTGAGAGCCTAGTGTATTATATAGGTACTGTAGAGTTTAATGGTTTTAAACCATAAATTATATAGGTATTATATAGGTACTGTATTATTATTATTATTATTATATAGGTACTGTACATAAATTATGTCTATGGGGCAATTTGAATCCAAAACGGTGATACTGTACAAGTTGCAAGCCACAAACATTCATCATTAACTGTAAGAATCTTAGGAAGGGGTGCAATACCTCAATGAGGAAGATCATTTTATATATGCCGTCCAAGCTTAAAGAATTTGTTGATTGTCACCCATCTTTCAGATGAGATCTTAGTAAATTATATATGTATATATATATTGTTTGTTGTTTTGAGTGCATATGATAATTGTCATCATCATCATCATCATCATCATCGTCATCGTCATCGTCATCATCATCACCACCACCATTTCCAGGCCCAGTTGGGCCATGGCACGCCCAGAGTCTGGCACTGAAGCCGCAGAACATGCCGCTTCCTGTGCTGGATCCGCGGAAGTTGAACAGGTCGCAAGAATGGATCCAGAACGCCGATGAGATCATTGGGGATGTGACGGATCGGCTTGGCAAATCTGGCAATTGCTTCAGGAAAAAGAAGGTTTTTGATGATTTTTTTGAGGTAAAAGATTTGGAACAGTTCAACCGTTTTTTTTTTAAGGTTGACGAGTTATGACGAGCTGACGATAGGTGGAAAGCCATATATAGATTGTTAATTTTGATATGAATTTGGATGCATTTGGGGTGTTTGTTGTCAAACATGACTCAACATCGCTGTACTGTGGGAGAACATGCATGGGCTAACGGTCCGGTCTTTTAGTCATTGATGAGGATTCTCCATTGGATCAAGCACAGTGCGATGGTCGACTGTCGAAGCTGACCGACTGAGCGACTGGCGAAGTGGTGATGAGTTGGAAAGCTGACCTCTGGCAGAGTTGCTTTCAAACAGTTTTTTTTTTCCTATGGCGCCGGGATGGTGATCTCGCACAACTTCTGTCAGGCTTGCAACCAGGAAGGCAAACTTCTCACAGGAAACCAACCCAGCTGCACTGAAGGCCCTGGTCTACATGGGCTGTAGAAGAAGGGGACACGCATGTCCCATAGTGGCACACATTGGCACACCGTTTTCTTGTTTTTGCTTTCAGGTTGACACTGAAACCCGAACATCAGGTATATCTTATTGACGTTGATATATGATATATCCTGTGATATATGAAATGTAGAAACTCCTGGAATTTCTCAGGTTGGACATGTTTTTTTTTCCACAATCTTGGCAAGGGGGAATCCATTCAGGACTACTGACCTTTGCGGAGAAGCAGATGTCAAGATCAGAAGGGCCAGCACTGGTGAAGCTCATTAAGATTGGGACACTGAACCCTTGGCAACATCCCAAGATCTCCCGATCTGAATCCTTGGGGCCCAAAGACCGGCCTGTGTCAGCTCTGTCTCTGCGGAAGGATGATTGGAACATGTGCGATTTCAAGCACCAGCAGTATGAGGGAGATCATCTTGGAAAACCTGATATATAGATTGCCGGATCTAACTAGATGCAAGGGCCCAAATCAGGCCTTCTCAAGGGCCCAAATCCACCCGGTGGAACAGGTGTGCGTGTTTTTCACAAATTGCCCTTCTTAACAAGGCAACTCTGGCAGTCTCGGGGCTGCCATTTTGCAGGACGGGACTGGATGACCTTCCGTTGTTCTGAGCTTAGTGGGGCCGGGGTCGATTGGCTTGAAATCATATACCCTCAGAAATCTCACATGGGGGACCCAAAGATTATCATTTCTGCAAACAACTGTAAAATTCTCAGAACCTAGCAGACCAGACCAGCCAGTCTTCGTCAAGCAAGAATTCGGGTTCAGCATTGGACACAGCAGCAGCATATCAGGAATTTGTATGGTATAATTAGTATGGTATGCATCATGTGCTTTGAACTTTGACCATATTATGCATTTGCAAGACTGAAAAGACACGCATATGACTCCCAAAAGCATTGACAAACAGTTTCTATGGGTTCAATGTTTGTTTTAAGGGGAGTACCATGTTTGTTTGTCGGGGCTTTCGTTTATCATCAGTACTTGGGATTAACATTCCCAGATGAACGGGTTGTTCTTCAGCAGCATTGAAACCACTAGAGAGAGAAAGAGAGAGTTTAGTGCACGAGGAGACGCCTTAAAGAAACAGACCTTTCATGATTTGATTCCATTGCCACAATTTTGAGATAGAAAATCAACCATGTGTAGTTGTCAATGGAAAATTCGCCCATTCATACCCATTTCCGGCAAGATTGCCCGATATGCTCTCCATGGTTTTTCATTGCCGTCTTTGCTTGCTGCAAGTGTTAACTTCTTTTACTGTATATAGAAACGTGTGTTTGCTTTCTTCCAGGGTGGAACTGGGATATGTGTACGTATACGTATCATTATGTGTATTTACATATATATATATATATATTCACACGCATATATATATGTATGTAGTATTATGTATGTATATATATATATACATATGTTTGCACATCTATATAAGGCTGTATCTATGTGCACGCCATCCCGCCATGTTTTCCCCCATTCCCATTGATTTCAGGGGAAGATTTGCAGGAAACGACTCGATTTTCAGGTATTCTGGTTGGTGGTTTCAATGTGGGTAAAACAATGCCATAAACCAGCCATGACTGGGAATAGCCTATAAAAATGGTGACTGGTTGGTGGTTTCAAACATTTGTTTTTTTCCATTTCATGTATGGGATGTCATCCTTCCCATTGACAAAGTCCATCATTTTTCAAGATGGTTAAAACGCACCACCAAGCCGTATTACTTGATAGGAAACACACATTTTACAAACCATCAACTCCATGAATCCGGTAGAAAATTCCTGTAGATTTTCCGGTCGATTTTCCTGGCAAAAAAAATCCATTGATCCTCCTCCCGAGGCTTCTGCCCTTAGATGTGGAACGCATCGTTGGAAACCTCGTCGCTGGGCGCTTGGCGAGGCGAAGCTAGGAAATTCTCCACGAAAAATAAAAGTTTTAATATGTTTTTGTTGGGAATATAGGTGGCAAATAAATGGATATGAATGGTAGATTGAATGAGAATATGATCATTTAATATAAGTTATATGATCTTTAACTAGTGGATTTGAATGGGAAGTTGGTTCACAAGACAGATATCTCCAACTGAAGGTTGGCCCATCCCACACTGGATCTCTGCCGCAGGAGGAAGCAAAGGGGGCTGCGATCGGTGCCGCACTTCGAACAGCATCCGCATAGCTTGAGGTGCTCTAGTGATTGGGTGGGTTTAGAAAATCACAGGTATGAGAGATATATGAATATTGAATTCTTGTAAAATTATAATGGGGATTACTGGGAATTACCCAGTTTCTATGTGGGTGCTCTTTTCAAACGCCGGTTGCTGAGCCATCTCAGACCCTACAGTGATCAAGCGTGCCAAGAGCAACATGTCCATGATATAAACAAGCAGGAGAACTAAAGCTGCCAGCCGTTGATGGCTGCCATGGCGGAGGCACATTGCCTTGAGCCCTATGCCAAGCATCTTGGATTGTTACCTCGGATATGTCTTGGGTCATGTCGTCCCACTCTCAGTGGGGTGTGGTCACTTGGGCACGGCTTATGGTGTTGAACAGAAGTCCCTTTAAACTTTAAAGATCTTTAAAGGAGGGCTCCACATTGGGTCCTCATTGGGTCTTCATTGTGTCCTCCTTAACACACTTTTTGTAGTGTGTTCCTGGCATTTCCTCGCCATGTCATGTGGCTCACCCAGGCGGGATGTTTGATCGAGCAAGAGAAGTCAGGCTATGTCGCCAATGTTCGAGATCCCGGGGCGGCCGTGGTGAAAATAAAAGCAGAATTCGGAAGATGGATTACCCTCTGGTAATTTAACGTAGCTATTGAAAATGGCCATTTATAGTGGATTTTCCCATGAAAAATGGTGATTTTCCATAGTTATGTTAAATTACCAGAGGGTAACCATGTCCAGATTCCCTGATGATGAGGGTAAAACCTGGGACATTTACTGCACAAAAGATATATATAGTAGAAGTATTTAGAAGTATAGTACCATATTTGAGATCTCAGTGGTGAAACATACGGCAGCCGCACCGCCCTTTTTCTTCGAGGTCAGAAATATCGGAGAAGATGTGCTCGAGTGCAGTGCCCAGATTCGCTTGGGGTGGATAGATCCATCGCCTGGATGGCACCATTGTGCAGCGTAGGCGAAAAACAATGCTGCCATGAAAACTGTTTTTTTCGTTATTTCAATACACGTCAACCTTGACATCCACATCATCCACTTGCCATTGAACAATTCACATTTCTCATTTCAGACAATGTTCATCTTGTAGAGGATAGTGAGACACAAATCTGCTCATTCTCATGCTTGAGTGCGTTTTTTTCAGAATTTGGCGAAGATTATCGCAACCTCACTTCAGCCTCGCCATAGATGATGATTGCTAGGGATAGTCATCCCAGTCCCAACAATATAAACATGCAACTATATATGCAACTTGTTTCCAAACTTAAGAATTTCGATGAAGGCTTGTGATGCATTTTTTTCGCCGTGGGCTTAGATGGGTTTCCCATGGCTTTACCATGGGTTTACCCCTCCCTAAAAAAGGTAACGTTTCCCGAGGGATCGACGGCAGCTGAATCTGCTCAAGCCTTGCGTGCCTTGCGGCCGCGCCCCTGATGAATCAGGAGATCGGTTTGGTTTCACCATAGGAATTTACCCAGCCAACGGCTCTCCTTTGCTTTGGGAAGCACCAGCTATCCGGCTCCATGTGTTTCATTGGTTCTTTGACAACACTGAGCTGTTGTCAATGAAACATCTGATCTGCAATGATCTGCACGTCTTTGTTGAAAGGACACCTCTATGTTATGTTATCATTAAATGCATTTGAACAAGTGGGGAGTTGCTTGTGCATTTTCTGAATTTCTTGTTAAGATGTGCATGTGAGCATTTTATGTCATTACTCAATCTATTCTACATTCAACATACACACATACTGAAAGACACACACACCCACACACACACGAGAGTATCAGATAATATCAGTATATTAATAAACTCAGGTAAACCAAAAAAAGTGAAGAGCAAGTAAGAACTACATTTTAGTGTATAGAATATATAGTTGTTTTCTACTTTTTTGTGGTTGTGATCCCATCTACCGCAGGATGCGCAGGATGCTGGCGGCATGCCTGGGGAGCACAATGATTCCAGTGGGGAAGCTCCAGAGATCCAGCTGCGATGTGTTTGACAATGGGGATCTGATGGATGTGATGGTTGCAGCATTTTAGAGATCATATTTGCAACATTTTGCAACAAGCTGAATATTAATATGAATGTATAATAATGTTTATTTATTTGTTTATATGTATATATATATGTGAAATATATGATATATATATATATATAAACATTATAATATGCATGTAATATCATATGAATGATGTTCTTTGGGTTTGTTTCATGGGACTTGACCATGGAACATGGTGATCAAATAGAAGATGGTATACAGAGCCAAAATTTGATGGTTTATGATCTCATGTTCATAAACTGCCCCATTGCGATGACAACTCTTTGCAAGTGCTATTTGAAGGGGCATCCTTATTTACACAAAAAGACTTTGCCTTTGCTATAGGCAGGCAGATCAAGCAACATCAGTGCGGGTGACTGAGGTTCTTTCATGTTTTTTTCATAAGGCTGTCGGGAGACGTTCCAATGTATTCAACACCAATTGTAGGTTTAACATTGTGTTCGTTTTCCCAACGGTGTGAAGGGTTCTATTCCTATTAATTATATATATATATTACATATATAGAGATTGCAAACGGGGATGTAAGTTGCCGTTAAATTCATACGATTGGACTTCTGTGTCCCAACAGACATGAACACCATATGTCTATATATATGTATATACATAATTACTATCTATATATATATATGTGTGTGTGTGTGCGCGCAGTTTTACACATTTATTCATTTGTTCATTTATAGACATCAAAAAAAAGCCACCCGGAAAATGACAATGGAGTTTTAACAAGGGACTACGATGGACTACGGATGGTTTCATGGTGCAGTAGCTTTTCTATAGTTCACGTGCTGAAGGCAAGCACTACGGAATTCCTGATTTTCCAGGAAAAAATGCAGAAGCGAACGCACCAACCAGATAAAGACAAACTCATCGCCGCATCGCTTCGAAACGAGAGGAGTCTGGGTTATCCCGCAGTTTGTCACCAAGTCACCCTTCCTATCTTAAAAAGTGGTTTCCCATAGTTTGCTACATTGGTTTGAAGCTAGGTTAACCAGGTCTTATGGTGGCCCTATCTGTAGTTGGATGTCTTGACAACATCCAACTGGTGGGCACCACTGTGGCATACCAAGGTGACGAGAGCAGCAAGTTGGCTGATAGTGCGGCGGCTTTCAAGGACCGGCTGGAAATTTCTGTGCGACTTCACAGTGACCTCACTGTAAATGATGGGCAGGAATCATCTCAGATTTCTGAGTTTGCTTTTTTTTTCTGGTTGGTGGTTTCAAACATTTTTTATTTTCCATAATGTATGGGATAATCCTTCCCATTGACGAACTCATTTGTTATATTTTTCAAGATGGCTAAAACCACCAACCAGTTTTTTTTCGGGTCTCTGACCTAATTATAGCATTTTGCCCAGGTTGAGGGGTGATAGCTGATTTTCCCTAGTAGATTCGCCTGCTGCCTTGGATCCATTCCAGGAGAATTACCCCATGGCCTACAGCAGCAAGCGCAAGGGCAAGACCTATTTTGGTGCCCTGAGGCTGGTTCAGGGCAGAAGTGGGGATGGCGGATCGAAAAATGCCACTGAAAAAACATGAGGACCATGTTATGGAAAATGCTGGGGTGTCATTTTGGGATGTTTTATATATATATATATAATTATATGTATAAATATCATAGATTATATAACAATCACAGATATGGTTTCCAGCAGGCTATGAATATTTGATTACCGGGGGACCATGGCATTGAAAAGGGGATCCTTCACCCACTTCAGATCTAGAGCCTGAGCTGCAGGTTTTTTCCCGTATTCTCATGGATAAAACAAGTATATGAATTAATGAATAAGACTGGATATACAGATGGATACCAGTTATTTAAATTTATATAATAAATTATCTATCTATATATATATACACATGGATGTAGGTGCGTATAATTATGGAACACAGTGGACATGTTCGATTGTCATTTTTTCGGCTACTGGAGGGGTACACTCCCGCATGGCATTTGATGATGTTCGCCCAGTTTCCGGACGAAGATGACGGCGACCTTCCCCGTCTTGGCGTATGGAGCCTTGAGGCCCAGAGCCCGTCGGTGCTGTGATGATCCGTGCAGCTATGGTGAGGTGGTAATTCATACAGACAAGGGGGCATCCCGGGCACCCCAAAAGTGGAGATTTCACCAAAGAATTGGGAAACAAATAGGATGCCAGATGTGTTTTGCCATTCATGGGAGTTGATGGCGAGATGATTTTGCTCGTGCACAGTGAGCATTGCTACCTGTACTATCTCATAAGTTTGCGAAGGAATGTCACTATGTCAATATATGGTTATTTTAGACGGGTTCATTTGTTTTAATGGGAGTTCTTGTAATCCATATATGAGTAAAAAAATCAACCAACCACTAAAGTTTAGCTGGAAACCGTATTATATGAACGCGTCCCCCTAGTCAAGTGTGATTGAACATTGTTTTTTTTGCTTAGTGTTCTTGCCATAGAAGTGTTTTTAGGACCTGTATAGGATATATACCGGAACCAAGTAACAAAAACTCAGGGTATCCAACAGCCAGGCGGTGCATTTCTGTTTTGTTTCCCATTTAGGTCCAGCAGGTGACCTGTGAAGGCCCAGGTGACCTGGTAGCCTGCGGCAACCAGCCCATCTTGGCAGGTACTTCAAGACTGGTTACATGAAGAAATTCTACACTGACGACTACCCACGAGCTTCGTTCTTTGGCATTTTGTGGAGCATTTTGTGGATTTAGATGGAATGTAGATGTATGATAATGATGGATAATGTATGTATTTAAACAAGTCAACATTATTGTCAGCTTCAGCGTGTCCAGAGCTGAAGTTTTTAGACGTTTTGGAAGAAACCAAGGCTTAGCATTCTGTCGACCTTCCTCATCATCAGTACGCTTTTAGATTTGGCATGGGTTGCCTGGCTGTCGGGTCCGCAACGGCCGTGGGAGTGACAGTTTTGGGGACGAGTCAAAGTTGGGATAGTTGGGCACCACAAAGATCGGAAGATTTATGTTGCGGTAGAAATACTAGAACTATCTAGAACTAACAATCTGATCAACCTGAGCAACATGAGTTGTGCCCCTCAATTGCGATTCGGCCCCATGTGTGTCCATCACTAGCGCCAAAAAAAACGAGCATGGTTCTTCTCTGAAACTTTGCTAGGAATCACCAAGTCTTCAAAAAAAAGGTTCATGACAGCAGTGGCAATGTTGGGAATCACTTCTTCCAGACCTTTGCGACCAGGATCCGACCCTGGCAGCTTTAACAGAGACCCGGCCACAACTTGGGATGTGGGCAGGTCAGTGTCGCAACCGCATTCCTGCAGCTGGCACTGATGGATTTGTTGATCCTCTCAAACAAATTCCAGGATCTCTCGCAAGAATCCCTACCACACATTACACTGCAGCTGGAAAAGCCTGGTAAGGCATTGTGAAAAGCATTGCACACTAGCAATTCTTGAGTGGAATTCATTCTCATTCTAACGGATTCCAAAGGATTCTGTGGTTCCAGTTGACAAGGGGGGCCCCAGTTCGGAATTGCTAAGTTGGTTTAGAAAGAACTCCAATATTTGGGACTTATGGTAGGGAGAGGTATTATATTAGTTAATTGATGGAGTGAAAGTAAACCAACAAACACCACCTGAAGGACACGACACGACCACCTCCATCATTTTCCGGTTTTGAGGACGGCACCCGAACCGTTTGTGGGCGCGACTACGGGCGACGGAAACCTTTCCTCTTCGTGGCAAGCTTCATTGTCCGAGTCCCACAGTTTTTTTTTCCGTGCCGGAAGTAAATATAAGTTCGTTGCCTTTGCTGGTCGAAAACAGATTGGCAAGACCATTGACCAAAAAACATGTGTTTTTGTTTTTTTTTCCCGGTTAGTACTTTATGTTTTTGGTGTGATTCCCTGTGCGGCCCTTCAGTGCCTCAAGGTGGCTGTTCTTTCATTTCATCATAGATCCGCTAGATCCAATTTGCTGAGGTTCATAGTCCAAAACAGGTAAATGATGATAGATGGATATAGATGGTATACCAGCTCCCGGCCCCTCTATCTTTACATATTTTTACCAAAAGGACAGTATTGCTGAGGTTTGTCTCTTCTATTGCTTGGCTTTTGCACCACCGGTCTCCTTGTCTGCAAATGCACAGAGAGACTCAGAGATTTGGTATATCGAGACTCTTGGCCAACATGCCAGGGTGGTATCCATATCCAGAGGATACTTGGGAAGCCCCCTCCGGATTCAAATCCTTTCAGAATAGATGGTTTATTTATGGTTTATACATGTTTAATGATGTTTATATATACAGTTACCATTTTATACCACCCATATTTTGATGGTTTGTACCAGACCATTTATGGTGATTTAGGAGGTGGTTTATGACTGCTCAACCAACATTAGAACATTCTTATCAGTTGGTCCCAGTTGATAGAACAATGAACTAGTGAAGCAGATGGTGCATTTGATCATTTGGTTTCTGAGTCACAGCAGGAGATCTCAACAATGAACTCATCACCCGTCAACCCAGCCAGGCAACCTCAGAATTGACACATTGCTTGAAGGGCTTCTCAAAACTGGATAGCCATTGATTCTTAATCAACTCCGAATTCTTTGTTGATCAAGTCACATCCGCTATACTGAAATATCCACAGTCGTCGTGTTGGCCTTCAGAAACTTATGAGTGGTTAGATCCCCATGGCGATGGAGATCATTTGATCCATGGGCAACTCTGGCATATCTTTGGGGTAATTGCTGTATAGTATATTTAACATGATTTGAACCATATGCATACATATTTATAAATATATATATATGATTTATATATATATATACATGTATATTATCCACGTGTGTGTAATTGGAACGCACATGTTCATACCTTTGGGGGTGAACATGACATCGAAAATCAAGGAATGGGAACTCCGGTGAGAAGGCGCCCATCTTCAATTCCATCGCTGCCGCCGTGCTTGGCCGGAAGGGGTGAAGGGGATGATGACCGGATGACTCATTTATTCATTATCTATCTATCATCTATATTATATTATAATATATTATATTATGTTTTATATACACTGTAATTATATATATATGTATATGTATGTATCATAACCATACATCATATCATACATCAATAAACATCTGTGCATTTTGGTGATGGCTTGATGGCTTGAATCCACCACCACTTTAGCACCTCTGGTGCTGGCGCTGAGGTGTGGTTTGGCATCTTCCATATCTTGGTCCGGGGACCCGGGAGCTTTGCAGAGACTTCGGTAGGTGCTCACATCCTAAAACGTATTTGCTGGATGGTTTTCTGCCTCTCGCATAAGTCCATGTAAGTCCCTTAGGCGATGAACTAATTTCAGTTTTGCAGTTGTTAGTCTCATATGCACCTGGAACATGTGACATGTTCCTTGTATCTACCGTACTCATTCCTTCGTCCTAGAGAGCAACGAGCTATTACTGCGAGGTGTCGCACTGCTGTTGATTTAGCCACGCGCACTATACTGATGATATGGCACATCGATAATCATCCAACTAATCAAAATGTTGATGCCACCCTGCAAACAGTCCAGGCATATACAGTTTGTTTATGTTTGTTTTATACTTTTAAACAGAACATAGTAACCGATAGCATCGGTAGCTTGCTTATTTGACTCAAAATTATAACCATTGTCAACCGGCAGACCCGCTCCACTTCGCTGCACCGGCTGCCGAGGTGAAGGTCGTTGCAGATGCCACCCAGGATATCCCCCATGGAGCACTCTTAGTCGAGCTCACCCCCGATGGGAAAGAAAGCTGCTGGGGCCGCGAAGCCGCTGCAGTTGACGGAGAAATGTTGGTTGATTTGATTTTGGTTGATCTTGGTTGATGAGTTTATTGGAAACCGTATGCCAATTTGGAGGAATATGGCATATGATGATGTGCCATGAGAAAATTAGAAAGATGTTCACTAATGAACTGATGATGTCATTTACTCGTATTTTGAAAATTGCATCCTTACGTGTATGATCATCATAGAGGGTTTTAATGAAAAAAAAATCTATAAAGAATGGATTTTCCATTGCCATGTTTGCTTCCCGGAGGGTAAGTGTAGTAATGGGACCTTGAGAGGTCAGTGGGGGCTTACATCGATGTCCATGTAAAAGTACCAAAGGGTGCAGGAAGGACCCCCCGGTTACAAATTGGTCTATAACATAACCCCGTGCAATTAATCATATATAATTGTTCACTTTTATTTCTTAAAATATATTTTATGCACACATACATACATACATACATATATATATATATATACGTACATGCATACGTGCATAGTATATATATATATACATAATATTCACCATGAATCCTTGTCAGCCAAGTTACACATCAACTTACCTATCCGATCGGGTGGCCCTGATTCTGGCTCGGACCCAGGAACGAATGTGTGGTCCTGGATGGAATTTTGGGGATGCATTGGAATCCTCTCAGGCGAGAACTTGTCAAACAAGAGCCACATCTTTCTGGATGAATAGGCAACTTAATGTATGAGGGAATATCATTTATAACTGGGTAGATCATGGAACAAAGCATGGGAATATCATTTATAATTTGGAATGTAATGGATATTATATACAAATCAACACATATTGGAGATACCCTGTGGTGTCATCAAACGTGGCTGTTTGGAAAATCCCCAATCAAAAATGGAGGTTTATAGCTAGGACAATCATCGATCTCTAACTGATGTGTTGTTCATTGCCACGTTTGAGAACCAGAGGGTAAATTGCTTAGGCAGTGTAAATGATGGAAACATATGGAAACTGGATTGGGGTAATTAACTATCCCCAAACGGAAGGGCCGATTTGCGCGAAGTCAGGAGGCTGTTCAGGTCAAGGTTGGTGCACTTTGATGTGGGGATGGCTTGGAATTGGTCTTCTGACTTGATTGTATGATAGTAATTTCCCTCTGGTAAACTAACATAGCTATTGAACATTTTCCATTTATAGTGGATTTACCCATTAAAAATGGTGATGTTCCATAGTTACGTTAGTTTACCAGAGGGTATGTAGAGGGATTTCAAATAGGGGATACCCCAAGATCCTAAATTAGACCATGTCCTTGTTTTGAGGACCCACCAGCGGCTTTTGTTTGGAAGAGAGTCAGATAGAACAGTCATTGATCACAGTTTTAATGGAGATGTACTTTTCGATCTTTTTTGGGGATGACTACAATGTTGCCCGACTGCAGTCCAAATCTGCAAGTGAAATGTTGCTGGAATGTGATCTCTGATCTGAAACTCTTGGCCGTAGTGATGGACATGTTTAGTCTTAGATTCCCAAAATGGTTCAAGAAGATTCCTTTCCTATTGGATCTGGCGATTTCTGAGTTCCATGGGCACGGGTGCAGGAATGTCATTGCCACTCTTGGGGGAAAGCAACTGCGCCTCCAGCGCGGAAACAGGACGTAGTTCGTCGCCTTGTTGTGCTGTGATGATGAGTGGACAAGCTGAACACGACTAGTTACACCAGGATTTCTTGCCAGAGGTACATGTATGTTAATGTATGTTGGTTATGGTTGTGAGATGAAGTAGTTGTAGTCATGCATCATAAGCTCCACAATGCTACTTGTGACTGGTTCTAAGTGTTGACCATTCATTTCATGTTCCTAGCTCTGCTCGCAGGTTGCTATGAGTATCTCTTCATTGCTCTGGGACTGGGTTTGCTGTTCATGGTGTCCAATTTGTCCCTTGGATTTTCCAGTTGAACAGACTCCGGAGTTCAGTAGCTCCAATGGTTTAGGCTTAATCTATGACAGTGATGACATTGGTCCATTGGTCCTTGGGTCTGCAGGTTTCAGAAGCCAGTTCAGACATGTTCAGACTTCTCAAGCCCCTGACATGAACACTATTTGCTGCAGGTATGACATGATTGGGTCCTCCAAAATATCCAAAATGGGGTCCCAGCATCGTGACATACTGTGACCCAGGCATCTGTGTTGGCACGTCAAGGAGAGGCCCACGAAAAACTTGGTCGATGAAGCAGAAGGCTTTGTACCCAGCATCGTGGGTTGCTTGAGCAACTACCCTTTCTTCATCCTGTTGCTTGGTGGAGCCACCAATGGCCAAGATGGAAGTCTCTGGAAAGATAGGAGGCACCAAGAAATGCCTGCGGAAGATTTGCACATCGTATGTTTCAGCGAATCAACACCTTTTGGACCCCGATGAATTGCTGCTGATTTTTAGCAAGTGTCACTTGCTTGTTGCTTGCGACCGTCACGCCAAGCATCTGGCCGGTCAGCAAGGGATCTGAAATTGCAGATTCGGGGTTCGAGAAGGCCACTTCGGTATAATTTACATAGTATTATAATAATCATCTATAATCGAGAAATCGATGGAGAGAGATTTACTTACTTTTTGAGTGTCACTCGCGCGTCACTTTTTGGCATTGTTTCTGCTCGTCCAAATAGCTTAGTTCCTTGCTTAGAGGCAACTTGGCCTTAAAAAGACGACCATAGGCCACAATAAAGAATTGTTTGGTTCTACAATGTCAACATACCCTCTGGTAATTTAACATAGCTATTGAAAATGGCCATTTATAGTGGATTTTCCCATTAAACATGGTGATTTTCCATAGTTATATTAGTTTACCAGAGGGTAAATCTCAAAGACATTCCGAATGTGAAGGATTTGACTGTGAGGTTTGACGATGAACAAGAGCCCGGTAGTGTTCTGATCAACGGTGACTCTGGACACGGCCAAACAATAATTTGAAAAGATATTCCATTCTCAAGCACCCCCATTTCCGAAGTGTTCACATGTTTGACAGTGAAACCCCATACAAGGGTTGGGATGGTGAGTGTTAAATCCTAATTTCTCCCATCTTGGAACTTGAATCTTTGCATCATGTTCCATCATTTTCCACTGTTTTTTTTTTACATCATCAGTGGATCTGTCAGAGTGGCAAGCAGGTTGCTTTCGGATGTGGTGGAAGGCTTTGGTGCCAATCTGCCATTGTTGGTCTTGCCTTATGTCGTTGATTGGATTGCGCCTTGGGACCAGTCGGACCGGTTTTTGGAGGTTTGGCCTGGGTTTCAGTTTCGGCTCTCATGGACTTGTCATGACTTGGCATGTTGGTAATGTATTAATATTCACTTGTATTGAATGGTGGAATCCACAATCTTCCATTTTTTCGAGCTAGCTCACTTGTATGGAATGTGAAATCTAACATTCACTTGCATTCACATATGTCTGATGATTTGTCTATGTCTGAAAAAAGAAAGAACATGAAAGAACTACTCACTTAACATTCAATAGCACCCCAGGGGAAAAACATGATTCAGTCTTGGGTCATCTTGGATCCATGTCATCATATTGTGTCTTCCATGTTGGGGGTCGATAAGGAAAAAATGAGAACACTAATGGAAGGGATTACATCTCTGTGGGCACCTTTTTTTGATATGCATTCTTCTGCGGTCTATCCTGCAGACATGGACTCATTTCCCCTGCTGTTGCGGCTGCGATCGCACGACAGCAATGGTAAATGTGAGGGAACATTTGCCGGAAACCATGGTTGTAATCTCCAAATAGAAGGGTTTCCTGTAGATGCTCATCTAAGATCGCACTGCAAAACCTGTCATGAATCAGGGTTGAAACGGCTCTTCAGTGAGACTCATGGTGCTCAATGGGAAAATTTTAGCCAAGATCTTGCAAGCCATCTGCTTTTTTGGGCTTAACTTAACCCTTGGATCCTCATAGTCACCTCACTGTAGGTGGGAAAGGAAGCAGCTGAAGACTTTGTGGGTTCGGTTGGCATGCTCACCGCCTTGGGTGCTGGAGTGCATATGCTTGTACGTGTTCCTATGAATTTCTTCTGGCGATGGGCAGCCGCACCTTGACTTGGGGGTTGGATTTTGCTAACCCCCTTGACTTTTGGTCATTGCCGGGTGCCATTTTCGGTCCAGATGACATCACAATTTGGGGCCCCTAGCCCTATGTAGCAATCTGTAGCAATGTCGTTTTTGTGTTTAACCGAGGTTGACATTCATACTCAACCAGGTTGTTTTTAAATGTGTTAAGGGAAGATTATATACAATCTGGTTGGTGGTTTGGAACATTTTTCCATATATTATGGAAATCATCATCCCAACTGACGAACTCATATTTTTCAGAGGGGTAGGTATACCACCAACCAGATAATATCATCATAATATATCATCATGATAGTGCTGTTATATCATAATCATAATTAATAATATATAATATTTTATTCATATTTTTCAGAGGGGTTGAAACCACCAACCAGTACTGTACTGTATACATTCAACCCCATAGAATGTGGGAAATCATGGCCTCATACCCCCGGTGCTGCCAAATCCGGCGGATCCTTCCAATTGGAGACAGGGCCACAGTTAGACAACTAGTGATTAACCATGAACAACAGGGATTTGTCATGGATTTTCATTGGTTTTTTCTAGGGATTTACTATGATTTAACGGGATATATGATGATATATGATCGTTTCCCTCTGGTACTTTGTTAGATTGCTATTGAACATGACCATTTTTAGTTTGTTTACAAATTAAACAATAGTGTCCATAGCTCTGTTAGCTTACCAGAGGGTACATGCCAATGTCCCACCACTAGTCATAGGTTAAGCACCGCCAATGACAGACTATGGAATGGTAGCCTCAGCGGCAGGAGCTAGAATCAGCTAGAAGATTGTGATAGTTTTTTCCCCTTTGCACAGTCACAAAGACCCAGTTGTGGAGGTGACTACCGTCCAACAGACCAGTGACAAACACCTCCAGGTTTGTACAGGCTTGCTGGGTGCTTCAAACAATAGTGTGTATCCGTATGTGTTTTTTTACTGTTATGGCATTTGTGTTTTATTCTTGAAAATTAGTGTTATTGTTTTTATTACTGAACCATTGCGTTCATGATTATTGTTATTAGGCTATTATCCACAAACTTCCTATGTTCACACACTTCCCGATGTTGACGCGGATGTCGTACGCCGCGTACGCTGCGTACCGCCCAGGGCCGCTTTGGAAAATATCGGACTTACATGGCCTATGAGTCACTCAACAAGGATCTGGGGAAGCAAAGCACCTACTATCCCATCAAGGATTTGTAAGCAACACCAATAGCATCCAGTAGGGATATAATTTGTGATATTTTCCTTAGGATAACATTAATTGGGATGATGAATGATACTGACCTCGCGTCATGACGTCATTGGAATCATGGTTAGGGGGATTCATCCCCAAATGGCCGCAACTTTCAGCTATGGTCAGGTTAGTGAAGTATTGTCATTCAGCCAGTTTTTATAAACTATATTAAACATCCACATTGTATGTTCCCAAATATGCAGTTTCATCCCCCGATTCACCATGGTTTCTCGGGAGGGTGTCTATTGTGGGGAAGCGATTAGTCTTAGATTTGCTGACAACATTTTTTTTCGCTCTCCTAGTTGTATATGAATCTAGTCTTTTTTTTTGGTTTGGTTGGTGGGGAAGGGGTCGATAGTAAAGTGAAAAAATATAGACGAACCCTCCTAATTATAAAGATTGATATAATTATGTTTCCTGGGGTTCTGCCCTTAAATCAAGTCATATCCAAGGCTTTTGTATGGCTGCCATATGTTCTTGTTCCTCTTTGTCTCGAAAGGCACTGCCCTTCTTGGTACCTTGGCGGCAGGTTTAAGTTTTTTTTTGAAATCCCACCCAGATTTCCCAGATTTTTTGAAATGAATTTGAATCCATATTTGCGGTGACGATCCACAAGTGAAAAATCCTCTTCAAATAAGATGAAACCACCAGAAATAAAGGTTACACTTCCCCAGCATCAAACTGATCATGTTGCCCAGGAGTTATTTTGTGTGGCACCTGGGGTATGGCATATGCAGGCGCATTGCCGCGGCTCAACCATGTCCGATTTGGATGTCTTTAGCCTGTCTAGCTTTAATACCAATCCTGAAGCTGATCCTTGACCTTTTCAGAGCACTGGCAGTTGCGTTCTATACAGTTTGCCCATATCAAATAGCGACAAATTTCAGATTATAGTGTCAATAGATGTCAATAGTGTTTTCACGATCATCATGTAGCACCTAAATAGCACTAATCATCATAGCACTAATCATCATATATATATATACATCATTAAGTAAAATCTATATCATACCCTCTTGTAAACGCTTACATAACTATTGAACATCACAATGTTTAATAGGCAAATCAAGGAACTAAATGGGCCATGTTCAATAGCTATGTTCAATTACCAGAGGGTATGGGATTTTAGAAACATTGGAGGAAACTAGTGCTACCCAATGCTAATCATATCTACCATAGTTGGATCTACTAGGATGTACTTGGGTAGAAACCAATCCTTACCTGGTTGGTGGTTTGAAACATGAATTTTATTTTTCCATTCAGTTGGGAGAGATAATCCCATCTGACTAATATTTTTTAGAAGGGTTGAAACCACCGACCAGTATAATATCATTATATAGCATTTCCTAATGATAGTTATCTGGTTGGTGGTTTGGAACATGGCTTTTATTTCCCATATATTGGGAATAATCATCCCAACTGACGAGCTCATATTTTTCAGAGGGGTAGGCATACCACCAACCAGATAATATATCATCATAATGTCATCATGATAGTGCTATTATATGCTATTATATCATAATTAATAATAATAGTTTATTCATATTTTTTCAGAGGGGTATGCATAGCGGCATACCACCAACCAGATAATATCATCATAATATCATCATGATAGTGCGTTTTTATATCATCATAACATATAATAACTCATCCTAATAGCACTTCCAAATGATAGTTATGTGGCCTCCAAGCATAGCACCTGTGGAGGCCATTGGCTTCTCTATGACCTGGTTTCAGATGTGGCCTCCTGGTGACCGCGGGCTATGGGCCTTGCGGGGCTATGGGGAAAACAAGATCCACCTTGAAAGAGATGGGAAACGACGAATTCATGAGGATTTAAACTACCCTCTGGTAATTTAACATAGCTATTGAAAATTGTGATTTATAGTGGATTTACCCATTGAAAATTGTGATTTTCAATAGCTATGTTAAATTACCAGAGGGTATCATAAACAAACTATCTAAAAGTCCATGTTTGAGGATTGTATCATGATTTAACCATGATTTAACCATGATTTTGAGGATTTTATCATGCTTTAACCGTTTAACCCTGATTTCACCATATGAAATCCATATAAATCCGATGGCTTCGTGGATCAAAGCTGCCGTTCCGCCCACTGCGTTGTGGTCCGAGGCGGACTACGATGAGTTGCTGACGGGGCAACGCCGTGAAGGACAGCTCACGTGCCTTGGTGCGAACCCATAGGATCCATGGTGCTGCCATATATGGTAACATGGATCCCATTGATATACCCCCTTGATGTTAGCATTAATATACCAGCACCATGGATCCGTCATGGGGAATGATAGCGATGGGTAATCGATGGATCATCTTGTCATATATGATCATTAATATGATGATATAGTTAAGTTCTACGGTAACTGTACGTATATATATATATGTATACTTAATTATACATATATATAAGATATTGTAGATGTGATATGATATGATATATATATATATATATGTGTGTGTGTATATATATGTGTGTGTATGTGTGTGTTATTATGGTAGTTGTAGTGACTAATTGTTATAGATGCCCCATGAAACCTGCATTGGGATGTGATATGGCATGCCACTCCTTGGCCACAAAAACTTGAACATTGGGAAACCTCAGAAGTCTTGAGCCCCAGATCGCTAAGGAAGATGACATTTCACACCTCCATGTTTGGTTACTCAGCCATTTCCATCTCCTCTGTTGTACTGTAAGTCAAACAAACAGTAACATAGTCAAACACCCATGTTTACCATGTTTTACCGCTTTGATCCCCAAGGGTCAACATCTCCATGGCTCAACAAGTTTCCAAGTTTTTTTCCAAGTTGCAATAGTGCAACAGCTGATGGCGCTAACATGTGTCAACCAACTGTTCGAATTCTCCGGGACCCCCCGGTCCCCAGGATGGCACGCGAATTGGTGCCAAAGATCTGCGAAATTCCGGCGGACGCCTTGCCGTTTTTGCTCATGGGCTTTCGGGCAGAATTATCCAACCATGATTTTTGCCCATGGGGATCCAACCATTACCAGATGGCATAATTACCCGACCTGGTAAACATACAAAAAACTGATGGGAAAATCCAGCATTTTTGATGGGACACTATTTCTATGGCCATTTTCAATAGCAAACTGTAAACGTTTAGCAGAGGGTATGAATTGATATTAATGGAACATATAGCCAATGATGATTTGGTTTGTTGGTAACATGTTTGAAACGTGTTTGAAACCATCCTACCGGGGATGTTGTTCTGTGGATATCTTTGCTGTAAGCCACCAGGACCACCAGGACCGGACCAAATGGATCCAAGGATAGTCTGGGGCAAGTGTAAGAAGCTCCAGATACCCTGGTGGCTGTGGGTCAAAACCCTGGTGCATTACCCTGGTGAACAGCGAAAAATAGCTGGTAAATGGATGTTCACCCCCCCCAAAATATGTGGTATACACCGGCTGTTGTATTTCTTCGAGGCCTGCGGCCTGAAGGTTTGCTCAGATTTGAAAACTATGCGGCAGACCATCCGAAGCAGATACTGACCTGTGAGGTACCTAAAGTATCCATCCCTAAAAGTGATGCTGAAAAGTCGATCCCAGATGAACCAGCGCATCGGATCCCTTGGCAGGTTACTACGGTTACAATCCCGATTTGTTGGAGCAGAACGAATCCGTGAAGTGGGTCATCAAAGGGTGACTCAGCGATAGCGGCTGCCAGCCTTGCTTTTCAACTCAGGTGAACCACATATTATATATACTATATATCAGCATACACAACCGTATCTCCATGTATAATTATCTTCCTTTTGCCCCTTTCTTCACTTCAAGAATCACCCAGACATTGAAGATTGATATCTATATAAATACATTTAAATACATACATCAAATCATCAACTAGTAAATTCATACACAACTGTATGTTAATCAAGATATTGTCATTACACATACTGTGGATGGAGGAAATCCTGCACCAGTTGATAGGAGGTTTATCCCATTATTTGTAGGGTTTCCACCATCCAAGGTGGTGCAGGATTTCTTCCATCCACAGTATCACATATCAAGAACAGACCTGAATCCAACTGAAAGGACACGTCCACATCTCTACGTGCCTGGCTCAGTCAGGTCTATCTCAGTACTGCCGGGCACTGCAGGCTGGGCTCAGATCCATGTCGGTCAAGCAACCTGGAAAGCCTCAGGGAAGCAGATGTATATCATGCTTAATATGGGTTAATATGGGTTACCCTCTGGTAAACTAACAATAGCTATTGAAAATGGCCATTTATAGTGGATTTACCCATTAAAAATAGTGATTTTCCATAGCTATGTTAGTTCACCAGAGGGTAATATGAGTTAATATGGGTGGATAGTGTTTGATCATGATTTGACTTAGCATGGTTTAATAGCGTTTTTTTATTGAATGGTAAAAATTGGATACTCTCTGGTGAATTGGAACGTAGCGAACTGGAGACTCAGCATTTTCAGTGGTAGAATAGGTAAAACGGTAAATCATCAGAATTCAGCCATAAATGGACCATAGTTTCCATAGATAAAATAACCAGAAAGTAGTAGTTGCTATACTGGGATATCAGCTGATATCAGCTACTGAGTTACTCAACATAGTGTTGGGATGCATTAGGATGGACATAATATGATATCACAAACATGACTCTTCCTGATTGAACATATTATCTTGGGGTAAACTAACATAGATGTGGAGAATTTCTCATTTGTAGATGCATGATGCATTATAGAAAATTGTGATGTTCCGCATCTAGTTTACGATAGTTTACAGGTGGTTGTGTCACGCGCGGAGGTTTGCTCGGCACCTTTGCCCTTTGTTTCTTCACCCTGCGGAAGAAGGACCGAGCCTGGCCAGGGCGCTGCGGTGGACGAAGCGGAGATGATGATGGACCCCAACAAATAAATACAGTATGATTATTAAATATCTAAATGTCTGGAAAGGGGTACTGCAACAGCCTGAGGCGCAGCATTTTTTTTAAATAGTTTAGACATGTTTAGAAGATTTCATCCCTTCCCCTTGTTATCAAATAGCTTCCCAAACAACGAAACCCTACCCCGGTTGAGTATTGGATCAGGGGATTCAGTACTCTTCAACTATTGGGAGTGTTTAAATCCCAAAAACGACCTACCATCTGGTTATTTAACATAGCCATGGAAAATTCCTTATAAATGGAGGTTTTAATGGGAAAATCATCTATAAATGGACCATTTTCCATGGCTATGTTCAATAAAAAGAGGGTATGTTTTTTGTTTTAGCCACTCTTGAGATGAGTCCGCAGCCAGGACCAGCACGAGAAAATCATTCGCCACTCTGACAGAAATGCGTTTGGATGCCAGTTTCGGTATCTTCCATAGACTCGGATTTAGAGTTGTTAGCTGCTGGATTGGCGCATCTTGAGTGTCACTGATTTTCCACAACGGAGACGTGAGCTGAAACTCAAAACACAAAACAACGAAGATGTTGGTCCATACTCCGGGTGCAAATGAGAAGTGTTTGTGTAGATGACACCCCTTTGTAATCTCATTTCAACACTGCTACAATGATCATTTGTAAAACGGGGGACTGGCGCAGGCTAGGGATCAATAGACATGGAAAAACGTGCGGAGTGCGCATCCCCAGCTGCAACAGTCGAGGTGGGCTTCAAAGACATCAAGATGCTTGGATTTGTTTTCTTTCGGGAAAACTGTGGTGAAGGTTAGGTTCATAGATTAGTTATGTCAATTTATTGATGTTTTATATATTTTCTATGTGGTATTGTTTAGCCGAAAATGTTCAAACATGGCAATGCCAAGTACGTATTAATAACCGCCCCCAAAAGGTCTCTCTGCTGGACCGGAGAAGGTCGACCCCCCCAAATAAAGAGCAGAGAGGCAAAAAATTGGATTCATGAGATTTGGAGTGGGATTCATAAGGTTGTCATGTAATTAATTCATGAAGCAAAGCAGAAAGGATCAGCAATATGAGGCCAGATGGACTGAGGGTGTTGATTAAGGGGATACATGCACATTCTTATGGGGGGACAAGCCACCTAAAGGGGTACCTTTTGTGACCTTCTCAAAATGCATTTTTTATAAAGAAAGTAATAAGGAACATGCATTTTCAAAACTTCAAAAAAATGGGATTGTTCTGGATTTGGGGAATTCAGTGAAATGATTGTGCTGAAAAAGTGAACACACACGCGCACACACACACATATATATATATAATGTAAGTTTCAGATTTATTTTTTTTATATATATAATATGTATACATATATGATTATATTCATCAGCTAGCATCAGAAATCATAACATCAGAAACATCAGAGCCAATTCCATTCTCAAGCATCAGAAGCATCAAAAAAAATAAGAATTGTGAGCAGGGTGTTGGTTAATTAGGAGGGAGACACTTGTGCTTATTAATAGGAGGGGTCCAACCCATGTTCAAATTGCCGGAACTTGCTGGCTCTGTGGGTGTTGATTTTAATGATTAATAGGGGGTGGTTTATTAATACTGACTTGACATTATATCAGCCAGAGGTTGGCTGATGGTTTGGATTGGTGCTTCGGCATCCCAGGAGCTTCCCTTTTTTCTTTGGGGGATATGTTATAGGAGAATCATGGGCCGGGGTATTCCCAAGACAAGGGGGAGCACCAACCAATACCACCAGCCAAATTTTGAGAACCAGTGCTTGGGCATAGGATATCATAGGATGTTTTCTCAAGTGTTTTGCTGGGCATCACAGATAAGTCTTGAGATGGCTGTAGTTGTTGGCTGGCTAGACTCGCGAAACATTGCTCACCCCGAAACCTTGTCCCTCCGATGGGGGCATGAGGGCTTCACACACCAATATGGAGAGCCTAAAACCCATCAAGATCAGTCCTTGCCATGGCTGCAGACACCATTCAAACAGCAAAACTCAACACGTTGACTATCTTGGCATCCAGCCTTCCTTGGGTCATATACCCTCTGGTAATTTAACATAGCTATTGAAAATGGCCATTTATAGTGGTTTTTCCCATTAAAAATGGTGATTTTCCATAGCTACGTTAAATTACCAGAGGGTATCATATATTCATTTATATATATATATATATTCATATATCCCCATGATGTCCCTATCGTTAAAACCCATGAATCATGATGGTTCATGCCAGTTAAAGCCCTATGATTCATAGATATATCACCAACTCATCACCCCCATGGCCGGGCCCCACGGCAAGGCCGGCTTGGTGACCACGGATCCCCTGACTGGCTTGCGGCTTCCACCCATCAAGCGTGAAGCGGGAGCTGTGACTGGGGCGCAAGCGGCGCAAGCACTGGCCAAGCGCAATGGGATGCAGTTTGGTTCTGTCCAATATGAGGATGTTAGCATCTCTGGTTGGTGGTTTGGAACATTTGTTGTTCTCCATATATTGGGAATAATCACCCCAACTGACTAATATTGTTCAGAGGGGTTGAAACCACCAACCAGATCTATATGGTAATATATATCGTGCAGCTAACTTAGGATCTTAGGACAATCCTATGAAAATGTGATACTTTGTGAAATTGCACAATGTTTTGTCTTTTGGGTGAAGAGGTGTCCATGGGGAATGTTGCTTTCATGTGGTCCACATAGGTGATTGCAGAAAAAAAACTTCGCCGACCCTTTCAGTGAGGGGAAAACCCACCCGTGTTCGATGTCAAACGGATCCCAGGCAAAGCCCAACCCTTATGAAATGGGTTCAAAAATATCATACCCAGGGTGTATATTTATTATATTACCCACATATATATATAATGTACTATAACCCATATATATGTTACCCAACATGATTGTCCCCCTGTGGTTTCTTCAGCCCTTCCGTGGAATTCGTTGAAGCCGACCGATCGGCACGCCGTTGTCGAGGTGGAATTTGAAGGCTCGACCATTGGTAGCTGCTTGGCTGCTGGGGGATGTCAACGGATGGACATCCCAAGATGACAGTTTTTGGGGCTCGTTCACCTACTCGACCTGGTAAACATACAAAAAACTGATGGGAAAGATCCACCATTTTTAATGGGAAAACTATGGAAAACTCACTATTTCGACTGGGCCATTTTCAATAGCAAACCGTTAAACGTTTAGCAGAGGGTAGCCAATTTAGGGGGGCTAGTTTACGCATGCCTATATCGGGGTTCAAAATGGTTTGGTGATTTCCTTCCGTATATTGAAATTAACGGACAAGTATAGTTAAGGTCCCTGCGAGTACATTTTATATTTTGGGGCCACATTTGGAAACATATGGGTTTGGGGCCGAGTTCTTGGAGGAAACTTGGCACTTTAATTGTCACGTTTTCTATGAACAGGACATTTCATTATCCCCATCCCCTCCTCTTCCTACTATATAATACAACTCGGAAGTGTTTTTTCTGGGGAAAATCAGCAGCAAACCCGAAACAGATGCGGGGCTATTCTCAGAGTGGTTAAATCCTGCAGGTGTTCGCTTAAGGCTCAAACGAATCCAATGATACTAGTATAACCAATTCTTCACCTTTATATATCAACCATTATGACACATTACTAACCAATATTAACCATTACAAACCACTACTGACGATTATTAAGAATCATCAACCATTAATCATTCATAACCATATTGTTTCATCAACCATTATTAATCATCAACCACTACATTAATCATCAACCATTATTAACCCATAGGTTTCTTTGCCGCAGGAGACCAAGTGATTCTGCTGGACCATTTCTTCGCCTCAGAGGTAAGCTGGGCTCACCACTCAGGTGCGATGGTGCACTTGGGGATCAGTCATGGGTTCATATGGGTCAATATCACCACATATATATATATACCAATATAGGTTAATATAGGTTATATAATATAGGTTAATATATGTTAATATATGTTCAAATGTGTTCATATATGTTTATACTTATATGTATATATAGGTCAATCAATGGTTAATATGAGTCAATATGGGTAAATTATAACGACCTCACTGCGACCGAACCCTGGATTCGTGGTTAATAAGGGAAATCATCCCCAAATGGTCTTATTTCAGGTTAGTGAAATATTGTAATTTTCCCAGACTAATATAAATTAATATAGGTTATATAATATATGTTAATATATGTTCAAATATGTTAACATATGTTCATACATGTTTATATATGTTAGTGTATGTTAATATATTTTGATATATGTCAATCAATGGTTAATATGGGTTAATAATTGTTAAAATTGATTGATCATAGGTAATATTGGGTTAAACATGCTGCACAATGATCATCCTGTACAATCCTCTGGATAGAGCCACACAAGCATAGTTGGGGTTGATAATAATGGTTAAATATGTTAAACATGGGTTAATTTTCGGTTAATATGGGTTAATAATAATTAACAATGGTTCTCAATGGTCATCAATGGTCATGAATGATTATACCTTTTTTTTTTGAAGTTAAGCATGGGATTCTAACCTCCATGAGTTGGGGTATCACCACAATAGCTCTGGCACTATGGTCCATTGGCTACCCTACTCCTAGGTTTGCTGAAGGTGATCTCGGTTTTACCGGGAAATCCCTCGTTTTCTGGGGATGCTGAAGCAAAATCCCAGACTTGGTAGCTGATTATCTGGGAATTGATCAAAGCCTATTGTACCATATTTGGGTGGAAAGGACATTCATTTTCCAACTATTTTGGGGTTCAACATGGTGCCGAGGTTTTGACCCATGGCCACTTTAATTTGGTTGCATGATGTTGCAGATGCATTTAGAGGTCAGTGTTGTTCATTTGTAGATATAGCGGGGGTTGCCAGCCCCGTGCTACAAAGGATGAATCAGAAATTGAAGTTGGCATGTGAACGACAGTATATGCTACCCATAGATGAATATAATTACAGGATATTACAGGTACCATGATTCTTTACAAGGTGGGGCCCCCCAGTTATAAGATGGTTTATAAACCCCATTAACTATAGTTATAGGTACCATAAACCATAGCTATTGGAGTTATAAACCAACTTAGCTATCTAGGGGGCCCCACTTTGTAGGATTAGTCAGGATGTAAGATGGGATATGTGGGGTCAACAAGTTGGTGGCTCCTTCTGTCTGTGAATTTTCGAGACAACATGCGGCGAGGCGTGCATTTTTGAAGTGCCCAACACTGCACTATCACTTTGATAAAATTTGATATGTAGCCATGATATGGATCCAATGGTTTTCAAATCAGGGATATCATAAAATGTAGCCATATCATAAAAAAAGGGATCCAATGGTTTTCAAATTTCAAGATCTTCAACGAAGTCGCCTTCCCCGGTGTGGTGGCTTCGCTGCTTCGCTATGCTTCGCTTCCCTCGACCCTTGGGACCTTTCCTACGGCAGCCGTAGGAGACTTGGGGAAGCTGAAGGTGAAGCCGGTGATCTTTCTGGTGCTGTCGCTGCTCTTAGGCATCCCTGGCTTTTGGTTCACCCTTGAAGGCCTGGACTGGGACAGACTGGGACATGTGACGACGATGCTTTGAACTGCGCCAACAGAAATGATTCTTCATTGTAATGTTATAAATATGTAACATAATATGTATATATATATATATATATGTGAGTGTGTGTGTGTGCGTAGAGATCTGTGACATAAATTTTGTGTCATACTGATGAGAGGGTTGTTCATGCAATGCCATGTCAGAGATTGGATTTATGACTTGCCATGACTTGCCTACCTCGAACGTTGATGATATGATAGTAATTTGCACGGCGCTTGGATTCAGCTTATAGACATTTATATACATTTATAATGATGATATCTATAGTAATACTGTATAATAACATATTATTATTATATATATATGTACATATATGTACATATGTATATTGTATATAGGCCTTAGTTTGGAAATTTGTTTATTTTGTGTCAATGCCAGCATGGCCATGAACGTCTCACCTTTGGGCAACATCAGGGCCATGCTGACATGCTGAGAGTGAAAAAATCTCTGGGTGTTTGTGTGTTTTTCTTATAATGGAACATGGTTTTTATTGGGCAGTGCGTTATTATGGAAATGATATGATAATGATTATAATGGAACATGTTTTTTATTGGGCAGTGCCTTATTATGGATATGATATGATAATGATTACAATGGAACATGGTTTTTATTGGGCAGTGCTTTATTATGGATATGCTATACTATATACAATATACACATCCTTTTATTGATATCCAAGGTTTGTTTAGTGATTTGAATATCGCCCTGCAGTGAAGAAGCAAGAAGCAGATGATGTAAGTGTAATACCAACAGTACTCAACCATACTTTAGCCAAAAGGTCATCATTGGATTGGATGTTCCATTTGAGTAGTTATTTTCCATGTGTATCATAACCATCCATAACCCCTTTATATTGTATAATAGTTGTGTCAAAGTAGCCCGTAAAGATACATACATAAACTGTGTAGATCAAAATCACGTTCATTGTAATTATTCCATATTACCAAGCCAACCCACTTATCATGTATATTTACATAATTTATATAGTAATATAGTATATATCGGCATGTTTGATTCAGTCAGGCACTTGGCCCTTTCCAAATGCAGTCCATTGCAAAGTTAATGGTTTTTAGAGGCCTGTTGACACAATGATAACTTATGAAACGATTACATCTTCTAATGTGCAACGAGGTGACAGCTTCTATGAATCACACACTTTCTCTTGAATCGTCGGAACTTCTCTGGAACCGTGTATATATATAGTGTTTGTTAAATGTTGATAACAGATGGTATCAAACATGACAAGACCGTATAAACAAGACTTGAATGGACATGTATACTATATATATATACATTGCATACATATATACAATATTTCATATTTATTTAATGTGTCCAACATATATATATATATATACATATACATATATATATATAGATAGATAGATACATATATATATATATAAACATTGTCCAACTTATCTCTGTGCGAGCGAGTCGGTGCAGGATGGGCCAGCCTCAGCGAGGGTCATAGCTCCATAGCTCCCGTTGGTATCATCCTGCAACTCGATCCGGAGGGGCCACATCATGGCTTTGCCATAGCGGTACGTGTTTAGTATATGACATATAATTATGTGACATATCAACCCCTGTGATATTTATATAGTATGTATACGCTATATATATATAGTATATATAGATACACACTGTATATATATATATATTTATTTACATATATATATATATACATTGCATATTATATATATTATGTATATATATATATATATATTATAAAATGCAGAAGTACAGAAATGCTCCAGATTCAGTGGTCAAAACGTCTCTTTGGGTGACCGGTCGTCGAGGATCGGTTTCGCGGCCATCGGCTTCCTTTTCAGCTTGGCCCGGCTCCGCCAAGCGCTGCGGGCGCCAAGGATCATTTCGAAGAAAGATTTGGAGGCCTCACTGGGACGGATTTGGAGTTGAACCATCAAAGATGTGGGGGTTTAACATGGTTTAACATGGTTTAACATGGTTTAACCATGTTTAACCATTAAACAATGATGCACAGAAATGGTGGTTGAATGGGAATCTAAAGCGATTTGTGAATGTTCAATTAGTTGAGCATAGCCTACGGACTTTAAATGGGCCTTTTAATTGAAACATCATCCATAAATCGGAGGTTAGTTCAATGTGACTGTTGTTAGTAGTTGTCAATTCGGCGTTTAGAGTCCTAAGAATTGTGGAATCAACTCGGATTATTGGCTGGGATGTGCCCCCCAATAGAAGGACTTTGGATAGGGGTTATCAACCCCCAGCCGCCCCGACGCTCACCTGTCACCGGCTCCCACGACGACTGTATGACTTAAGGCCACTGGGGTGTGGTAAATTTTTGGAAGCCAATTGTGATACAAACATAAACACAAATTGGAGTTTTAGAGCAAGAAATGAAGGGCTCTACCAAACATGAGTGGGGTGTCGCCGTCCCAATTTGCCATCAGGCAAACCATCGTTTATGGGCCATCTATATTCCCGTCAAAATTTGAGTATAGTGTATCCGCCACACTGGCTGGTTAAACAACATACTTTTCAAATTACACCAACGTTGTTGCTTTGAGACTCATTCATTCATGTATCCATCTCGAGCTTGGACGATTTTCTCCCCAAGGACTGTCATATAGGTCAAGAACATTCGAGAACTCTAGATTAATTCCACTTCCTGTGGCTTTTTCAACATCTACCAGCTATTTCAGCAGCTATTTTCATGTGCACCGGGGGGGGATTCCAATGGGTTTTCAGCAGCTGTCGGTGTAGGTCATGGTGGCGATTCACCAATCACGGGGGCGGATTCCAGGCAGAGCAGACAGTGATGGTCCAAGAGGGTCAACCTTGGTTAGATCATGTTATTTTGGTTAGATACTTTATTTGAAAAAATACCAAGTTAATTTCGCCCCCCCTTTATTTTCATATTTATGTAGTACTGTATTTTTTTGGCTGATATAATATATAAACGGTAAAATTGGTCCTGAAGAGCCAAAAGAAAAATCCAATGACAGGTATCTAAGATTCACCATGGTCCAAAAATAGTTTTTCAATGGGATTATTTCTCTTGCAACTCAGGTTGTATATCATAGGCCGCTTTTTGAACTGTTAAAAATGGGGCTATAACTGTAGAGTTGAAGTTGATTTCTCGTGGGTTTGTTGGAGAGATGTTCACCCTCTATGGGAAATCCCAAGAATATACTGCCATTGCTACTCAAACACTGCCCAAATTTCCTACCAATATGAATGCACATATGAATGGCATGATCACTGACATGGGATGATCACCATGAATTATGGGAAATCCCAATAAAACAGAGCAGTATCAAGGGGTTGCCGGGCTTCGGGCGCGGCTCACTTGGGCATCCCCTTCCCATTTTGGCCAGGGATCAGATGAACTTTGTGTGTACAACAATGGAACACCGTGCTTGAAAAAATAGATTGGTGAAGAAGTCACGGGTAGTTTAATGGTATAGATAGATAGATAGATAGATTGATTGATAGATCGATAGATAGATAGATAGATAGGTAGATAGATAGGTAGGTAGATAGGTAGATAGGTAGATAGGTAGATAGGTAGATAGGTAGATAGGTAGATAGGTAGATAGTTAGATAGGTAGATAGGTAGAAAGGCAGATAGGCAGATAGGTAGATAGATCGATAGATCGATAGATCGATAGATATAGATCGATAGATATAGATCGATAGATATATAGATCGATAGAGATATAGATCGATAGATATATATCGATAGATATAGATCGATAGATATAGATCGATAGATATAGATCGATAAATCGATAGATCGATAGATGGATAGGTAGGTAGGTAGGTAGACAGGTAGACAGGTAGATACAGCGCGAGTGTTATATAAGAATGTTGGTTGCCGATGGTCCCTCAATTTCTTATCGGAATGGCCCCATGTATGCCAGTATATATGTAACGTATAATATGTACAATTATTCGGTCGAGGTTCCCTTAATTTCAAAGCAAGTTCTTAATGTAGTATTTCACAAGCAGTCAGATTTGAAGATGTAAGAGCGGGGTTGCCTCTGCGCAGCTCCTTTCGTGAGTTTGACTCCGCCATCCTTGCGCCGATTCCCAGTGGCTCCTGGGCACAAAGGAACAGTTACCCAGTCTCCTCTACAGAAAGCTCTTACAAACCCTTACATGATTAAGAAATTGAGGGGCTGGATTTCTTAGTTATGTATTGAGTTGAATCCTTACCCGGTGACGTCTCCTCTACGACCCTTAAGGGTTCAGTTCAATACATAACTAAGAAATCCAGCCCCTCAATTTCTTAACCATGCACCGGTGGCGACAAGGCAGCACAGGCAAGGCAAGGCAAGGCAACCCAAGGCAACACGAGCCAAGGGCGCAGATGACCTACAGTGAGTCTGGCTGGTGTCTGGCTGAAGCTGTTGTGAGCAAGCTTGGTAACAGTGTAGTGCTTCAACTCTGGGGCGGTCCTGCCCCCTCGCTTGTCATTCCCAACCATGCCATGGTTGTGCAAGGTTCATTTTGGCGGGTATTTGGTTGCAAGGGAGGCTGGCCCCATTTCCCGTTCCAAATAGAATCTTGATAAACCCTTTCATGGCTAAGAAAATTGAGCAGGGGCGCAAAGGGCTCCTCCACATACATATAAACTTCTTAGCCTTTAAAATTCCCCAGGGTCCCTCAATTTCTTAACTTCCATTTTATATATATATATATACATATTCCATAAAACATATATGCGGCAAAAAAATCCAGCCCCTCATTTTCTTATGCAAGGAATTCTTATACAGTGCTTGGACTGTAGCTAGATGGATAGATAGATAGATAGATGGATAGATAGATAGCTAGCTAGCTAGCTAGGTAGATAGGTAGATAGGTAGATAGGTAGATGGATAAGTAGATAGGTAGATAGGTAGATAGGTAGATAGATAGGTAGGTAGGTAGATAGATAGATAGACAAATAGATAAATAAATAGATAGATACATACATACATACATAGATAGACCGATAGCTAGATAGGTAGGTAGGTAGGTAGATAGGTAGATAGGTAGATGGGGAGATAGGTAGACAGGTAGAAAGCTAGACAGGTTGACAGGTAGACAGGTAGATAGATAGAGAGATAGATAGATAGATAGATAGAAAGATAGATAGATAGATAAATAGAAAGATAAACAGATAGTTAGATAGATAGATAGATAGAGAGATAGATAGATAGGTAGGTAGGTAGGTAGATAGGTAGATAGGTAGATAGGTAGATAGGTAGATAGGTAGATAGGTAGATAGGTAGATAGGTAGATAGGTAGATAGGTAGATAGGTAGATAGGTAGATAGGTAGATAGGTAGATAGATAGATAGATAGGTAGATAGGTAGATAAGGTAGATAGGTAGATAGGTAGATAGGTAGATAGGTAGATAGGTAGGTAGGTAGATAGGTAGGTAGGTAGATAGGTAGATAGGTAGGTAGCTAGCTAGATATTCAGAAATGGAGGCAATGGAAGCAATGGAAGAAACCGAACTATCCCCTACATGTTGTTCAACTATCCCTACTCATTATTCCCTTGGATAAAATGATCAAAGACGTCGAGTCCCTGGCACCAGGCGGCATCAAGGCACTTGATGAGGATCAAGCGCCGCAACCGACCACCAAGGTGTGCCGATGCGGTTGAAGCACGGTTTGAGCCACGAAATGGAGGATTGACCCATGAAATATGGAGGATATCTTGGTGCGAGTCCTCTGAAATGGGCGGATGTAGGGCCCCAAATTTCTGTGGACACACATGGCTTCACTGTGACATCACGGGAATTATCAGTAAAGGGGATCACCCCCAAATGGCTGTAATTCAGGTATGTTCACTTTAGTGAATCATGAAAATTCCGTCAGAATGTTTGTTGATTTGTAGTGTGCTGCGTGCCCAATGACTTTACCGTGGTATTGTTATCTTAGGATATCTTAGGTCTACGGCTATTATGGATTATTCTTGATCAATTCCTAAGATGTTTCAGTACCCATGACTCATTGACCTGCACTTTTTCATGGAGTTGACCGCACCACGGTGATTTGCTTCCGGGCGATGGGATGCGGAGCTGTTTGGCTCAGGTGGCCCTGCCAGAAACAACTTCGGTGGCTGCCAATGTGGTGGAGAAGCCAACAATTCACGTCCCCGTCACAGAGTCCGAGGGGCCAAAGAGCACAAAGGCGAGTTTGTGACGGCGCTCTCTGGGATTCTGTGGGCCTTTTTCGGCAAAAATGGCTGCTTGGTCTGTGCATGTTTGGTGCATAAGACATTTTTTAGTGTCAATCGTGCTACCAACGCAATCAGATAGGAATTTGATGGAAGTTGCTGGTTATTTCAATGAAACCCCACCTGGCACTGAGGTTTTTGTTTGGATCTTGCCTATCTTCAAATGAAGATGCACAAGATTCGATCTCCAAAAAATGTAAGCGCTGGACTGGGGCCCAATGAAGAGCCTATGTCCGCGTTGAAGATGTGGGTGTATCTATGGCCAGAGGCCTTTGACCGTATTTAATCAGTCTGCATGTCAACACCATGATTCTAAGGATGGGCGCGGAGGATCAGCCCAGTCTTTAAGAGTTTAAACATGTTTTTTCCAACCAGCAAACTGTACAGCTAAAGACGCTTTAAAGAGCGGACGTTCAGCCGACCGAACTGTGTTGGAAGTTTGATGCTAGTTTCATGATGCTATACTGGCTATACTGTCAACCGATGTTGATGTACCAAAATGACGAGGGATGTTCGGCCCCCCACTTAAATATTGTTTATACCCAACCTCGTTGGAATACCTCACTCAGATTCTGATCACTCATGTCATGATAATCATCTAGTGGTTTGGTCGGCTAACGATAATGGATCGCTTTGATTTGCAACCACGACGTTGAGATATAGATATGATATGTATATATATAATGTATATCACAAACCATGAGAGTGTGAGAAGCAGCAAAGAGCAATGTTGATTAGTTTGCATGAGTTGGTAGAGGTGCCATACTAAGACAAAGAAACAACAATTAATTTCGTTGCTTTGTGATGAACAATGTGCATTAAGTTGGCCCATTATGAGGAACCCCCATCAACAAACCAATATACAGCGATGAAAGCGATGTCGATAGGGGACGCCCAGAGATACATCCGCTCGGTGATGTTCTTTGCAGTACCCTGTTGCGACACCATGTCGTTGGACAGGGTCATCCAAGTTGTTTTTTTTGTTTGTTTGTTCCAGTCGCTGTAATTTCTGTTATTTTCTGTTAGGCTGCTCACTTGCGACACGGCGAGCAGAAGCGTCCAATGATTAGGGACAAGTATAATGGCCTTTACACAAAAGAGATAAAAAAAATATATTGGCATTGCATTTGAAGGATGGTGAAAAGGTTTTTTAATCATCCCATGATCATCCCTTCAAGCAGAGTGCAGCCTTTGAGGGTCAGGAAATCCTGTTCCCAGCGGGATGGCTCATCACCAAGTGATTTAAGTCACGCCACCGCCAACTCGGACAACACGAATGTGTTCCACATATGAACAGGATACACTGCGGATACACCTTGGTTTGGTAGTTTCGTAATGTTTCATAGATTCGTTCTTCGTTTCGATTGGGGGAACTGTTCAAAAAGTAGCTGAAAGAGCTCTGCAGTATTAGCCAAGACTAGCCAACATTAAGTTCAACATTAGGGATCCTGAATGCTTTTTTCCTTAGGGTGTTCTACACCACTAAATGGTGTGGTCGAAATTGAAGGTGGATAGCTGGGATCGGTCATGATATGTCACACTCCCTGCGGGTGTCTAGCGTAGCAGGGTACCTACACCCTGAAATCAAAGATGAGAGACTCCGAAACGGCTATAGTTCTATAGTTCTATAGTGGAAAACTCATCTTCCGACTCCATGTTTCTGGTGCAACGCTGAAAAAGTTAATAATGTACGTCCTATAGTTCACAATAGCCTGCAGAAAGATAGAAAAGGTTTGTTTTATCACAGTTGTAGTAGAAGTTGACTTTTCTATCGTGTTGCCAGTTGCTACATTCTATGGGTCATTCGCCAACGCTTCGTGCCATCCTCCTGGCAGTTCTAAGCCGGGAAAAATCCAGCGGCAGAAAGGAGGTGGAAGCGTAGTGTTGTCATGTTAGACTGTTAGACCAAGAGAGATATGGATTGATGAAACCCAGTTAAGCACTGATATACAATGATAGATATACTCTCTATCAGTTTAATTCTGTGAAATATTATGTAGTGGATTAGTGGTCAACTGGGGATTTACATGATGCAGGCTACAATTTTCTTATATATATATATGATATAACTTCCAGTAACTCATTAACCTCCTATTTTCACCACCCCCATTGCACCAAGTTGGATGCCCTGTGCTGTGCCACTGGTACGCTTGCTGACGTCGGGGTCCCCGACGATGAAACTGTGCAATGTAACTGCTAGATGTTTCTTTAAAGGTAGCTGCCACTGTGTATATACGGTTTTTGTATCACATATCAGCTGTGTGGGGATAGGTGTTAAGAAAATGCAAATGAAACGTGGCGTTGATGTTTTGAAGGATGCCACATTTGGCAAACAATGATGTGTTTATCGTAGTGATATTCACATGTTTTCGCTGCCTCTAGTATGCTTGGGATGTTGGGTGATACTGTTAAAGAGAGCTGAAACCATCAATGTGCTGCTGCCAACCATTGAACTACGTCCAAATCCTGAAGACAGGATTTGTTGGAAAGAAACTAAGACACACAACCTTTTTGCCACACCATTGTCCTTGGCTGATAGCTCAAAATATCCCACCCGTTAATTCTCCGGACACATCCCGACAAAAAAGCAGCGCTTGACTCTTCCAGGCTGGGGGGCAATTTGTTGCCATCCTGAAGCGGAAACAGATTTGCAGCTTCATAGAATGTGTGGTGTTCCCGCTGTATGGATTGTACAGTGTGTTTCTGGGTGTTTCTGATAGATATTCCAAATTGCTTCGACCCAAGTTGTATAAGTTGGTTGCAATCATGTCACCTTATCCCTTCATGGGAAAAATATAGACAAATTCTTGTGCCATTTCTGGTTTCGATGTCCGGCTTGATTTGTTGCCCGGCCGTGGGTCACAAAGGTGGTCCAGCAGCGAGGAAGAAGCCAAAGTGCACCGTCGGCAGCTGACTGAGGAGGAGATCGATGTTGTCCCAACCTCGACGGGGGACACTTTTTTAGTGGAATAAACATGAATAACTGGTTGGTGGTTTGGAACATTTTTCATGTTCCATAATATATATTAATATATGGGATAATATGGGATAATATGGGATGTCATCCTTCCCATTGACTAATATTTTTCAAGATGGTTAAAACCACCAACCAGAACATGTATCCTAAATTGAAAATAGTATAATTGAGGAGAGAGATTCAAGATTGATCATTTTGGTGGGGTTGACAATTTTTCAACATATAATTATTGGATATTATTGGGTTTCGTATTGGGTTTGCCACTTCGAAGTAGGATATGTTGTGTGATGATCGTGATTCCAGGTTTAAAGATTGAAGGAATTGGAACACATTGCATTGGTAAATTCAGTGGTTTATTGACCCGAGATTGAGTAGATCTAATATAGTAAACAAACAGCATGAGCCAGGTGAAAGCACGGCTATAATCGGCTATATATATATATATACATTATATATATAATGTATATATATATATACTATACATAATATATATATATATATTTCACACACACATACACACGTGTACTTATATATAGATATATATACATATATATGATTCACACACACATATACTTATATATATATATTATTGACACACACACATGTACTTATATATATATATGTATTACACACACATATACTTACATATATATATATATTATTTACACACACATGTACATATATATATATATATACATTATTTTCACACACATGTACTTATATATATATATGTATATATATATATATATATGTTATTTACACACACATGTACTTATATATTTTTAATTGTATATATATATATATATTATGTAATGTAATTGACACAGCCTACAAATCAACAAGAAAATTTGGATCCTTGGTTGGAAACTGGAGTATTGGGGCCATGAGTCCTTAGAGCTCATAGGATACCTGGTGGCCAGGACGACGCCTTTCGTCTTTGGGATTCAGTGGGGGCTCCTCAGCGACGTCACTGGGGAATATCCATGGGCCATGGTGGATGCTAATGGCAGTGGAAGTGTCAAGCTGCTCCCGTCCATTCTGATGTTGTCAATCTGAAATGTCTCATCGGTTTCCAAATGGAAACCCATGATTGTGGGCCACCCCAATTTTCAGAAACACCTACCTGTTTGGAAATTTAGTCTGGTTGGTGGTTTCCAACATTTTTATACATTTTTTATTTTCAAACATTTTTTATTTTCAACTGACTTTCATATTTTTTCAGAGGGGTAGGTATACCACCAACCAGTCGTGGTTCTTTCCCCTTTCTTCCGGACCCACCAGCACCACGGCTATCACGGCTGATCTTCATCGCAACGAGCTTGCAGATTCGAGAGCATTGCCGCTGGGGACACACGTATCGCCAACCTGGTCCATTTCAGTGCCCCACATGGCCGCAACGTTGGGCATAGTGCGCAGAGGCCAGATGACCAGAACCAGTAAGAAGACACGGTGCATGTAGAGAAGCTTAAAACGAACCAAAGTTACGTTTCGATCAGTTCCCTGTTTCCAAAGATGCCTTCGCATGATCATCATGAAGCTGATCTAGATGGTGGAATATTCGCCAAATTTCTGGATGTTTGAGACTGAAAATCTGGGCTTAAAAAATGGTCCACACTCTATTCCAATCAAACTCAGATCGGATCAAACCTTGTTACCTACATTCTTAGATGTGCATCCCAGTAAGTGGTTAGTAACCAAGGCATACCTATACCCAGTGCAGTGGGTGGGTTATACATGTCTAACACATATGGGTTATATGTTAGCCTTATCCGGGATTCCCGTCAGGTACTGGGGCGAACCCGCCAGCAAGCCTCCGCCCGGGTCCCGGGAAGATGACTTGATGACTGGCGGTGGTTGGCTGATGACGAGCTATGGAAAAACCATGATCACCTACCCTCTGGTGAACTAACATAGCAATGGAAAATGGCTATTTATAGTGGATTTTCCCATTAAAAATGGTGATTTTCCATTGCTATGTTAGTTCACCAGAGGGTACCCTTTTTAGAAGGTAAATCGTTTAATTATTTCCATGGGCCATGGTATGTATATTAATGTAAAGCTAATAAACATCGCTATGTTAGACCAATAACACGGGAATTTGCCAGTTCTAGTGCTGTGGGTTTTTTAGCATCCCCCGGCCACATGGGTCGGACCAGAAACCGAGTCGTATCACTTTGCGCCGGGTCACCCTTCAGACTCCCCAAAAATGCCCCGTTTGGGTAACATAGCTATGGAAAATCACCATTTTTAATGGGGGGAATATCTCAAATTTGAATTTCTAGCGTTTACCCCCTCTGGTAAACTAACATAGCGAACTGGAAAATCACAATTTTTAATGGATAAATCCACGAACTGAATGGCCATTTTCAATAGCTACGTTAAATTACCAGAGGGTATCCACTAAACTTAAGTCATATAGGTATGAGGCCCATCCCTCTGATATTGAACCCCCCATATGTCCCTTCAAGATGAACACCCTCAGTGTCATCAAAAGTGGCTTGCTGGAAAACCCTCCCAGCTATATTTTGAGGACTTTCCAGCCAGCCACGTTTGATGACACCAGAGGGTATCTCGAATATTTGCCGACTAGTCCTCTAATAAATATCGATGATATTCCCGATTATAGATGCTTTTCCATGCTTTTCCAACAATAATGGAAAGCTCTAGATGTTAGATGATTATCCAACTAATGGAAAATCAGAATATCCATGATATTCCCAATTATAAAAGAATAAGCATGAACCAACCAAATCAGGGGTCGTTCATAGGGAATCTGCCGCTGAGGGCCTCGCGCAGCTATTCCCTGCGGGTCATCTTTGAGGGTTCGGTGGCCTGTCACTCCCCAAGTTCTTGATATGGCTAAGTGTAGTTATACCAAGTCAACAATAACTAGTACAATTTATAATGTTATATATATATAGTTATAAGATGTTATAAGCCATGGTGATACTATAATTCTAGCTGACGCTACCCTGGTGGAGATGTTCTTTTTTTTCCGCTCGCCTTTAGCTTTACTAGCTTTGTTGAACTCTTCCAGAAGGCGATGGAGAGAGAGAGGGTGAGAGAGAGAGAGAGAAATCCCATGAACTCCCCAATTTCCGATAGAATTGTTTTTTTACTCATGATTTATCACTAATTAGTGGAATTATTTATTATATATTACTTTTCTAGAGTAGTTATGAGTAGTTAGCATGAACGTGGAGTAGCTAGACTTGCTGCATTTATTACCGAAGCATACATAAGCACGATAGAGTAGGTATCATATAATGAGGTTTGCTATGATGAAAAGGCAATTAATATATAGCTATTGATTTGTAGAATGGATGGCCATATGGATGGCAATATGGCCATTGGACGCTGCAACTGCATACTCTGAGGGATCCCTGATGAATGGAATGGTTTGCAAGTGCCGTATGATCCATGACAGTTTCTATGATATCCCAGTTCTAGGCTTCTAGGCGGTTGTAAGTTAGAAGCCAGTTGCGAGCCGTGGATCATCGTGGATCCCATATTCGGAGATCGTCGCAAGAATGGTTATTTTCCCAGAATGGCCACCCCTGTTGAACCATGGCTCAGTGATTTTGTGGCAAAATGAACCCTACCTGTGTTTTTCAACAGGACGTCGTCATCACTTGCCAGAAACCTTGATGGAATGTTGAAGGTTTGTTCATGTTGTTCAGTAAGCACGATAGCGTGCCAAAAACAGTGGTGTAGGATTATAGAGAGGGATGGGACTAATGCCAACCTGTGCTAACCTGTTATTTTGATCCAACGTGAGTCAGAATGATAACCCCCCAAATCCAAATCCAATGGTAAGTCATACGCAATGTTTGCAGCAACCATTTTGGTGGTGCAAGTCGCATATGTATAGATCAATACACGTATACCAAATATCAAAACTCTAGGCACCCCAAGGCAATTATCTATATAACCAACTTGTTTGTTCCAACAAAGGGCATACCAGTGCTCAAAACATGATTCCATTTTAGATCAGGACAACGATTTTCTCAAGCAATCAAACATCGATTTTGCGGCACCGTATTCCACACAAACATACACAAACCCATTTGGGGGTGTATGTATGTTTTTTTTTTTGGGTGTGGGCGCTATGATGTTCTCTGGAAATGCCAGGATTACGAAGGTAAGTCTTCCAAAACTTTGCCTTGCATCATCCACAACACTTACAGTCTGGCAATATCTGGCAATGCAACATAACTATGCAACATAAATCTGGATCAATTATAGTGACCTCACTGTGACGTCACTGGAACGATGGTTAGTAAGGAGAATCATCCCCAAATGGCCTTTTCAGTTTTATTTTCAGTCTAGTGAATTATTCATAATTCAGCCAGAGAAAGATTAACACCAACAACACCATATGGAGTAGGTAAATCACATTTTAAGTAGGTACACATAGGTACACCAACTATTTTCAAGGGCCATCAGCATAGCATAGCCTATACCGGCGCCATCCCAAGGCTATGAAGCTTTGCTGGAAGAGCTGCTGGAGGAATGCGAGGAGAACAATCGCCCTTCTCCACAGGTGGACGTGAAGAACGGCTGAGTAACGTGTTATTAGTAATGTGGGTAAAACAACAATGAACCACCCATTTGGGAATGATTTATAGCACCTATTTATGGTGATTTGGGCGATGGTTTATTATTGCTTTACCCACATTAGTACCCTCTGGTAACTTAACAGTTTGCTACTGAAAATTGCACATAGAAATAGTTGATTTACCTACTAAAGATGATGATTTCCCATTTAGCTATGTTAGTTTATCGGAGGGTATGAAGAAAATCACTATGGCTGATTTATCATGAAGATCCATGGGTTCATTAATTATATAATATGTTTATGTTTGATAGTGATAATGAAACTATTGTAGTGATACTGAAGATGATTGGATGTAACTCTATTGATATGTCATGATATTTACAATGATTTAATCACCCAGTATATGATGCGATTTGTTTGTATAAACCGTGATTCACCATCATGGGATCCAAGATAGAAAAACGTGGTTACGGCGCCTGTAGAAGTGCGGCGCTTTCAGAGTTTCTGGAAGTGGACGATCGTCACTCTTTTTTCATCTTCATGCGAGACGCCATAGTCCAACTCTGTTGTTGTAACTGATCCCATAGATCCATAGGGAGTAGCCAGGAGCTAACACTTCGTGCAACCATTGCCATACTAGGCAGCGTTTCATCAAGGCAGCTGTTGTTCCATGTGCATTGAATTTCCTTGAAGAGAGGGTACGTGGGATGTATGATTTCATAAGAAGATGTTACAACCTATCAGGAACGTCTTGCAAGTTACTTGACGAAGATGTTACAACATAGCAGGAAAGCGTTATTGACAACGCAGACCACAGGACGCTATTGCACCCCCCAAAAAAATGTGCAAAAGTTACAACAGTCCTGCCCCTCCATGTGCGCCGTCACCCAGAAACGTGACTTCTCCATGGCTTCTGGCTAAGTCGTTCCAAGCCGGTGGATGAAAGACCAGTAAATTGGCAAGGTCTATTCAACTGCACAGTTAGATTGATTTTTTCATGTGTATATAAACTGTATATATATATAATCACACACACACGCACATATATTAGTGTGTACAATACATGTGTGTATATATGATTCTTCCTCATGTGCCATGACCTTGGGGTCATCCCAGTTGATTCACATTCAACTGCTTCAAGCATGGGGATGACGCACGTTGTACAACATACTGCAACACAAAACTGCCACAGTTTGAGATAGTTTGACACATCCTTTCCAGATTCTTGGAAGGCAATCTTGTTTTTTTTGTTTTTTCGCTATGTCTAGCTTCCCTTACAGATGATTTTTGGCAGCCAACAAGTTCACGCTGGTGTTCTTCTACAGTGTTCGCTAAGATCCATAAGATCCCACTGAGTGCCCGGCGGCCAGCGATTTCCAGCAGGTGGAACGGTTCAAGGTCCAAAGTGGCTATTTCCGGCTCTACCGCAGGAGACTGGTGCAGATTGGTGTATAAACCCAGCATTAAACCTTGCGTCGGAGGATGGTTTATACTGTTTATACCACCCAATGGTGAATGTCTGATTTATTTAAGCACTGTTTGTGGCTGGATTTCCCAATGGATTGCCTGGATTGCCTTTGAAGAATAGCAACCCAGAACATCAACATATCCATTAGCTGAACACCTGGACATTTTGAGCTAAAGATATGTGATGTAAGATAGCTTATAGACAGTAAGTCCTGGACATTTTTTCCCCACAAACACGTGGTTTCTGTTTGCCGCAGGAAGCTCTCCTCGTTGTCACCGTTGCAACAGCTGCGTTTGAACTATCAGCCCAACCTGCCGCAAGTGCCAAGCCTCGCATCAACCATGGGCCATTCATTCCACCTTAAGCATCCCATATTCTCATTGAGCCACCGAAGAGCCTGGGTCCCTGGGTCCAGGTACTTCAGGGTCCCAACAGACTAGCTGAGGAGCATCGGAAGGCGCGGGCTGTGTGGTGAGGTGTGATGCTGGGATTGTTCCTGTTGGAAATGGCCAAGTTTGGAGTTCCCTGTTAGTCTTCCAGGGTGTTTGTTTGCTTTTTTTACGCCATTGGGCCAAGGACCAGTCTCCAATGATGGTAAAGATTGGGGCAGCTGCCAGCTGCCAGATGGGCTACCGGGATGGTTATCTGATCTGAAGTGGCTCAAGACTGCGGAACGTGTATTTCTTTCGGCTCAGGGTCCATGGGTCCATGAAGCCACAGGTACATTGACGTTGTGGGAATTTAAAAAGTTTGCAAGATAGTTTGCTGGTGACTAGTTACTAGTTGATTGATTCATATATTGAGGATATTGCATGATGTGCCATGATATTCCATGATGTGGTGTAATTTTCTCATGTCCTCATTTGCCCGTCTCAGGTCATACATGTTTGTAAAGATATAAAACTTGCATATTCAGTTCCAGGAGCCCCCACTTGACTGCACAATACACAGCCAAGAAACCCGCGTCTGATGAAGTTGCTGCGACAGCGAGTCATGCTGAAGATGGAGTGCTAACGAATCACATGGGCAATGCTCAGCCGATTTCGGATGAAAAGCTGAAGGAGCTTCGGAGGAAGTATGACAAGGACAGATGGATCTGGATATTTTTGGTGGGGATTCGTAGGGATTTATTGATATCTCTGGGGGTATAGGTTACACGGTAGCCAGTGATGACATGTGATAGGGATTTAACATGATTTAACCAGCACTGTTGATTGACAAATGAAGTAGAACGAGGAACAATGGTTAGCATATAAGGGGAATCATGGTCAAATGACCTTAAACTTGTTGTAGAGACTGGGAAGGCCAATGCTATGTTCAGTTGATGAACCCTGCGAAAAAAAATGGTGGATTGTTCAAGATTCAAGACAACACCAGCACAAGCCAAAAGAACATGTCACAAGATGAATTCGTATTCTTATGGGGTTTAGGTTTAGGATATATAGTTTAGTTGGCCCGTAAATTAAGATAGTTCTGGAACATCACCAATGTTTATACGTAAATTCTCTTCAAATGGTCCATCTTCATCCATGTTCCACAGCAAATTGATAGATTACCGGAGGGTAACTAAATATGTAACTATCATATATCTCATGAAATTATAGTAAATCATAGTAAACCCCCTATGAATTTCCATAAATCCCGTTGATTTCTATGGATTCCTATGGATTTCTCCAAGTTCGCCAGAGGACGATAATGGCCTGTCCTGGACGGAATTTCGAGAGCTGGCGGTGGAAGTTGGGGAACTACAAGGCCTCAAAACGCCTGTTCCTTGGACATACATTATATAATCATAATTTATGACACACACACACATATAAATATATATAAATAAAATAAATAATATCCTGGTATATACCCTATACCTCCAAACCCTGGAATTTTCTTGGGTTTGTGAGTAAACCTCGGTCTTGACGGGCAATGGAAGGTAAAACCCGGTTTTACCTCGGAAAACCCGGTTTTTGGCCAAAACCCTAGATTTACACCATTTTTTGCGGATGTGAAGAGATCCAAATGAATTTGACATTAGTAAGGCTCTGCTCATTTAATTTGACAAGCGTGGGTGCTGTTTGAAGCAATCTCTTTTCGTGATTTTTTTTGTAGACTCCACCGGAAATGATAACATTTAATCGGCTGCATGTTTTTTTTCAATGTTTTTTAGGTAAATCTCGGGTGGGGATTGCTTCCAACCTCAAACCCATGATTTACCCGTGTTATAACCGTGATTTACCCGTGATATAACCGTGATTTGCACCCAAAACCCTGGTTTGGGGCAGTTTCTGTACAAAACCGGGACTTTCCACAACCCGTGATTTACCCGTAACCATGATTTACCCGTGATAACCCATGTTTTGAAACGCGGGTTCGAGCCACCTAACTGTGCTGATATTTTTCACACGTCTTTTTGACATTTTATTTCAAAAAAAAACATGGACGCGCAGAGAAGTCGGACCATTAAGATCGGGCAGTCCCATCGAAAGAGCCGCACATACCAGCCCACTACTTCAACATACCTCGTGGATCTTCAAGAACAACAGCCAGCTACAATCTGCAGTGAAAAGGGCAAAACCCGGCTTTACCATGTTTTACCATGTTTTACCCGGTAAAACCGGTGTTTACAACTCACGCCTGGTGAGTTTCTCGGTTTTGGAAGGGCAGGGTATATAGTATATTGGTTTAACATTTATATTTAGATACATCATTGTTTATATTTATACATAGTTTTTGAGTGTATCCCATATGCTCCATGTACATATAGATAACATTTAACCATTATATGCACATATACATGTAAAAAACGCTGCAGTATCCCGCCCGATGATCCCAACGATCCCAACCAGCCGACGGCCGAGGTGAGCCAGGAGAAACTGTCCCTGGGCGTCATAGAAAATTGGAGCGTCGAGATATTTTTGGAAGCTCAAAAGCCATCAAAACCCCATGGTTTATCAATGTTTATCACGAGGTCAATCGACTGGATGGGTAGAAATGGCTAGAGTTTCTAATCCTGGATCCTAACAAGTCTTTTGGTATCAATGGGATTATCTACGTTCACCAGCTAAGAATTTAATGGTTTGCAGGGTATCCAAGATTGGCCATGATCAGTGTCACATCTTGAAAATCCATGAAAATCCCAAACCCTATGGCTTATCATGGTTTATCACACAATTTCCCCATGAACATGATCGTTATGTGCCGGGGTGCCCCTTATGAGAAATCGTTGAATCTGTGGTTGCTGAGGAAGAAAATCTTTGAAGGCCTAGATGCGGACAAGAAACTTGATATCGCCAGTTGTGGGTGTGAAAAATGGGCTAACCCAAAGTCTGGCTCTTTTGGGAAAAGGATCGGTGGATGGAATGGGGATGAATGGGGTAAGTATTCTAATTATTTTCAGACAAACCCAGGTGGTGCGCGCATTTCATTCTGGCTTTGAGCCGAGTTGTGTTTTTTCATGTTTTTTCCCTAAGGGATCAACTCGATGTAAGCCATAAATCTTTCACGAATCAGTTCGATGTAAGCCATTTCTAACGACTCTGGACAGCCAAACCTGGCAAATGATGGTTTGCAGAGACCATCAATCACAATGCAAACCAGCTTCCGGCATGTTCATAGTGAGACCGTCCATTTTGGGTTCCATGATTCTCGTTCATGGAATAATCATCCAGTTTTGTTGGCAACTCTGGCCCTTGGTTACATGTACGATCATTGATTCCAAAAACAATACCGGGCATATGTTCTTGCTCTCTGACAGCTCGCAGCACTATGATAGGATATCAAAGTTCTGTCACATTAAATATGCATGGGAGTTGTTCATTTCCTATACATCAATTTCAAGCAGCAAGAGTCAGAGTGGCTCAAGCAAAGATGATCACTCCACGCGGGGTGATACTTGGACGGCCAGGAGATGAACGCCACACTTCGAATGTTTCACTTCCAGATCCTGATCCTCCTGATCTTCCTGTGCCTGACGATCGTGGTTTGCGTCCTGACGCGAATGGCCGAATAGACGAGACGTCTGCTCTGGTCAGCAGGATCAGCAGCTCCAGTGACTCTGGTGACAGTGCAGAATCACAGACAGAGATAGATCAGACAGAACTTCACAGGCAGGCACTGCATTTGAAGGCTGCAGAGAAGCTTTCCGAGATGGATGTCATCAATCCTGAGGTTTTGAGGGTAACACCTGCATATCGGGCTTTTGAGCGGTGCGCTCAAGCCTTGCGAGTTGGAAAAGACGGTGACCTGTACTTCAAGAGTGAGAAAAGTGATAAGATCTCCACCTTTTGGAGCCATTCTTGGCGTGGGGGTCACCGGGGAAAGATCATGACCTTGACGATTTTTTTACAACGGGGCCCCAGCTGTGATCCTGGTACCGGATCGAATCCAACGGCGTTGGCTACGCGCGTTGGTCGCTGTGCTTTGGCTTTTTGGCCACTTCTATGGCGATGCTGTTCTGGCGGCCTCAAGATCGGGTGTTCTTGGACAAAAATTGTATTCATGAAAAAGACTTGACACTGAAAACTCAAGCCATCTTTAGCTTGGCTGGGCTGCTGAAAAAGTCTGATTTGATGCTCATTATTTGGGATCCAACCTGGACAGAGCGGATGTGGTGCTTGTTTGAACTTGCAGCCTTCTTAAAAAGCAGAAAGGCTCAGACGACGAAACAGGAATTGATCATCAGACCAGTCCTTCTCGGGCCTGTTTCCATTGCAATGTTCATCACTTCTTCTGTGGTGATGCTTCCGCTAACCTTTTTGGGGGGAGCTGTGAGTGGCGGGATCATGACCTATGCCCCTCTTGTTTCTCTGATTTTCTTGGGCGGCCTGGTCACTATATACATGTTTGTAGGCACTTTGAGAAGGTACTTCCAAGATTTGGAGACCATGAAGCAGCAGTTGAAGGTGATCTCTTTTGATCGCGCGCAGTCCACTTGTTGCGAGCAGAACCATGTGAATGAATCAGGGAATCCTTATCTTTGTGACCGGCTGTTGGTGAAGAAATGTATAAATGTGTGGTTTGGCAGCCAAGAAGCTTTCGAGGAAACAGTACGTTCAGAGGTTCTGGACATCGTGAGCAGGGATCTGACTCATGGAGTTTTCACCAGCAAGTGGGTTCTTGGAGTCACGGTTCCAATCCTATGGAGCTTCATGGACATGGCGGCCTACCAAATTGTTTCTGCACAAAAATTATGGCATTTTCGAGCCTTGAATTCTTTATTGTATGGTTTGACCATTTGGCTGACTCTCCCTGCAATCATAGACTTGGGAGTCACTGTTTGCAATATTACTCGTGGTGTGCTCCGCAATCATTGCTTGGACATGAAGAATTTTGTGATCACACTATTTGCAACCGTGTTTCCAGTTGGAATCATGGGATCTTGCCTTCTAATGACCTTCTTTCTGTGTCATATCCGCAGACTGGAACGTGCCGGACTATTCTTTGCCTGCATGCTGATCTTTTCGCTCGTTTGTCGCTGCCTCACTTTCGGCATCAAGACCTGGTTGAAACCAGGTTGAAAACATTACATATCAAATTCCATGGTCATTTTTTTGATGGCTACCTCAAGCACTGCTCAGCAGGCGACTCCTAAGAGAATGCTGCAGCAGGAACTGACGCCATTTGGATCGTGTCAGACTGATGAGAGTTAATGACTGTTGCAAAAAAAAATGCCAGATCGACCTGAAAGCCAACTGAGCTACGTTTTTTTAAAATATAAGTTTATCTAGAGGTTAAACTGGATGTTGCTTTTGGTGTGGTTTTACCTGGCTGGCGTAAGGATTGCGTAGGATTGGCGTAGGCATTTTTCAAAGTTCCAAATATCTTCTGGTTCGCGTAGGCGACATTTCATTGTATTTCAAATGCTCGTACATGATCGGCGTTGCAATCTCACGCTTTAAAATTGATTCAATGTTATCCACAAAAGGTTCAAAGGCACCGGGTTCATTCATGGATAGTCGTCTATACGAACAAACCGTGGAACTTGCCCGGCAGAGCAGCTATACAAAGGCAGCGGAGCAGCTTAAACCGTCTTGATGTTCTTCGCTTTCCACCTGCTTGTTGCTAGCTGCTATATGAACCACATTAGCTCTTGCTTAAGAGGAATGTTTCACCAGATTCCTGCCAGGAGACCCCTGGAACAGGCGTAGGCTTCGCGTAGACTTCGCGTTGGCGCCGCGTAGGCTCGGGTGCCCGGACTGACCACCAGCCCACGTCCGCACCAGACCATATTCGACACATTGAACCGCCCAGAACTGCCCTTCACCAAGCTAGCGACAGTCGAACACGTCGCTGGGCTTGAATCCAGCATAGTCAAAAGTTACTAGCTGAGTCTTCAGCGATTTATCCACCAGATGTTTAGTGCGCGCTTTGGGACCTGGGTGCTGGTGCGGCTGCGGGGTGTGGCTGCAAGATGTCTATGGACGCTTTGGAGCCTGGGCGCTCGTGCTGCTGCAGGGAGTGCAGGGTGCCGTAAGGCACCCCACGTAGCAAAAATGTGAATGGGACTGTGGTCGCGTAGGCAAAAGTTCCGTTTCCAACCTTCCAAAAGCAAACGGAAGTGTGACGGCGTAGGCAAAAACGTACATTGTGGCGTCGCTTTACACGGGCGTTGGGCCTGCGTAGGCACACCTTCAAAGGGATGAGCCGCGTAGGCTCCCACTGTGCCGCGTAGGCATTGCGTAGACAGCGGCGTAGGCAGCACAGGAGTATACGGGCCCAGACAACAAAAAAACACAGCTCAACTGACCCTTGCTTTGGAGGTCCTGACTTTCAAGACGGAGGATTTACCATCCAAATTGTTCCCATCACATTTCTTTATGGTCGACAATGAAGGATTTCACCAGCCCAGAAATCAATTTCAATGGATCCCGATATGATGCCATCAGCTGAGGAGCGGCGTCGTGAGCATCCAAGAGTTTGAGGCCGCCTATGCAATGCTGGAAAAGCAGCTGCAAGCAGCTGCAAGCAGCTGCAAAGGCCAAGGCCAAGGCCAAGGCGATGCGGGCTTGTGTGAAACCTGAGAATCAACGAAATTGGCGGATTTGTTTAGGGATTTGATCTGGCCAACACAGGCCACATGCGTCGAAATTTAACCAGGACCAGCGTTATTGCATGGTATGGCTAAAATATGTGGCACCTTGGGATCATTAAAAAGGCCGAGGAACAGAATTTCATGGTCCACTGAGCCAACATGTTTCGCTATGAAAAAACACTGCCCAGGCGCAGGGCAAGGCCAAAGCTGAGGGCAAGGCTAAGCCAAAGCCCAAGCCCAAGGTGGGAAGTGGGGGAGCTCCATGTGTTTCTAGTCGGGAAAAAACATGAAAATTAAGATTAATCAATCATGAAAACACTTGGTTTTGGCTTTGGGAATGTTTTGGATAGTCTTGTGTGTGTCGGAAGTCCGGGTCTTCATGCAACCAAGGTTTTCCAGAGGTTCAGGCTACCATCAGCATGGGAAAAGCCAATTCTTTCGCCATGACTGCCTCATCACTGCGGGCCCAATTTTATCCAAGACATAAACATATCGACTCCAAAACATATCGCATATCCAAGACTATGTAACACAGTAACCAGGATGAAGTCAGGCTAGTGTTTTTTTCATTTATTAGGCATGTTTTTTCCCGTAGGGTACTGACCGTTTGGGTTGGTCCACCAGTAGCTTTGACCATTGAGACTCGGCTTGTCCTATACTTCGGGTACTGATTTGTTCTAAATCAACTGCCATTGGATGCCCAGTATGCGGGACGTTAACTTTTCAAGCGCCATATATACATATATAATCATATATATATATATACCGTTAAAATGAAAGTTAGAATGCCTCCGCGAATTCCAAATATTCCTCCCCCTCAGTTAGAATGCGGCCCGCGCACGGCAAAAAATCCTTCAGTTAGAATGCCTCCCCACCCGGGTTTTAAGTTTTTTTGTTTTTGGAGAACCCTTTGCACAAATCCCTCACTTAGAATGCCTTCGCACTATGAATATCATCAGATGTTAGAATGCAGTTAGAACGCTTCCCCCTTGAAATTGCTTTCTACCAGCATTTCAGCAATTAGAACGCTTCCCCCTTGAAATTGCTTTTGCCAGCATTTCAGCAGTTAGAATGCTTCCCCCTTGAAGTTGCTTTTTACACAAGCATTTCATCAGTTAGAATGTTTCCCCCTTGAAATGGTTTTTTACCAGCATTTCATCAGTTAGAATGCTTCCTCCTTGAAGTTGCTTTTACACAAACATTTCAGCAGTTAGAATGTTTCTCCCTTGAAATGGCTTTTCTACCAGCATTTCAGCAATTAGAATGCTTTTCTTGAAATTGTTTTTTACCAGTATTTCAGCAGTTAGCATGCTTCCCCCCTTGAAAAGGTTTTTTACCGGCATTTCATACGTTAGAATGCTTCCCCCTTGAAACGGCTTTTTACCAGCTTTTCAGCGGTTAGAATGCTTTCCCCTTGAAATTGTTTTTTACAAGCATTTCACCAGTTGGAATGCTTTCCCCTTGGAATTGCTTTTTACCAGCCTTTCAGCAGTTAGAATGTTTCCCCTTCATATTGTTTTTTACACAAGCATTTCAGCAGTTAGAATGCTTCCCCCTTGAAATTGCTTTCTACCAGCATTCCTGCAATGAACGCTTCCCCCTTGAAGTTGCTTTTGCCAGCATTTCAGCAGTTAGAATGCTTCCCCCTTGAAATTGTTTTTTAACCAGCATTTCAGCAATTAGAATGCTTTTCTTGAAATTGTTTTTTACCATTGTTTCATCAGTTAGAATGCTTCCCCCTTGAAATTGCTTTTTACAAGCCTTTCAGCAGTTAGAATGCTTCCCCCCTTGAACTGTTTTTTTACCAGCATTTCATCAGTTAGAATGCTTCCCCCTTGAATTTTTTTTCAACCAGCTTTTCAGCAGCTAAAATGCTTCCCCGTTGAAATTGCTTTTACACAAGCATTTCAGCAGTTAGAATGTTTTCCATTTGAAATTGCTTTTCTACCAGCATTTCAGCAATTAGAATGCTTTTCTTGAAATTGTTTTTTACCAGTATTTCAGCAGTTAGCATGCTTCCCCCCTGGAAAAGGTTTTTTTACCAGCATTTCATACGTTAGAATGCTTCCCCCTTGAAACGGCTTTTTACCAGCTTTTCAGCGGTTAGAATGCTTTCCCCTTGAAATTGTTTTTTACAAGCATTTCACCAGTTGGAATTCTTTCCCCTTGAAATTGCTTTTTACCAGCCTTTCAGCAGTTAGAATGTTTCCCCTTCATATTGTTTTTTACACAAGCATTTCAGCAGTTAGAATGCTTCCCCCTTGAAATTGCTTTCTACCAGCATTCCTGCAATGAACGCTTCCCCCTTGAAGTTGCTTTTGCCAGCATTTCAGCAGTTAGAATGCTTCCCAGCATTTCAGCCGTTAGAATGCTTCCCCCTTGAAGTTGTTTTTTAACCAGCATTTCAGCAATTAGAATGCTTTTCTTGAAATTGTTTTTTACCATTATTTCATCAGTTAGAATGCTTCCCCCTTGAAATTGCTTTTTACCAGCCTTTCAGCAGTTAGAATGCTTCCCCCCTTGAAATGTTTTTTTACCAGCATTTCATCAGCTAGAATGCTTCCCCCTTGATTTTTTTTTCAACCAGCTTTTCAGCAGCTAGAATGCTTCCCCGTTGAAATTGCTTTTACACAAGCATTTCAGCAGTTAGAATGTTTCCCATTTGAAATTGCTTTCTACCAGCATTTCAGCAATTAGAACGCTTCCCCCTTGAAATTGCTTTCTACCAGCATTTCAGCAATTAGAACGCTTCCCCCTTGAAATTGCTTTTTGCCAGCATTTCAGCAATTAGAATGCTTCCCCCTTGAAATTGCTTTGCCAGCATTTCAGCAGTTAGAATGTTTCCCCCTTGAAATGGCTTTTTACCAGCATTTCATCAGTTAGAGCGCTTCCCCCTTGAAATTGCTTGCTACCAGCATTTCTGCAGTTAGAATGGTTCTCCCTTGAAATTGCTTTTCTACCAGCATTTCAGCAATTAGAATGCTTTTCTTGAAATTGTTTTTTACCAGTATTTCAGCAGTTAGCATGCTTCCCCCCTTGAAAAGGTGTTTTACCAGCATTTCAGAAGTTAGAATGCTTCCCCCTTGAAACGGCTTTTTACCAGCTTTTCAGCGGTTAGAATGCTTTCCCCTTGAAATTGTTTTTTACAAGCATTTCAGCAGTTAGAATGCTTCCCCCTTGAAATTGCTTTCTACCAACATTTCAGCAATTAGAACGCTTCCCCCTTGAAATTGCTTTTGCCAGCATTTCAGCAGGTAGAATGCTTCCCAGCATTTCAGCAGTTTGAATGCTTCCCCCTTGAAGTTGCTTTTTACACACGCATTTCATCAGTTAGAATGTTTCCCCCTTGAAATGGTTTTTTACCAGCATTTCATCAGTTAGAATGCTTCCCCCTTGAAGTTGCTTTTACACAAGCATTTCAGCAGTTAGAATCCCGTTGAAATTACTTTTTACCAGCATTTCAGCAGTTAGAATGTTTACCCCCTTGAAATGTTTTTTTACCAGCATTTCATCAGTTAGAATGCTTCCCCCTTGAAATTGCCCTTTACCAGCTTTTCAGCAGTTAGAATGTTTCTCCCTTGAAATTGTTTTTCTACCAGCATTTCAGCAATTAGAATGCTTCCCCCTTGAACTTGTTTTTTACCGGCAGCGGCCTTTCAGCAGTTTGAATGCTTCCCCCTTCATGTTGTTTGTTACACAAGCATTTCAGCAGTTGGAACGTTTCCCCCTTGAAATTGTTTTCTACCAGCATTTCCGCAAATAGAACGGTTCCCTTTGACATTGTTTTAACCAGCATTTTAGCAGTTAGAACGCTTTCCCCTTCAAGTTGTACAGATATGTGCAAAAACTTGTGAGTACATATGATATATTATATAATCCCGATGGGATACATAGAATACAAAATCGATAATTTCGGCCTCAACAACATCTCCCGGAATCGGTAAAAACACCTATACATAGAATAAAAACATTTTCCGGAATCGGAAAAAAACAACATATACATAGAATATTTCCGGCTATCCATTTTGATCCAGGAAAATAAACCTTTTCAGGTTTTTGACAGAAACATGGATTGCTGCAGCCGCCTGTGATTCAAACCAGTTCCGCAAAGGGACAACTGCGATTTCAGCATGGAAAGTGTGTTGCAACGCGTTTTGCTGGGGCAATCGCGGGGTGAACTATGAAAAAACAAACATATTTTGCAATGAAAACAAATGGAATTGGGTGGTGTTCCTCGAAAAATTGATGAATATTTTCACTGCGGACCTAAATTCTATGTAAGTAATTCTTCAAGGAATTGGGTCTCTTCCATGTATAAGGGTATATATCATATACGTAATTCCCTTTGGGGAGTAGCAACCCTGGATGTCTGAAGTTCCTAAACTAGAACGTTTCAAAAAAAAACAGATCCCCCGAAATGATCAATTTCTTTTTATATTGCATTAAAAAAATGAGTTTTTCAGGCTCGCCGAAGGGTACCCCCCACGACCGGTGTCGTAGAACTATGAAAAAAAATATTTTGCAATGAAAACCAATGGAATTGGGTGGTGTTCCTCAAAAGCTGATGAGTATTTTCACTGGGGACCTATATTCTATGTATGTAGTTCTGCAAGAAATTGGGTCTCTTCCATTTCAGGGTATATATCATATACGTAATTCCATGTAATTCCCTTTGGGGAGTAGCAACCCTGGATGTTTGAAGTTCCTAAACTACACTGACCTAAAAGGAAATGGCTCAACTCAAAAACCAAAATGCCCACAAGATGGCACCGCGCGGTGAGAAAGAAAACAGCGCTATTTTAGCTGGAACATAAAACGAGTTCCGCCAATTCCCAAGACAGGAGGCAAAACCACCAGGAAAGACATCAGAGTTATCCCAAGACAGGAGGCAAAACCACCAGGAAAGACATCAGAGTTATCCTAAGACAGGAGGCAAAACCACCAGGAAAGACAGCAGAGTTATCCTAAGACAGGAGGCAAAACCACCAGGAAAGACATCAGAGTTATCCCAAGACAGGAGGCAAAACCACCAAAAAAGACATCAGAGTTATCCCAAGACAGGAGGCAAAACCACCAGGAAAGACATCAGAGTTATCCCAAGACAGGAGGCAAAACCACCAAAAAAGACGTCAGAGTTATCCCAAGACAGGAGGCAAAACCACCAGGAAAGACATCAGAGTTATCCCAAGATAGCACCAGGAAAGACATCAGAGTTATCCCAAGACAGGAGGCAAAACCACCAGGAAAGACATCAGAGTTATCCCAAGACAGGAGGCAAAACCACCAGGAAAGACATCAGAGCTATCCCAAGACAGGAGGCAAAACCACCAGGAAAGACATCAGAATTACCCCAAGACAGGAGGCAAAACGACCAGGAAAGACATCAGAGCTATCCCAAGACAGGAGGCAAAACCACCAGGAAAGACATCAGAGTTATCCCAAGACAGGAAGCAAAACCACCAGGAAAGGCATCAGAGTTATCCCAAGACAGGAGGCAAAACCACCAGGACTCAGGCGATAGGTCCCCACAAAGAGTGTTTGGGGACCTATCGTGGTAGTACCCCGGATTTTTTTTCGTTTTTTTTTGCCAACATATGTTGAAAAATTACATTTCTATCAAAATATATCGTGTCTAACCCTAAACCCTACATCCGTTAGAAAAAAGATGAAAAAATAAGAAACATATCTGCCAACAACGGGGGGTTCACGGTATGTAAATATTATACATCTAAAACTAATCAGAATGCATATATTGAAATTGTAAAATTGCGCCATCTATGTGGAGATGCGCCATCTATGTGGCATATTTTGGTTAGGTTGGTTTATGGATGTCAGGATGTGATGGAGTTGCGCCATCTATGTGGCATATTTTGGCTATAGGTTGGTTATGGATGTCGGGAGATGTGAGGGAGTTGCGCCATCTATGTGGTCATTTCCCAGCCCTAATTTTGGCGAATGGGGTGGAGTTGGCGCCATCTATGTCCCAAAAAGGCAGCTTGATGTTGGAGAAAAAAACATCTGTGGGAAAACAGCGCAGAAGATTGGCAAAAATTAGTCATTTTTTAGTACAATGGCTCAACTGCCTGTTTTGAATGCAGTTGGGCCATCTACCCCGCATTCTTCATTTGACATGAATGGCGCCACTCAATCTGAGCGTCTTACTTTGACATCAGAGTAGAACGTTTCAATCAAAACACAAAACAGGTTCCCCCGAATGTCAATTTCTTTTATATTGCTTAAAAAAATGAGCTTTTCAGGCTCACCGAAGGGTACCCCCCACGACCGGTGTCGTAGAACTATGAAAAAAACTATTTTGCAGATAGAATGCCTCCCCGGAAACTACAGCAGATATAGATCAATGAAAAAAACATAAGAAAAGGAAGGGTAAGGAACAATAGAAGAAAAAGAGGAGAAAAGGGAAGAGGATAAGGTCGGAAAAGAGACAAGGGCACTCCAGATTCCCTGCGGGTCAGAAACATCTGGCTACAGTGGGGAAAACAACAGATAGAATGCCTCCCCGGAAACTACAGCAGATATAGATCAATGAAAAAGACATAAGAAAAGGAAGGGTAAGGAACAATACAGAAGAAAAGGAGGAGAAAAGGGAAGAGGATAAGGTCGGAAAAGAGACAAGGGCACTCCAGGTTCCCTGCGGGTCGGAAACATATGGCTACAGTGGCGAAAACAACAGATAGAATGCCTCCCCGGAAACTACAGCAGATATAGATCAATGAAAAAGACATAGAAGAAAAGGAAGGGTAAGGAACAATATAGAAGAAAAGGAGGAGAAAAGGGAAGGGGATAAGGTCGGAAAAGAGACAAGGGCATTCCAGGTTCCTTGCGGGTCAGAAATATCTGGCTACAGTGGACAAACAACGGATAGAATGCCTCCCCGGAAACTACAGCAAATATAGATCAATGAAAAAGATATAAAAGAAAAGGAAGGGTAAGGAACAATATAGAAGAAAAGAAGGAGAAAAGGGAAGAGGATAAGGTCGGAAAAGAGACAAGGGCACTCCAGGTTCCCTGCGGGTCAGAAACATATGGCTACACTGGGGAAAACAACAGATAGAATGCCTCCCCGGAAACTACAGCAGATATAGATCAATGAAAAAGACATAGAAGAGAAGGAAGAGTAATTAAGGAACAATAAAGAAGAAAAGGAGGAGGAAAGGGAAGAGGATAAGATCGGAAAAGAGACAAGGGCACTCCAGGTTCCCTGCAGGTCAGAAACATCTGGCTACAGTGGGGAAAACAACAGATAGAATGCCCCCCCGGAAACTACAGCAGATATAGATCAATGAAAAAGACATACTCTCCCCTAAGAGTAGATGGCTCAGAATCTTGAGTTGCGCCATCTATGTCACAAAAAAAATGGGGGATAGATGGCTCAACTCCCTTTAAAACAGGTCAGTTGAGCCATCTATGTCCCTAAAAACGAGATATTTTTTGCAATCTTCTGCGCTGGTTTCTCCCCATATGTTTTTTTCTCAACATCGAATCAAGCTGCTTTTTTGGGCCATCTACTCCCACTCATTCGCCAAAATCAGGCTGCGAATGCCCACATAGATGGCGCAACTCCCTCATATCTGGCCCGGACATGGGCGCTGATTTAAGACGTAAAAGAGCCTGTTTTTTTGGCCAAACATGGGCTCAACATAGAAGGCTATGTTGGGCCACTTGGGGCTCTGTTGGCGGCTTTCGGGCCTAAAATTTCAACCCCAACCGAAGCGTGGTCCGGTTGAGGTTGAATGTTGGGTCGGTTTTGGGCTTATGTTGGGCTATGTTGGTTGGAGGCTGCAAAAAACACCGTAAAATTTTATGTTTTTTACGCGTTTTTTTTGGGCGCAATTATGGAGCCTTCTTGGGCCTATATAGTCTCCTCTGTTGGGGGGGTTACTGTGGTCATTTTATTGGTCTTGTTTTTTCTCTGTTGGCGGCTTTCGGGCCTAAAATTTCAACCCCAACCGAAGCGTGGTCCGGTTGAGGTTGAATGTTGGGTCGGTTTTGGGCTTATGTTGGGCTATGTTGGGCTCTGTTGGCGGCTTTCGGGCCTAAAATTTCAACAACCCCAACGGAAGCATGGCTCCGTTGAGGTTGAATTTTGGGTCGGTTTCGGGCTCAAAATAGGCTCAAAACGAGTCGCGCCATCCACCTTCTCATTTTTAAGTGGGGTGATTTTTTTCAATTGGCGGAACTCGATTTATGTTCTAGTTAAAATAGCGCAGTTTTCTTTTTCACCGCGCGGTGCCATCTTATGAGCATTTCGGTTTTGGAATTGCGCCATCTACTTTTAGGGGGGCATCGAAGAAAAGGACGGGTAAGGAACAATATAGAAGAAAAGGAGGAGAAAAGGGAAGAGGATAAGGTCGGAAAAGAGACAAGGGCACTCCAGGTTCCCTGCGGGTCAGAAACATATGGCTACAGTGGGGAAAACAACAGATAGAATGCCTCCCCGGAAACTACAACAGATATAGTTCAATGAAAAAGACATAGAAGAAAAGGAAGGGTAAAAGGAACAATATAGAAGAAAAGGAGGAGAAAAGGGAAGAGATAAGATCGGATAAGAGACAAGGGCACTCCAGGTTCCCTGCGGGTCAGAAACATATGGCTACAGTGGGGCAAACAACAGATAGAATGCCTCCCCGGAAACAACAGCAGATATAGATCAATGAAAAAGACATAGAAGAACAGGAAGGGTAAGGAACAATATAGAG
>CAMXCT020000077.1:232500-307800 GCA_947184155.2 Cladocopium goreaui | reverse complement strand
ACCACAAAGTCTGCCCTATTGGAACAGGAAGACTCATTGCATTGGTTGGGGTGTCCAGTGCCGAAAATGCAACTACAGGCACGCTCTCTGTCATGTTTGGGCTAGTGAAGGAATCACACCACGGACAAGCAAAAATAAGAACGAATTCCCAGCTGCCCGCATACACAGGCAATGCAACCCTAAAGCCATCGAAGTAGCTTTCCTCACAGGACCAGCTACGGAATTCTTTGCGGAGGAACAGCTTCAGGTATTGCAAGAACGCTATCTAGCGCGAGGACAAGGACTAGGCCACACTGTCCCCACTGACGCAGCGCTTACAACTTTCCTACTGAGAGATATGTGGATGTTCGGAATCACTAAGTCCACAAGTGAGCTAACTGCAGTGGCGCAAACACCCGAGTGCCGTTACCACTTAGGTCTAGGGATCAACAATGTGCAAGTTGCTGTCAATGGCATGGACGGGGACAAGCGATCGCACTTGCTATCATTATGTGGTCAACTCTTGAAGCAAGTCCTCACCCCCTGCCATATTGCGATTGAAGCCAGTCAATGGATCCGGACCACAGCCTTGTCCTATGCTGCGGAGATGGATGGGCACGTTTTGGGCACACTCTACGCAGTCACAATGGCCCTTCTCACCAACCGTCTTGACTTGTGCATCCAAGGGTTATTTGGAGCTGGCAAATCCAAATCCATGGCGATCCTCATCCTTGCCCTCCTCGAGCTCGACGTAGATCACAGACTCAAGATCCTCTTCCTGTGCAAAGAAAACTCAGGCACCCGCTCCTTTGCGGACCTCCTGCAGTGGCTTCACCCGCCAGAGGCGGTGCTTAAGCGACTCGGGAGACTGGTTGGTGACCAAGAAAGGAACAAATCCAGCTATTCCTATACGAAATTCGACATCAACCCCAGAGAACGAAGACAGATGCTCGGAAAGTGTGAACTGGTCATGGCCACAGGTGGCACAGTCAGCGAAGATCTCACCATGCAGTGGTCAAACATGAGTGGCTTTATGCAAGACCTTTCCCTGATGGTAATAGACGAAGGTCAGCAGTACGGAACTGACCGAGAAATTGCCACAATCAGCCTGCTTCGGACTCAACCCCTCATATTATGGACAGGAGACGCGCAACAAACCCCAGGAGGTCTCGCCCGTGCAGCGCCCAACGCAAAACGGTCCCGACAGTTACTCCTTGCCAAACAACACGGCCTTAGAAGCAACAGGAGATATTTCATGCCGTCAACCTTGGCCGAAGCTATGGCCAAGCTCCTGGAAAACACATCCAATGAGGGCCTTCATTTGGTAAAGACGGTAAAGAGCATCCTAGACAGAGGAACACATGTCTTAGGCAACGTCTGGACAGATCAGTTAACACAACCAGACGCGAATGACCTTAACGCAATCAACACGGTACTCCCAGGCCTCCCTGCACAGTTCCGTACAGCCACACAGCAAGAGGTGGCCCAGCTTCCACGGATTGTTGATCCACAGCTCCTCGAAGGCACCACAGTCAACTTTAGCCGCTCCCTGATCCGCCTCGCGTGGATGTTGCAACATGTTGAAACCCTGCTCCCAATGGCAGGGGAGATACAAGCGGAACTAAATTGTCACACAGCAGGGGTCAGCGACTCCCATGCGTGGGGACTCATGCTTCCCTCCAGTTCGCGTGTCAGCCCTGTTACGTACCACTCAGTAGTGGCAGTAAGATACCCTGACCTATGTCGAGTCGAGTAATGGATAACCTTTGGGAACTTGGCAGCTTCGCATCTGGAGGCATTCCCGACCGACCACCAGGCTTTCAGTTTGTACTGTGGGACACTAAGGCAAGAATTAACGGGCTTGTTGCGGCTGACCTGAACACGCTGGTCTCCCATGTCATCCAAAATTTCGAAGACAGTACCAGCTTTTCCAACGGCCTATTTGTCATGACGACTGCAACTGACCACAAGAACAACCTCAACAGATCCACCATCAAAAAGAACTTTTCCCGAACGCTTCGCGTAGAAACCATAACTCGGCAGGAGGCACTGCTGCAGTAGCCATGGTTGCACAGCCCAGCACAGGGTTCCTTAATGGCAATTTCTATGCTGATGGATCCCCCACCGAAGACACAGAAGATTGCTTGGGGCAAATCACAGTCGGGTTAACCAGGTCCAAATCTCTCACCATAGTGGTTTCCCCCCTGGACATGACAGGGTTGATTGGCATGACACAAGTACTAGCTACCCTCGCCTCTGGAGTCAAAGGTTTACACAGGGGCATATCGACGTGGGACTGGCCTTACTTCCATGATGACCCACTTTTTTTTTTGGTCGGCGCCCGTTGCCTTTCGGCGGGTCGCACTTGAGACTCCCGAGTGGACCAGCAGGGATTCGAACCACCACCGGCAGTCTGTCAGCGCTGGCAAGACCAACGCCATACCAACTGAGCCATCGGGTCGCCTTTACTTCCATGATGACCCACAACACGAAAACACCAGCCAAATGGAACGATGGTCACTGAACCAAGCCCCCACATGGACAGCCTCTCCCGTGGCCATAGCCAACCGCCACTATAACGCCAACGACCAACTTGTCCAAAACACGCGATACAGGCTCATCCTTGCCAAGGCATCCAACTTCGACTGGCTCATTCGCGACAAGCATGCAATGCGTGACCTCCGCAGTTGCCAAAGAAGGCTTGGGTGCCTTTTTTTTTGGCCGGCGCCCTTTGCCTTTCGGCGGGTCACCACTTGAGGCTTACTCGCGGACCAGCGGGGAATCGAACCACCACCGGCAGTCTGTCCGCCCTACCAACTGAGCCACGAGGACACCTCAAAGAAGGCTTGGGTGTCTGTACAGGACTTGTCTTTCATGAAGAATCCTTTTCGCATATGCACCCGACCACTCATCCAGACCCACATATGTGTGTCTGCCTTCAATTATTTTTTCCTCGAGTATGGCCGATGTCGCACTGTGGCTCGGTCCTTACATGAGCATAAGCAGTCAAAACGTCATTTGTACAAAGACCAAAAAGGTCCGGAATTGCAGGCAAATCATACAAACCAAACAACACACAAACCAGCAAGACGACCCGCAAATCCCCCAGCCAGATTTGCGTTTCGTCCGAACGAAAACGGCAAACCAGACACACAAAAAGGGGCAGGAGCCCAAACAAAACACCCACAAAAGGATTTGCCAAGGGACACAGTGGTCAGACCACTGCCTCACACTCAAAAACATGCCAAAATGAATTATCCACGGAATCGAAGCATTGTGCATGCCTTCGATAACATAGAAATGAAAACTGTACAAGGTCACGGGATACTGGGGAGGACCACTTCTTGGAGTCCAAAAAGCCAATGTGTTTTACGGCCCCGAAAATGAGATTGCTGCAGTGACCTTTTTTGCGAAAAATGGCGCAGCTTTAACAGCAATACTCTTGCAAGTGTAACGGAATGGCAGGATTCCGGGGAACACGGTTGCTGATTGAAGTTCTCGAGCCCCGCCTGCATGTTGCCAATCTTTGCCAAAGCACCGTTGTTTGGAATTGTTTGGGTGTTGTTGTCGCAGGCTTTCGCAACATGGCGTGGGTGAGGTGCTGATTCCGCTGCGACATTGCTGGCAGGATGCTTTTTCCTGTGTTTGCGTTGGCAGTGGATCGTTTTGTCACGATTGGGCGTCGCACTGCTCAGTTTTGTTTTGGTCTCTTGATGCGTTGTTTGTTTTTGGGGTCCCCTCCTTCGCCCCCCTGGACTCCTAACGCGGCAACTTTGCGGGTCGGGTTGTGTATGGCGCCCGGAGTTCAGTATCATCCGGTTAAAGAATAATAGTATATATTTAAACCGGATGAATCCTTTGTTTACATTGGGGAAGAGTTTCGATTTCATGACTCCAGCAGATTCTGTAAGAAGGTTGGAGACGCAAAACTTCGATTTTACCACAGTTTTGTGCCAGTTTTGATGTCTTTAGCTGCGGAGTCTTGCCGGATTCGGGCGGAGTCAGTACACCTGCTGAAACCCTGATTACAATGGGGAAAGGGTTGAAAGAGTTCCAACTTTGTGACTCCAGACGGCTCCGCAAGAAACCGCAAGATGCGCAAGATGATGTCACTGAACTGTTCGAATTTGTTTGATGTCCATTTTTGGGTTGGAAAGGTATATAGAATTTGGACTCCGAAAGGCGGTCCTTCCCAGTTGCGTTGAAAGCTTGCTGCTTAAACAAAACTCCACTTTGATTTATTTGCGCAATGTAAAGAGCTTCGTGTTTCGAGCAGGTCGCGCAGTTCCACACTGCCAAAAATGGGATTGCCACGCGCTACCGCTTTTCGCTTTGGACAGGGCCATTTCGAGGCTGTTTTTAATTTCTATTTTAATATCAGGCGAGACCAAAAACGAGCGCGCCAAATCCACGCGTTGGAGCGTGTGGGAATCCTGTTTTTGGGGTTGCGACATGACGCTCTGAACGCACCCAGCTGCTTCAAAAGTTCGCCAGAAACCATGAAACCACAAAAAGGCAGGAAGGATAACACAAACATCCACGTAATGAACTGGGGAGGACCACTTCTTGGAGTCCAAAAAGCCAATGTGTTTTACGGTCCCGAAAATGAGATTGCTGCAGTGACCTTTTTTGCGAAAAATGGCGCAGCTTTAACAGCAATACTCTTGCAAGTGTAACGGAATGGCAGGATTCCGGGGAACACGGTTGCTGATTGAAGGTCTCTAAACCCCGCCTGCATGTTGCCAATCTTTGCCAAAGCACCATGTTGTTTGGAATTGTTTGGGTGTTGTTGTCGCAGGCTTTCGCAACATGGCGTCGGTGAGGTGCTGATTCCGCTGCTTCCGCTGCGACATTGCTGGCAGGATGCTTTTTTCTGTGTTTGCGTTGGCAGTGGATCGTTTTGTCACGATTGGGCGTCGCACTGCTCAGTTTTGTTTTGGTCTCTTGATGCGTTGTTTGTTTTTGGGGTCCCCTCCTTCGCCCCCCTGGACCCCTAACGCGGCAACTTTGCGGGTCGGGTTGTGTATGGCGCCCGGAGTTCAGTATCATCCGGTTAAAGAATAATACTATATATATTTAAAACCGGATGAATCCTTTGTTTACATTGGGGGAAGAGTTTCGATTTCATGACTCCAGCAGATTCCGTAAGAAGGTTGGAGATGCAAAACTTCGATTTTACCACAGTTTTGTGTCAGTTTTGATGTCTTTAGCTGCGGAGTCTTGCCGGAGTCGGGCGGAGTCAGTACACCTGCTGAAACCCTGTTTACAATGGGGAAAGGGTTGAAAGAGTTCCAACTTTGTGACTCCAGACGGCTCCGCAAGAAACCGCAAGATGCGCAAGATGATGTCACTGAACTGTTCGAATTTGTTTGATGTCCATTTTTGGTTGGAAAGGTATATAGAATTTGGACTCCGAAAGGCGGTCCTCCCCAGTATGTGTGTCTGCCTTCAGGTCTGTTTCAGGCGCGCAGCGGTAGAATCCTGCAGCAATCCGGACCCAATCAAGCAACGCTATCTACTTCTTCGATGGCTGGCGAGTACGACCCTGCATGGACATTCCGACCGACCTACCCAGGACACAGGATCCACCTGAACATGACATCATGGCTTCCGCCAGGTCGTTCAACACGTTCAATTGCATGTTGCGAGATAGGGTTAATTTTTTAATTAACGCATACACATGGCTGTCTGCAGATTGAGGGGCCTCAAGAGTGAACTGGTAAAGGACGTGTACACAGTCCAGTAGGCCACGAAGGGCAGCAATTCGAGCATTTGAATACTTGCATGCTATGGTCCGCCAACACGGCCCACAGCTCTTGAAGGCATATCAGGCCTCCAAAGAATCAATGGGTGTCCAAAATGGGAAGACTTTTCTTTGTAGATGAGTCGTTCAGCGGATGACCCCAACACCGCCAAACAAAAGATTAAACCCAGTGTTGGACATTTGAAAATCAAAAAAATTGGTGCAAGAGATGAAACAGCATTGCTCTCAGCATGTTTTTTTTTTCCCGAGCCCGTTGCCTTTCGGCGGCACAATCTTTCCTTCCCACCCAGTTTCCACCTACATCGAACCAATGCCACGCTCTTAGAGCAGTAAAAGACGTCCTTACTGACCTTGATCTGCGGGTCATCGAGTTTTTCTCTGAATGGCTCGTGGCCTCTTGATGCCTGCCAGACACGTACTCGAAACCAGATCACCCCACGTTACCAAACTACTGGTTCAAAGAACTTTGCCTGGCCTCAAGGTTGCTGCGTCGCTAGACAGAACCGAATCATTCAAGCCACAGTGCGACATCGGCCGCACTCGAGGAAAAAAAGACATCTTCGTGAGTAGAGTCCGGTAAATTGGCAAATGCTCTTCCGAAGACATGCTAGATCCTTTCTCACTCCGGGGCAGCAGCATAAGTGCTTTCTGTGCTTGACTGACGCACTTGCCCCTCTATGGTTTTAACGGTCCTTACATGCATAAGCAATAAAAATCTCATTTGTACAAGGACCCCAAAGGTCCGGAAATGCAGACAAATCACGACAAACCAAACAAAACACACACACACAAGCCAGACGACCCGCAAATCCCCCAGCCAGACTTGCGTTTCGTTAAGAGAAACAGCAAACCAGACACAAGAAAGGGGCAAGAGCCCAAACAAAAACACCCACAAAAAGATTTGCCAAAAGACACACTGGTCTGACCACTGCGTCACGCTCAAAAACATGCCAAAACTGAATTAACCACCACGCCATTCAGTGAGACCTGAAATTCGAAACATTCAGCCTGCTTTCACAGACATAAATGTGACGAACTCTACATGGTCACGGGCCTATATTGCCTCTCTCAGCGTCCTCTCAGATGAGCTCGTACAGAAGGCCTCAATGTAAGGGACCTCAATCGTCCATTCTCTGTGGGCAAGAATGTTGCGGTGGTCATTGTACCAAGTACCCTCCAAGCAGGGGGGGCACAAGATAGTGGCGCCCAGGAAGTGCCGCTCAGGAAGGTTCGCAAAACAGTGAAAAACTTCCATATGGCCTTTGCAAAACATAGAGCGCAGGGCCTCTAATTTCATAAGGGAGATGTGCATACCTGAAAAAGTGATCGAGCTCTGCCAGTGGTACTTCTCAGCCGTAGGCAACGCTCGCATAAACGAGAAAGCATGCAAAACTTTTTTCCGTCTGACGCCGTATGGCTTCCGCCAGGTCGTTCAACATGTTTCCAATCCTGTTGCATGTGAGATTAATTAATTGATTCACGCAGAGGCCAAGCTGTAGGGCCGCAAAAGTCAACTGGTAGAGGACCGATACATAGTCCTATTCCCTTGTCACGTTCAAAGAAAAAGAACCAAAACACAAAGAACCAAAAAGCAAAAACAACACAAAACAACCCACACAAAAAGAAACAACCACAAGGCCACAAAACCGTGACGTGACAAGTTCCAGTTATAGCTGCAAAACGGTTATCAGAACTGTTCAGGACATTTCAGGATGTCATCGTCCCTGAAAAACCTGCAGCGCGTTGCAGTACTGGGGAGGACCACTTTTTGGAGTCCAAAAAGCCAATGTGTTTACGGCCCCGAAAATGAGATTGCTGCAGTGACCTTTTTTGCGAAAAATGGCGCAGCTTTAACAAAAAGCAATACTCTTGCAAGTGTAACGGAATGGCAGGATTCCGGGGAACACGGTTGCTGATTGAAGGTCTCTAAACCCCGCCTGCATGTTGCCAATCTTTGCCAAAGCACCATGTTGTTTGGACGTCCAAAAACAGCCACACACAGAGCAGCAGCCCCACAAAACGCCCAAGACCTTTGCTGAAGTGGTTCGAGCCAACACTGCGTTTAAGCCGGTGTGGAGCCTGCGTCAGTCAGACTGGACGGGGCCCATTTTGGGCTTTGATGACTTTTGTGTCGCACTGGATAAGCCTGGAAATATTTCAGCTACAGTGCAAGTGAACTCGGAAGAGCAACTTGAGGAGTTGCAGGTTTTGCTGAAAGGCGATTCCCCTGATATCAAAAGAGAGCTCAACATCACAGCTGTGATGCTAGCGCCGAAAGAGGCCAAGCAGACTGAGGATCGACCTTTGCGGATGGTGCCAGGAAAGATCTCGGGCAAGGTGCAGCCCAGGCAGGCGTTTGTGATCCCACTTCAAGGCCAAGGGCCATCACTCAAGAGAGCTGCCGTTGTGTCAGCGGCTCCTGCAGTGCAGCCTGAAACTGTTGTAGTGAGATTAAGTGTTGATGCAAAATATTTGCAAAACAACGAGTGGCAGAGCATCCAGGCCAAGCCAAAGGCAAACGCGCAGGCTTGGTTGCATCGGCATGTTCCAGAGCATGTTGCGGACAAAGGCTTTGATATGTGGGCGTTTCAGCAAGAAAGCATGAAAGGCGGAGGCAAGCCAGTGATCACTGGCCTTTTACGCATTGAGCGAAGTGCTGCCAAAGCTCTTCTAGGCTGCTCAGGCAAAAGTACCTGGTTTGTGGAGCCTTTGCAATGGAACAACTCCGTGATTGAATCTTGCGATGTTGAGTGTCAAGAAAAGTTCGGAACTTGATGGGCCCAGCTACTTGCAGAAGGTTCAGTCCATGGCTGGTGACCTGGGCATTGCCCGGGGATGGAATGGACTGGGAGTACGTAAGCCCAGGAGCGCCGAGCCTCCTCCTAAGGCCAGAGCTTGGCGCGTCACTGGTGTTCCGCGAGATTGGGCGGCTAGTACCTTGACTCAGGAACTTACACGTGCTGGCCTGACTGAACTCAAGGTGTTGTCCCGGAAAACTGTGGGCAAACAAGTGGAATGGTGGGTGCAGGCCAATGCTCAAAAGGATATGGATTTCATTGAAATTCAGGCTGGCGAAAAAGTCATTGTAGCTGTTGAAGCTCCAAGACAAAGACGGCAGAGAACACATACCATGAAACTGGCTAGCAATGGAAGGGTCAGTTATAACCAGAGCCATGCATGGCAGGCGATTGCCACGCCTGCTCCTCGCAAATCTTTCTACATGGGAACGCCAGTCAAAAAGCCAGTGACTATTGCAGGGGCTGAGAAGGTTCCTGCTGAGAATTTGGACGAGGACAAGTCGGACGCAAAGATGGACAATGCTGGAGAACCCGCTGGGGCAAAAAGAACTGTCAGTACTCCTGAAAAGAGTCCTCCGGCCAAGCGTGTTGCGGGGGAACCCAAGCCCCCTCACAATATGAAGGTGAAAAGCATCCCTGCTGACGGCAACTGTCTTTTTGAAGCCCTTGCTCAAAGTTTGGGCGGAAAAACAGCCAGGAATGTGCGTGCAAGCGTTGTCACCCACCTGACCAAGCACCAGGGTCGTTACAAGCCCTGGTGGGACGGCAAGGAGCGGAGAATGCAATCAGGGAGAGCTAAATGCTCTCAATTGGTGCTTGGGGCAGTGCTCTTGAAGTTTCTGCTGCGGCTGTGCACTACGATCGCCCGATCATTGTCTTCCAGCCTCGTGGGGTTCCGGAGATTTACAATGGTCGTGGCAAGGGTGGTGCTCCCATCGCTTTGTGGTTTCGTTCAAAGCACTATGAACGACTTGAAGGTGCTTTCCCTCCTGAAGTTTTGACTCAGGCCGCAAATGGTCCAATGCAGGGCAACAGAGGTGGAGGATCGGAATGTGGCGCTACTTCAGTTGGTGCCACCAGATTGTCAGCTTTGCCGTCACTGGTTCATAGCAACAATAAACGTGGAAGGTGTGCTAGCCCCGCGCCCGCCTCTACTTTGTCAGAGCAGCGCAAGAATTCTTCTTCCCCTGCGGCTGCTACTTCGGGTCGGGGTCCGTGCACGCCACGTGCAGCCAGTGAAGGACAAGACGCAGCCAGTGCTTCGTCCAGACGCACTAAGCGTACTGAGTGGACATGCCCTTTGTGTGACTTTTCCACTGGGGTGTGCAAAGGATGGGTTGACAAGAAGAGAGCTAATATCAATGCTTGGCATCCCGATGAGAAGGAACAGTTGAAAATCGGCTTCAAAAACACGTTGCCTGCGCTGTCTGCGGTCAAGAAGGGAGGAGTCTATAGCTGGAAGTGTCCTGTTTGCAAACTTGGCTTGTCCGCTGATCACAACCTCAAACCTGGCCAAGTGTACAGCGTCATCCGCAAGCATAGGGAAGACAAACATCCTCAGGCGGATGCCAAGCTCTTCCACAAGGACAGCAGCTTCAGACGGGAGAATGCTAGCAAAGCCACGCGCCAGGTGCGTGCAGCTGCAGTGGCTCGAAGGTTGCTTGGCTTCAAGCGTGGCGATGCTGGAGCACATGACCCCACTTTCGTTACCATTCCAGCCACAGGAAATGGCAAACAGAAAAGAGTTGGAATGTCTTACGTCATTTGCAAAACTTGTGGCAGTATGGCTTTGACAGCGAAGCGTTTGGCAAAGATTGCTTGTGAACAGTATGCTTCCAGCAAAGGGCCCAAACGAAAGCAGTTGGTGGAAAGATTGCGTGCGTGCCTCAAAAATGCAGACATCAGCGATGACCTCAAGAAGGGTGCCCGCACAGTTTTGGAAATCATCGACTCTGGAGCATTTCGCACCACTGATACTGCAGCAGACAGCACGCATCAGATTGAGGCCATTGTGTGGCCTGCCAATTTTACGGTGCGTTTTGCTTGTGTGCATTGCAAGCGTTGTGTCAACAACATCAGACGGCTTACAGGAAGTCAGTGTCCTCGTAAAATGGTTTGGACTAAGTTTCGAAAGGGCCAGAGGGATATTTTGGTGCCTCTTGCGGCTCAGGCTCCAAGTGCCAGACAGCGAGCTGCTTCGCGAGCTTTGGACATTTTGGGATTGCAGCAGGACGGCGCTGTGGATCAGAACCCATGACGGGCTCTGACAGCACTATGCGGTTGGGGACTATGAATGTACGGTCCTTGGGAGGCCGCTTGGGTGGTGTGCTTGACTTTGCTCAGCTCCAGAATTTACATGTTCTGTGTCTTCAAGAAACTAGAGTTAACAATCACAGCTGGAATGCTGTGACTCGTGCCGTCAAGGCACGCGGGTGGCAACTTTTTCCTGGCCCTCAAGGAAGAAATTCGAAAAATGTAGTGGAAGGTGGTACATTGGTTCTAACAAAGTGGCCTGCTGAGGCCTTGGCCCTTCCTGTCGACATGGTGTCTGTGGAAAGATCCATGGCCGTCAAACTCTATAGACCTCAGCAAAGGCCGTTGATTCTCATCAATGTTTACTTACATGCTTCAGATCGCACAGCTGCCAGCCGTGCGCTGGGTGCGCTGTTCGAGTTTGTTGCTGCTTGTGGTGAAGATACAGTGATCATGGGTGACTTCAATTTGGAAATTCATTGTTGGCCAATTTCTAACGTTTTGGCTACTGGACAGTGGCGGTCCTGTGATGAGCTGGTTTGCGGAGATCGTGTTTTAGGTGGTACACATCGAACTGCTGCAGGTGTTTATACAGGTGTGGTCATTGACTATGGCTTGTGCACTCCTCGGTTAATTATTACTGGTAGGGAGCAACATCTTGGCGTGGCTGACCATGACGCGGTGGTTTACAACTTGCATGTGCCTGGTTCATTATCCACACCGTGGACTCTCCCAGTTGGTGCCCCTTTGCATTCTGAAAAGGTCGCTGAAGCTTCTTGGCTAAGTGCTTGGGAAGAAGTATGTGACGATTTTGGAAATGCATTGAGTACAGGCAACGTGGACTCTGCTTGGACCTTACTTAGCAACTGCGCAGAATCTCTTCTTCTCGCACGTGGCAAAACTGGTCGTGCTATGCGCCAGGGCCCGCAGCAAATTGCCAGTCCTCCGTCTTCAAAAGCGCCTTCTTTGCAAACAGTGAAAGAGCGCAAGCTCAGACGCTTCGCACGAAGAGTGGTGGAGTACCAAAAGGCCCCGTTGCCAGAGTTGGAGAAGAAGTTGGTTCGTGATGGCCCTCATTTACATCATTCTTTGGCTTTTTTCTCTTTGGATGACCCCAGGTTGGTTAGTGCAGTGCTAGAATTGGCAAATGCAGAAGCTACAGCAGCGTCCAAGTTACGCTTGGAGGCGTGGAAGGACAGCGTGCAGGAAAATGCCACCAAACTAGGCAGGTGGGTCAAACAGGTGCCGCCCGCCAGTCCTACTGCAAGTTTTGATGGCCCCATTCTACCTGCAGATAGGGCCAAGTGCGCAGCATTGGATTGGGAGAGGTATTGGAATCCAGGGTCGCTTCCGAATTTGAATCTGGGGGACCAGTTGTACTCTCAGATTGGCTCTGCAAGCGATCCATTGCCGGATGACTGTATTCAGGTTAGTGGTTCTGAATTGGTTCGGATTGCGCTCAAAGCGAAGGACAAGGCTCCGGGCATGGATGCCTGGACAGCTCTCCATTTGTGCAATCTTCCCATTGCTTTTTGGGATCAGGTCGGTGCTCTTTGGGATGCTTGCTTGCGACATGGCTGTGTTCCTACGATGTGGAAAGATGTTAGAATTGCTTTGTTACCAAAAGCTACTGGTGGCATGCGCCCTTTAGCCATTGTCACTGTCCTGTGGCGTATTTGCATGAGTGCCACTCTGAAAAAATTACAGCCTTGGATTGCGGAATGGGCTTCGCCCGAACTTTTTGGTGGTCTACCAGGCAAGGGCATCATGGAAGTCCATGAACGTTTCTACGAAGCTGTCAGCGCGGCAAAGCAGTCTCGTGTCGATTTGGTCGGGTGCAAAGCTGATGTTCGCAAGTGTTTTGATTCAGTTTGCCCTCAGACAGCCATTAAAGTGTGGCGATGGTTCGGTGCTCCCTCATCAATTTGTGATTTACTCGCTGATTTTTACAGTGAACAGCGTCGTTGGTTTGCTTGGCAAGGTTCTTATCACCCTCATCCGGTTATTGCTCAACGGGGTTTGTTGCAAGGCTGTCCAGCCAGCCCTGCGCTACTGAACGCTTTGATGACAGTTTGGGTGAGGTTTGTCAAACGGCAGGAACCAAGGATTTCTTTGGCTATTTATTTGGACGATCGCACCATGTGGAAACAAGGTTGTCAAAGTTTTGAAGTGGTCATCAACGCCATGACTGCGGGAGCGCAAGCCGATGCTATTCTCGGCTTCGAACTTCACCCTGACAAATTGGCTAGCTTCGCCACCAAACCGCATCTGGTTGCCAAGGTGCGCAAGAAGAAAGATTTAGTAGGTGTACCTGCGGATACTTTCACACTGCTTGGCATTCAATACAATTTGTCACGCCCCAGTTCTTGTGTTGATGCGGATATTGTCAGTGACAACATTCAGCGACGGTGTCTCAAAATTCGTTTGGCAGCACAGCACTTAGGCACTCGCATTGCATTGGTGCATAAGTTGGTGATATCTTTATTTGCTTGGTCCGGTGCTTTTCATCACTTCAGTGCAAGAACCATTCGAACATGGACATCTATGATCGAAACTGCACTTTGGGGTCGAAGGGCTCCTCCAGGTAGGAGCCGGCTGCTCTTTTGGAATTCTTTGGGTTCTGCAAGACTACATCCGATGTTTGCGCTCCAGTTCACCGCCGCCCGGGCGGAATGGAATCGGCAATGCCGCCGTGCCCAAGGGTTGCCTGCAGCTACCTCGCCTGCTCCTCGCTGGAAAGCAGTACTCAAAGATTGGAAATGGCGACTTGACGATGGCCTGTGGCACACGCCTGCTGGGATTTTGAAACCTGGGTGGATGTCTTTGAAAAGCTTGCAAAAAGCCGCTATCCATTCATGGCTCGTTGGTTTGTGGACTAAAGACACCAAAACGGATGGTCGATGGCCAAACGGCAAGGAGCCGGTTTTCCTTTTTCAGGCAAATGCAGCTTTAGGCATGGATTACTACAGTCGCAGGGTTTTGACTGGTGCTGCAGTGGATGGCAGGGTCACAGAGCGCTTTGGTTCTGCTTTGAGTTGTGAATGTGGATTGCGGTCTCCTGATCGAGAACATCTCACTTTTCACTGCCAAGCGCAGCCATGGGATGGTGAGTTCAGGAGCGCTACTGAACGTCGTTTGCTGGTTCCACTTGTGGATGCTCCTCCTGTGTTGCCTTTTTCCAACATGGTTGCAGATCCTGCTTTGGTTACTTTTATTCAGCAATTCGATCCTCTTCAGCGACCCACCTTGGGTTTGGACGGCAGTTGTATCATAGCTACTTCCTGTGATCGATGGCAAAGAGCTAGCTGGGCGGTTTCGACACTTTCAGGCACCACTGTTCAAGGTGCCGTGACTGGTTTTGAGCAAACACCTGCTGCAGGTGAGCGTGCTGCTCTTCTGCAAGCTTGTTTAGCCTCTTCTGCAGCTAACAGACCGGTGATGCTCTTGATTGACAATCAGGCTTTGGTGCGGCGGCTTCAGCGAGGCATTAGCACTGGCCGTTGGGAGGGTGACTTGCCGCTTTTCTGGCAGCGGATCAGCGGCTTATTGATTCAGGGCACTGTTTGCACTTGGATCCCTTCTCACAACAAGGTGCCTGACTGGACACCACCAGATGGTTGGATTGATGTTCATCTCTGCCGCGTTCTCAATGCGACAGCCGATGCTCAGGCAGGTGAGGTGTTGCGTGACTCACGCTCCATGATCGCTGCGGCTGTGCAGCGACATCAGCGAGCCGTGGCTTGGGCTGCAGCAGTTTGGCGTCTGCAGAGGCTACGGACTTTACCTTTTTGGCAAGTCGTACTTGATCAACAAACATTCCATGCGGAATGCTAGCTGGCGCACTGTGTTTACTTCTTTTTTATTTCAGGCAGGTTTCGCTTCCTTTGAGTTTTGCTTGGAGAAGTATGGGAACTTGATTCTCGCAGATGGCATACTATGGCGTCTTAACTACTTCACTTCGGTGAGGAGCAGGTTGACGTCCGCTTACAACAACAACAACAACAACAACATGTTGTTTGGAATTGTTTGGGTGTTGTTGTCGCAGGCTTTCGCAACATGGCGTCGGTGAGGTGCTGATTCCGCTGCGACATTGCTTGCGGGATGCTTCTTTCTGTGTCTGCGTTGGCAGTGGATCGTTTTGTCACGATTGGGCGTCGCACTGCTCAGTTTTGTTTTGGTCTCTTGATGCGTTGTTTGTTTTTGGGCTCCCCCCCTTCGCCCCCCTAGACTCCTAACGCGGCAACTTTGCGGGTCGGGTTTTGTATGTCGCCCGGAGTTCAGTATCATCCGGTTAAAGAATAATAGTATATATTTAAAACCGGATGAATCCTTTGTTTACATTGGGGGAAGAGTTTCGATTTCATGACTCCAGCAGATTCCGTAAGAAGGCTGGAGATGCAAAACTTCCGTTTTACCACAGTTTTGTGCCAGTTTTGATGTCTTTAGCTGCGGAGTCTTGCCGGAGTCGGGCGGAGTCGGTACACCTGCTGGAACCCCATTTACAATGGGGAAAGAGTTGAAAGAGTTCCAACTTTGTGACTCCAGACGACTCCGCAAGAAACCGCAAGATGCGCAAGATGATGTCACTGAACTGTTCGATTTGTTTGATGCCCATTTTTGGGGTTGGAAAGGTATATAGAATTTGGACTCCCAAAGGCGGTCCTCCCCAGTTGCGTTGAAAGCTTGCTGCTTAAACAAAACCCAACTTTGATTTATTTGCGTAATGTAAAGAGCTTCGTCGTGTTTCGAGCAGGTCGCAAGGTTCCACACTGCCAAAAATGGGATTGCCACGCGCTACCGCTTTTCGCTTTGGACAGGGCCATTTCGAGGCTGTTTTCAATTTCTATTTTAATAGCAAGCGAGACCAAAAACGGGCGCGCCAAATCCACCCGTTGGAGCGTGTGGCAATCCTGTTTTTGGGGTTGCGACATGACGCTCGGAACGCACCCAGCTGCTTCAAAAGTTCGCCAGAAACCATGAAACCACAAAAGGCAGGAAGGATGACACAAACATCCACGTGCTGAACTGGGGAGGACCACTTTTGGAGTCCAAAAAGCCAATGTGTTTACGGCCCCGAAAATGAGATTGCTGCAGTGACCTTTTTTGCGAAAAATGCGCAGCTTTAACAAAAAGCAATACTCTTGCAAGTGTAACGGAATGGCAGGATTCCGGGGAACACGGTTGCTGATTGAAGGTCTCTAACCCCGCCTGCATGTTGCCAATCTTTGCCAAAGCACCATGTTGTTTGGAATTGTTTGGGTGTTGTTGTCGCAGGCTTTCGCAACATGGCGTCGGTGAGGTGCTGATTCCGCTGCGACATTGCTTGCGGGATGCTTCTTTCTGTGTCTGCGTTGGCAGTGGATCGTTTTGTCACGATTGGGCGTCGCACTGCTCAGTTTTGTTTTGGTCTCTTGATGCGTTGTTTGTTTTTGGGCTCCCCCCCTTCGCCCCCCTAGACTCCTAACGCGGCAACTTTGCGGGTCGGGTTTTGTATGTCGCCCGGAGTTCAGTATCATCCGGTTAAAGAATAATAGTATATATTTAAAACCGGATTCCTGTTTACATTGGGGGAAGAGTTTCGATTTCATGACTCCAGCAGATTCCGTAAGAAGGCTGGAGATGCAAAACTTCCGTTTTACCACAGTTTTGTGCCAGTTTTGATGTCTTTAGCTGCGGAGTCTTGCCGGAGTCGGGCGGAGTCGGTACACCTGCTGGAACCCCATTTACAATGGGGAAAGAGTTGAAAGAGTTCCAACTTTGTGACTCCAGACGACTCCGCAAGAAACCGCAAGATGCGCAAGATGATGTCACTGAACTGTTCGATTTGTTTGATGCCCATTTTTGGGGTTGGAAAGGTATATAGAATTTGGACTCGCAAAGGCGGTCCTCCCCAGTACACAAAGTAGACGGCAGCAGTGCTTTCCAAACCAGTACCACTCACCCGCAGAGTGGGCAGGCTGCAGAGTCACCGACATTATGAAAGTACACCGGTTTGTGCCAAGCCATCGTACTGGATGCGTTGAGATGGTAGTGAATTCATCCACGAATTCACTTGGAAATGGACGGCCATCATTGAATAGATTTGTTTTGGACAAGTGTCATCTACGGATGAACTATGATATGCGGTTTTCAACGTTTTCTGGAAGCTTGCATTCTGCATGAGGTTTTCGCCGAGCATTAACAACGGTTGAGGATGTTTTTGTGCAAAACAACGTTTGCTGAAAACTGGTTTTTGGAGAGTTGCGAAATTTAATGTGGAAGTTTGGACCCTTGTGGGTGCAACTTGGCATTGGAGCGACCTGACTTTCATTGAGCCTTCAGTGGTGAAACTGGACTATGGGAAGGTGTCTGTATCAGACATAAGCAATTTCAATATTGCTTTGTAGTATGAGAAGCTGCATGAGCTGATCTGAGATGTCGACCAGTGAGTCTGAGTGGATCTACTTGGAGATTGATTCGTTTTTGAGGACAGCTTGAAGCGTTAGTTTGCTTTATGATAGTGGACGAATGCTTCCAGAAGCATTCGCTATGCAGTTGAGCCGAGATACTATGATTCCATCGATCTCGGAAGGACTTTGACTTCTTGAAGGAGTATGAATCCAACTGAGATGGTTGGGGATCACTTATTGCAATTCTCGACATTGCTTCGTACATCTGAGATGTTGGTGAAGCCTATTGGATTGCCTTTTGTGAGTACGTGAGATACTCCGGCATTGTGAGGACAATGCCTACGTATCTTATTTGAGGTACTCCGGCATTGTGAGGACAATGCCTACGTACCTTATTTGAGATACTCCGGTATTGTGAGGACAATGCCTACGTATCTTCCTTGGCCTCTGGATATTTGATCTGGAAAGCTGCATTATGATCTTTATGCTTGTGACTTGTTGCTGACTTTTGGTTATGACAGTGAGCGAACTACTTTAGCGCTATGACTGTTTATGACTGGATATTGGCTGAGAAGTCGAGCAGAACATTCTACTCTCCTCGAAGGTTTGGAACTATGAGAAGACATCTCTGTGTGAAGAACTGTTTTGGAGATGGAACATGAGGTTCCCATGTTGTTCTGTATTGCAAGAGGATTTTGTAAAGGAATTTGAATGAATCATTTCGTTCTTGAATAGCCGTGTGACTAGTCTAGACGTTTGGTAGAGACTAGTAACACCGGCTAGCTGGTTATTTGCATTTGGACGAGAACCAGTTTGACTTGAGAACTTTTAGAAATGTTTCTGACGTTTTTGTGACTAGGTGATTTGTATATCATAGCAGTTTGGAATCGTTTCAACAACCTTTGAAGGAAGGTTGTGTATTGGAAACCTGGAATCGAGTTTCCCAGTTGACATCGGCTCAAGGGAGTGGTGTCAAGTGTTCCGAAGAGAACTGAACTGCAGTGTCACCTAGGGCACTTGAAACAGTAGCCACACTGGAACAGCTTGCTTGCTTGCTTGCTTCCTTTCTTTGTTTGTGGGCTGTGGCTGTGTGCCTGCCCTGGTTCTTGTTGACCTGTCCTGTTGTGTGGCGTCTGGAGAGAAAAGAAGGAGTCTGACGTGCACTTAGGAGTCGGGGTGGAACAAGTTCCTTTATTTGACATTGCAGAGAAGTAAGTAACTGCGGAGTTGCAACCACAGTAGGTGTTTGCGTCTGGCGTAGTGTTTTTTTTAATGAAAGCGTCGATTTGGGTACACAAGAGGTGTACTTGGGTTTACGTTTTTCACATGGTAGCGGAGCCCTGAAAAGGGCTACCCACACCATCTTCCGCTGGCCCTTGTTTGTGACAAGATACTAAGGACGTCATCTAAGGTGAGATTGGGATCTTGGATATTGGAGCTCCGTGTTCTATGCGCAGAGGCAGAGATGAGCTCGTACTAAGGTGCACCTGTTTCACAAGAGGTGGTGGTCTGAAAGTATAAGGTCATTAGGGAGTGTGGAGTTGGTTTGAAGTCTGTTTGGTTTCAGGTGACTTTGGGATCCTGTTTTAGTTATGTATAGATTTATAAGGATCATGAGGATCGTGGATCTGTTTTGTTGGACGACTCTCCGTTTGCAAGTTGGGCAAGTATTGGCAGGGTGTATGCTTGGTAGGCTGGACAGAAGTGGGCCCGTGTGAACTGTCGACAGTGGTACCTGTAGAAGAGTATACAAGATTAGTCAGCCCTGGGCAGGACACTTGTGACTTGGACGGAGGAGTTGAGTTTTTTGGATTTGTGTTGGCAGTGAATTCTGTCAAAGAGAGTTTTATTTTACCTTGTGTAGGTACGTTGTCTGTAGGAGGCGTCCATGTAGTCTTGGCAGTGCTCTGGTAGGGGTCTGTGGCATGGTGTGACGTATTGCTAGCGTAGGGTTACTAGTGCAAGGCTACGCTGGAGTACCTGAAGATGTTTGCATGGATGGAGCGTTCCTAGACGTAGGATTTTATTTCGTTTCGGCAGTGAAAGGTGACGGTAGGTAACTTGCTGCAAGATTGTAACTTGGAATTCCCTGAGGGTGGACAGCAGATTGCCAGGTTTGACATCCTCGGACACTGAGGTAGATCAAGGTGCAAAGGTTGGGAACTGATGGTGTTAGGTGCATGGTTCCTGCAAACAACTTAGGCACGTCTTGGGTCTTGAGCTCAGTTGGTATTTTGAAGTGTGATACGAGAAGGTGTATCAGGTGGCTGGGATAGGCATGTAGAGAACGCTTTCCGTGTTGTCATGGCAGTGTTACTCAACTTGAAGGTAGATTTGATTTGAGCCCAATACGCGTGAAACTTTGTTGTTGGAGTGCACTGGGTGATTGAAAGGTAGGAGACATGCCTGGTCCCTGATGACACTAAACTTGGTTCAAGGTAGAAGTCTGGCAGCCATGCCCGATCAGGGAGATAAAGCTGAGGAGCCAGCTACTGCAACGTCGTGTGAGAAGCGGCCAGTCCAGAAGAACCTCAAGAAGAAGGACCCAGCCTCTAGATCGGGGAAGCGCCGCCCATTTCCCGTGGACGCAGCCACTGCGCCAGTTGCTATCAACGTAGAAGACGGCGCAGCAGGGATACGGCGGCAGCTGCCCCCAACCGATGCCGCAGCAGACGGCGCAGCAGGGATTCGGCGGCATCTGCCACCAGTCGATGCCGCAGCAGAGGCGACATCGAAGAAGGAGGATCCTAGTAACTGCACTGTCGATGTGGATGACGATCTATCAGATGTCAGTGATATCCAGGAATTGACGGCTGAAGAGGAGCTGCTGAAGGCAGTTGGGTTAGATGAGTCGAAGTAGGACATGGTGTGCCGTAGACGTTAGCAGAAGTAGCTTTAGTGCTGCGTGGTTGGCCGGTTATGCAGAAAATGACTCGTTTAGCTTTGTTTTGGATGCAAGAGCTTGAAACGTTGAACTGTTTGTGACCTAGAGGTGTGTAAGGTCGTTGGCTGTGAAGGGTAAAGCTGAAAGCGACAGAGAAAGCCGTTGGGTCAGTTCTGTGCTGTCTGCACATGAGAAGTGTTGAAGTTTTTTGGATTTCCAAGAATATGAGCTTTGGACGAACTTCCATTCATGTTTCCGCAGCTGTTTGTGACTGTTTTGTATCAAGAGTTCTGAGACCGTGGCTGTGTGTCCGTGTTTCAAGCATGGAGTCGATCAAGCTCTGGATTGCTTTGACGCCTAAGCAGCTGGAAGAGTTGAACAAGGGCAATGAAGTGTTTCCAGATGAATACTCCGGCCGTTTTGGTCTACGTTTGGGACCTAAGGAGGCTGTGGATCGTGCCCAGTACTTTATGGATTGGACACCTGAAGGTTTGAAGGGTGAGTTCCATCAGAAAGACTATGCGGTGATGGAAATGGAAGTCTTTGCGCTCGGGTACCTTGTGAAAGTTGAGAGTGGAGTCTTGGAGAAGACTAAGCCCACTGAGTATCGCTGGCATGGACCTGGGAAGTGCGAGGAGTGGGATAGCAACGGGCGCTTGTTGTACCGCATTAGTGAGATGGCTGTCAAGTTCATTTAACTGGTCAGGGTCCAAGTGTAGCGATCGGGCAGACCATGGAGTATTAGGAATAGTTTTTGAATCACAGTTTGAAATGCGAAAAGGAAAGAAGAAAGAGTTCCTTCGGCAGCCTGGGGGGTCTGCATTGCTCATGTGATGGACGAACAGTTTGCATTGCTGTAGGGAAATTTTGAATTTGGATATTTAGAATTGTCATACAGAGTTTGAGATTGACTGTAGGGATTTGGGTCGTTGGTTCAGAGGGACTGTATGCGGCAAGAATCACAGTCAAGAGATCAGCCTGTATTGAGATCTGCAGTGATGTGTGTTTTGTTTCACTCCTTTTTTTTGTGGCATGTTGGCTGTAGGTCATGTGGTGAAAGTGACTTGTCGATTGATTGCCTGAAGAGGAGCGTTGAGAATGTTTTGATAGGCTGAGGTTGGGAGTAGGTCCTGGAGGCACTAGTGTAGGTGTTTGGACTGCTGAGACTCCGACAACTTGCCTAGAAGTGATTTGAAGATAGCATGGGACATGTTTGGACTTGTTGTGGACTGCGTCACATGTTTGCATTATTTGTGCATCAGTACCGCGAAGCCATTTGTTTTGCTGAATGAGAGTGTGAGTATCTGGAGTGGTACCGTTATGCTCCTTCATGTCGTAAGATGGAGATTCGACCATTGCGCGCTTCCACTTGGAACAGTTGCTCATTTGGATGCCATTTCGATGAGACTGCATTTGTCTTCGGTAGCCATCGAGATTCTGCTTTTTGGTAAGCTGGGAATGTTCTGAGATGAAGAGTATTTCATTGGATGCAATTTCAGTGACATTGCGTTTCTGACCTATGCTATTGTTGGGATCTGCATTTTCAATGAGAGGGTTGAATATTGGTCTACTCATGAACATCCCGACCGAGAACCTCGATCAGGATGTCCATGAGTGAGCTGTAGATTACTGTAATTATGGTTTCAACGTCAGTTGTGACTTTCAACTTCCACCGCTGCGTTTGTGTGCGGCGATAGTCCTACGTGGAAGGCTACAGTTCCTAGGCCCAGTTGCGTGATCCATTGCAGAATGATGGAAAATGCGGTCTGAGCATTTGCAATTGTTGGTTGGCACATTTCAGTTTTGGTGCAGTCATGTTGTTTTTGGTTTAGACGAAACGGAAACGCACGAAACGAAATAAACGATTGAAACACAAACAATTTTGAGTGTTTTGTGCAATGCTCCTTGTTTTGCAGTTAGGTTCTTATTTGCCTGTTTGTCAGTTGGCGAGTGCAGTTTTTTTTTGTGAAATGACTTGTTGAAGGGTTCTAGCTAAACCACGGAGACAGGTTCAGTTCCAGAACACTTGCATGTCTGTCAATCGTTTTTGTTTGAGTTGGTGCTGCATATGATAGGGATTGCACAGGGAACTCACGAGAACTTGATGTTGCTGCTTTGGAAGTGAGGCCAGATTGTGTTGCATGTTGGAACTTGTGATACTGGTTCGCGAAATTCTGGTATGCAGGTGGCGTCCAGAATTTTGGGATGCAGGTGGCGTCCAGAATTTTGGGAAACAGTCTTGTGAATGATTTGTGTTGTTTGGTGACTTGTATTGTTTGGCATGTCTTTCATGTTGGTATGATGGAAATGGAAGAATGCGGCTCTACATTCAACAGGGATTGTCTGCCCGTGTCGTTCAAGCCTTGCACCGTAGACTCGAGAGGGTAGTCAGCATGGCAACCGAAGGTGAATCCCACAGCATGGCAGCTGAAGGTGAACCCCACATTGATGGTGTGCCAGGAGAGGGTGAACTCCGTGGCAATGATGGGGAAGGAGAACCGATCGAGATCTCCAACTCGAGCCGCGTTGGGAACCCCTGGAGCCGAGTTGGGAGCCCATGGAGCCACGGTGGAAGTCCCTGAAATACCAGCTGCAGAAGGCCGTGATGTGGAGGTGGAAGCCATTGAGGATACCACTGGGGATCTCGAGATTTCGGTGAAGAAGTCTTCAAAGGCCTTGGCGCAGAGTATCCTGGCGTGCTCACGCCGAATCGCAGCCATGGGGGCAGATCTGAACCAGGCCATGGAAGGGTATAATGAAGGACGCCTGGAATTGGTGAAAAGCCTGGGAAGTATCAAAGAGCAGCTTGCTCTTCATGCACATGCGGCAAAGGCGATGAGTAGTACCGTTACTCATCAAAGCAACGAGGTGAAGAAGCTGCTCACTGCTTTCGACAAGTTCAGTCACATAGCCAAATGGTCGCTGAAAGGCAACAATACCCTTGAAGATAACATTGGCTCTGTGAAAGAAGAAGTGGGAAATCGTGGGGAGAAGATAGAACAGGCCATCAAGGCAGGCCTTGGGGACATCAAGGAAGGCCTTGTGGAGGTGACTGGACTCCTTCGAAATCTCATCAGGGTGATCGGAGAAAAGGATGAACCAGATCCGTCGATGGGCCCAGGGATGCCGATGCCTGAGAGGATGGAAGGTTATCCATCCTTCCCGCTTCCGAATCTTCCAAGCGGAGTTGGACCGATGGGAACCCCTGCCACACCTGGTATGGTTGGAATGACTGGGAGCCCGGTGCCACCATCCGTGCCTGAACATGCCCCGAAGGGAGCGTCGGGACATGGATCCTCTGCAAGCGGAGTGCCAGTGCATGGAGTCCCAGGAGCTTCGGCACATGGAATGCCGACAAATATGCAGCCACCACAGGTGCCACCTTGTGCACCTCCTGCAGTGCCATCAGGGGCTATGCCACCAGGAGTGATGGCACCTCCTCCACTGCCTGAGTCCCTGTTTGTGGGCTTCTGCCCTGTCAACCCTGGAGAGCAGAGGCCGACCGTGTCTTTCCATCCGGGACTGACGACGCCAAGCCAACGGCAAGGGGCTATCATGTCAAGAGATTCAACCAGCGGAGAAGTCCGCACATTATCCCCTACGCCATACAAGGGAGCCCAAGTGAGTGCCCTCACTTCGCTTTGGGCACCAGGCGGCCTAGCTATGTTGCGCGATGGGCAACAACAATGTCGTCGGGTGTACCAATAGAGATGCTGGTGCCGCCCCTGATATGACTTCTGAGAGAGGCCTGAATATTTTGTTAAGGATTAGCAGTTTTCTTTGCGCCAGAGAGAATAGCTAGTTTCTGCTAGCTCGAGGTTCACTCTGGTGCCCCATTGCTATGACTGTCTCTGTGATTCAGACCGCCTGCACTGCAAAAGGGGGTGAGCCTGCAAAGTTTGATAGTGCTTGGGATGAATTAGCTCTGGATTGGAACGATGTCAGGTTTGCGTTGTTATTGAACTTGCTTGTGAAGTTGGACATGTTTGTGAACTTGTTCATGAACTTGGACATGTTTGTAAACTTGGTCATGAAGTTGGACATGTTTGTGAACTTGAGCATGTTTGTGAGTTTGTTGTGAACTTGTGCATCGTGATTGATTCAGTGTTGAATGTGGTTTATGTGTTTGGCTGCCGCCGTTTTCCAAATGATGACAGGGCCAGACCTGATTCTTAATTGAGAAGAATCAAAGTAGGTCCAGGCCACACGTCTGATGGAAACCCTTGGAAGGTTTTGTTTGTTGATGTTGAGCGTCTTGTGATTGATTTGACTGTGATATCAGTGGATTGGACATCCCTGACTTGAGATACATGTCAGTGTTGTTGAGATTGCCTTTGATAGGTTTGCGCATCTTGATGTCAGTGGAATGGATTTCCCTGGCGGTGTGAACATGTTCTTAGGTAGTGATTGTGAAGTTGCTTAGGTAGTTGTTTCCTTTGTTTGAACATGCAATAGATCAACTTTTATGATGGCCAGAATTCATTTGAAGTTTTTTTTTTGAAGGTTGATGGACTTCATCTCAAAAGGGGGATAAGGTCCAGCCTTGGAAGTTTGCCCTGAGCTTAGTGCACCTCATGCCTAGCGTGCCCGAAACTTAGAACGCTTGGTATCTAAGGTGTTCCAAGCTTAGTGTATCTAGCCTATTGGACTGTGAGTAGTTGAGGCTGATGACAGTTTTGCTTGTCTGACGCGTTTATCTTCCATTGGAGGATGCGGATTAGCTGAAACAGTCGGCCTTGGTTTTGTGTTGACTCCGACAGTGCTTCGTCTGTCTCCGTCTTGGATCTCGTGTGTGTGTGTTTTGTTGGTGTTTGTTGTTTGTTCTAGGGATCCACAAACAGCACCGTAGTTGATCGTGAGTTGACGCCATGGTCTCTTTGATCAGTTGATGGATTCTGGACTGGTGATGTTGACTGTTTGAAGATTGATGGGAGCTGTGCCCATGGAGACGCCTATGGATTATTGAGACATCAGCATTGGCGATGGTTGTGGAATGGATGGACTGTTTATTTAAGATGAGCGAAGTGTTGGAGGAACAACCGTCTATCTCTTGAGGATCAGGTGATTTTCGAAGACAGTTATATATTTTTTTGGAAACTTCGAATGCATCAGAAGAGTTTATACTTCATTTTCCTGTTGAGGTGCTTGGAGCATCGAAGTCTCCTGACGAATACGATGTATTCTGTGAGCTTAACCTGGAAGGTATGGCGAAGTTCATACTGAATATGCATCTGAGTATGTATAGAGAGAGAAATGAATGTCATGTCGAAAGGGGGTGTGGAAGTTTGGACCCTTGTGGGTGCAACTTGGCATTGGAGCGACCTGACTTTCATTGAGCCTTCAGTGGTGAAACTGGACTATGGGAAGGTGTCTGTATCAGACATAAGCAGTTTCAATATTGCTTTGTAGTATGAGAAGCTGCATGAGCTGATCTGAGATGTCGACCAGTGAGTCTGAGTGGATCTACTTGGAGATTGATTCGTTTTTGAGTACAGCTTGAAGTGTTAGTTTGCTTTATGATAGTGGACGAATGCTTCCAGAAGCATTCGCTATGCAGTTGAGCCGAGATACTATGATTCCATCGATCTCGGAAGGACTTTGACTTCTTGAAGGAGTATGAATCCAACTGAGATGGTTGGGGATCACTTATTGCAATTCTCGACATTGCTTCGTACATCTGAGATGTTGGTGAAGCCTATTGGATTGCCTTTTGTGAGTACGTGAGATACTCCGGCATTGTGAGGACAATGCCTACGTATCTTATTTGAGGTACTCCGGCATTGTGAGGACAATGCCTACGTACCTTATTTGAGATACTCCGGTATTGTGAGGACAATGCCTACGTATCTTCCTTGGCCTCTGGATATTTGATCTGGAAAGCTGCATTATGATCTTTATGCTTGTGACTTGTTGCTGACTTTTGGTTATGACAGTGAGCGAACTACTTTAGCGCTATGACTGTTTATGACTGGATGTTGGCTGAGAAGTCGAGCAGAACATTCTACTCTCCTCGAAGGTTTGGAACTATGAGAAGACATCTCTGTGTGAAGAACTGTTTTGGAGATGGAACATGAGGTTCCCATGTTGTTCTGTATTGCAAGAGGATTTTGTAAAGGAATTTGAGTGAATCATTTCGTTCTTGACTAGCCGTGTGACTAGTCTAGACGTTTGGTAGAGACTAGTAACACCGGCTAGCTGGTTATTTGCATTTGGACGAGAACCAGTTTGACTTGAGAACTTTTAGAAATGTTTCTGACGTTTTTGTGACTAGGTGATTTGTATATCATAGCAGTTTGGAATCGTTTCAACAACCTTTGAAGGAAGGTTGTGTATTGGAAACCTGGAATCGAGTTTCCCAGTTGACATCGGCTCAAGGGAGTGGTGTCAAGTGTTCCGAAGAGAACTGAACTGCAGTGTCACCTAGGGCACTTGAAACAGTAGCCACACTGGAACAGCTTGCTTCCTTTCTTTGTTTGTGGGCTGTGGCTGTGTGCCTGCCCTGGTTCTTGTTGACCTGTTCCGTTGTGTGTGGCGTCTGGAGAGAAAAGAAGGAGTCTGACGTGCACTTAGGAGTCGGGGTGGAACAAGTTCCTTTATTTGACATTGCAGAGAAGTAAGTAACTGCGGAGTTGCAACCACAGTAGGTGTTTGCGTCTGGCGTAGTGTTTTTTTTTATGAAAGCGTCGATTTGGGTACACAAGAGGTGTACTTGGGTTTACGTTTTTCACATTTAATGTGGAGATGATGAAGATGGTTTTGCCATTTGCATGGCAATTGGAATGTCGTTTATTGTCTTCGCATGTGCGTGCTCGACAACAAACTCCAAACCTTTTTCAACCTGGTTTTATTTCAACAACTTTGTGGACGAGAACTTTGTGGAGATGGTTTTGTGTTTTTTCACTGCATGCTGCATGTGAGCAACTGGAAACTGCGTTTTTGAATGGTGCATGATGTTTTTCCAACAACGTTTGCATGGCCGACTTTTTCATTTGAGACTGGGATGATTTTTCTGCTGAAATTTGATGCTCCAGCACGGTGCACGTCAACAAATAAGAGAAAAGGACAACAGCACGGTACAGCGGCTGACAGATAGCCGGACAGCTTACTTTGGTTGTTTCGTGTGCTGAGAAAAAGGTGAGAGCGAGGTCAAGTGAGAATTTGTGAGTTTTTGACTTGCGTGTTTTTGCAAGTTTATTCATCGGCATCGCCGCTTAGGCTCGGACCCCCAACGCGTAGGTTTGGCGTTCGCGAGCGACGCGGCTAGTGGTTGTAAGCCTGAATTTTCGCATGGGTATGCGGGCAGATTACGGCTCCGCTAGGAACGCGAGTAAGAATGATCCAGGGAAGGGAGGTAACGATTCAGGTAAATGCTGAGATGCAACGCACAACCAGGATTAGGGAATGCCGATGGGGACAAACAGGTTCGCCGACTATGCTAGGGGAGGCAGGTATAACAAGGCGAATAGTGCTGACAGCGACTTCGGAACCAAAACCGGTAATGTAAATGCAGGTGCCCCAGGTCAGGCAGGAGTAGGAATTCTAGGCACGACAGCTGGAAACTTAGTTGGTGCCGGGACCTTAGTTGCTGGTCCGCAGATGCTGCCGATGACAGGGGGGGTATGGTCCTGAAAGGAGACAAGGAGGTCTCATGGATCCAAGAAACTACGGAATGTATGACCAAAGTAGCTCAAGGAATGTGAGTTTAAATGGACAAAGTTTCCAAGGTTTGACAGGTTGCACAGGTTGTGGGTTTCAACAAGGTGCATGTCAAGGTTTTAGTGGATGCACGGGCTGTGGAGTTCAGCAGGGTGCATGCCAAGGTTTTCAACAAGGATGTCAAGGATTTCAAGGTTGCACAGGCTGTGGAGTTCAGCAAGGTGCATGTTTAGGAACTGCATGTTCAGGTCAAGGCTGTGGTCAAGGGATGCCATGTGTTTCAGGTCAAGGACAGAACTTGAGTCAAGGTCTAGGTCAGGTAGGACTGGAACGACAAGGACTGACAGGTTGTCAAGGACCGAATGTTGGCGGTGTAACACCACAGAATGAACGAATGCAGGAAATCCTTAGGATGACGCAAGGTTTGGACCCTATGCAAGTACTGAGGTTGAGACAGGCATTGGGAGAGCAAGTGAACCAAGTGAGGGGTGTGCCTGAGTTGTTTGGTCAAAGGGATGATCTGTTCCCAAATGGATATAATCCAATGCACGTAGGAACCAATGGGGATGGCACGTTAGACGTTTTTGCACGCTCAGAAAAATGGATAGGTAATCCACCGACACCCGAGACAGCGAAATGGAGCAACAGAGAACTCGAGATCTTGGGATGGTCAACCTATATTGGGGATTTGGTAGCGTGGTCGATGCAAGCATCCCTGGAGTTTGGTTCAGAGATAGAACAGGCGTGCAGGTGGCCGACAGCTCTGCAATGGCAAGAATTAAGTCCTGCACAGAGAGCTAGAAGCAGGAGACTGATGGCAATTCTGAAGGCTGCTTTCAATGGACACCCTCGAACGGTTACTCTAATTAATGCCTACTCAGAAGGGGTCAACCTGTTGAGTTCAGATGTTGGAGTAAACCCTGATTTGCAGAGTTCAAATGGGTTTGAATTGATAAGACAACTCACCATGGAATACAGTTTGAGAACCCGCAGTGAAGCATTGAGTTTTCGCACGGCCCTTGCGCATAAGAGTTTCAGTTTGCATGCCAGTGAGACAAGCCCAAGCACTGTTGTGACGGACACCATCCGGAAGATCGACTATGAGAATGCACGCTATGGCAAGCTCTTGGGTACTCTTGCAAGTTCAATTGATGCCACTGGGCTGCAAGTAGCGGAGGCAGACTTAGTTGCAGTGTTGTTGAGGTCACTGCCTGAAAGTGTCAGAACGTTTTGTCTGCATCATACCAGTGGGGAGACGTACCAAAGTTTTAGAGCTGCAGCGTTGAGATGGGAACAGCAACAAAGGGCTTTTGCAGAATTCCAACCCAAGAAACAGTTGTACCAGCTAGGGAATGAGTCTGAAGGTGCAGCGGAGTACTATGACATGACAACTAGCGATGGTAATGGGGATTGGAATTTGGATGCAGCAGGAAACTCAGGGCATAGGTGCACGAAATGCGGGAGTAGGAAGCATGGTGCAAGCATGTGTGATGCTGATTTGACAAAAGTGCGTTGTTTCAAGTGCCAGAAATTTGGTCACATCTCGGCCAACTGCCCAGACAAGAGTGTAAAGGGCAAGGGCGACGGGAAAGGGGTGATCAAAGGCAAGGAAAGACGAAAGGAAAGAGCAAAGGCAAGGCAAAAGGTAAAGGTTTTGGAAAGAAAGGAAAAATGAATGAACTCGGTTATGCAGAGGAAACCGATGGAATGGACGAGTGGTATCAAGACGATGGGTCATGGTGGAGTGACCAAACGTGGCTGCAAGCGTCACAGGTGTGGAATGAAACCTGGAGTGACTGGAATGAGGGTTGGACGGCTGACTGGACTGACGGACAATGGACAGAGGATTGGACCTGGACTGGTCAAGAATCCCCGCAAGAGTATGCAAGCAGTAGTCAGCGACCCGAGAACAGTGAAATTCAGTCATGGGTTTTGAGCCCCTTAATTGGAAGAATTTTTGGGGAAATTTCCACTGGTTTGTTTTTGCCATCGGAACTGAATGAGCTTGGCAGCAGCAATAGTCATAGCTCTTGGGGAGACAGTGTTTGTGTTGTTTCTGCAAGTGGTTTGTCATGTCTTTTTGATGTAGGGCCACCTATGTGCCAATGTGACAACTGTGAATTTCAAGATTGGCAAGTAGGAAGAGCGATGGACAGACACCACCAGATGTTGCAGAAGATGACACATCTTTTCGAGAGTTTGCCACCGTTTTCAGAAATTTTGCCTGCACAGTTTTTTGATGATCCAGAACTCGTTTTTGCTGAAACAGATGCATGTTCAGTTGTTTTTGATCAACCTGGGAATTTGGGAGATGAAATTGATTTTAGCGACAGTGATGAAGACAGTGACGAACGCCACTGTTTGTGGGATCTCAACTTTGGTGGCTGGTTTGGTTGTGGTGCAGGAACTGAGGACTCAGGATTCCTCTGTGGACTTCTTCAACAAGAATCCAGTTGCACGACACCTCCAAATCTGCATGAACCATGGTTTTTGGGTTTGCAAGGTGAAGGTTCCACAGGTGATGCTGCAGAGTTTTCCCAAGGGTTGGTTTCCGATGTCAACAGCAGAGTTGTTTTAAACAGAACTGCAACCTCAACGTTTTTGAATGTGCATGACACTGTTTCGGCCTCGCATGAACTTCGTAGGTACATGCCAGTTTTGGATCCACTTTTGTCAGGTTTCTGGAATGATGGACAGTCAGAGTTTTGGTGGTTACTGGATTCAGGTGCATCTGCCACTGTCATGGCAACTTCTTCCGTGAGTGCATATGGTGCATGGGTAGCTGACATGAAACATGAGCAATTTCGTGCTGCCAATGGAAGTAAGGTTGACATCGACGGTACTGCAACAATCACTGTTTGGGTCGGTTTTCGCACTGGTAGAGACAAAGATTGGGTACCTGACTACAAATCTGCCAAATTGAAATGTTTGGTAGGTGGAATTAGTCACAACATCATGTCTACGACGACGTTGTGTGAATGTGGTTGGGAATTCAATCAAGGACCTGATGGGTTTCATGTCAAAGATGTGAAAACTGGTAGGACAGTTGAGGGTTGCATTTACTATGCAGGGTGCCCATGGATCAAATTAGAACCAGCATGGTCTTCAGAATCCCAATTGACTGTTTCCAAGGGTTTGGAACCTCCTCATCCTATTCCAGAAATTTTTGCTGCAAGCAGCAACAGTTTAAATCCACTTTCACGTGCGGCTGAATCTGACTTAGAGCGACATCGTCTTCAAGGACATGTTCCGTATGACCCAAGATGCACGATCTGTGCACGTGGGAAATCTACTTTTCACCACAGAAGGAGAAAGGAGGGTTCGTTGGAGACTGAGGTCCAGGCGGACTTTGCATTCTTAACAACACGTGGAGAAGTAGTTGATGAAGAGTCAGAGAATACCATAAAAATCTTGGTCCTTACGGAATTAGCTACTAACTGCATTGGATTCGTAGTTGCAACAGCCACTGATGCGAGGAAGGTCAAAGGCCAGGTCTGCAAATGGTTAGACCACTTTGGGTTATCATCTTCAACAAGTTCAGTTGTGTTGCATACGGATGCAGAAAGAGCGGTTTCAGAATTAGTGGGGACAAGTTCGGAGAAGTACACATTCATGGTGCGTCGTGCACGCCCTCAACAGCACCAATCCAATGGTGGAGCCGAGCGAGCAGTCAGAAGGTTGAAGGAGTCGTTGGCTGTTCTTCGAGCTGAGATGAACGAAGGTGGTGCTGATGTGAACTTTTCTGCACGCGGTTTGTCAGATGTTTGCACGTATATTGCATTGAGTCACAATCATTTTTCAAATGCACATGGGTCAGATTTTTCACCTCTTGAATACTCAACGCAACGGAAGTTATCAAAACCAAGTTTTGCAATGTTCGGTTCAACAGTGTTAGCTGAATTGCCAGACAGTCTTCGTGCACAGTCACCAAACGAAACGAGAAGCATTGAAGCATGTTTTGTGCATTCAGGTTTAGACACAGGTCCTGTTGTTCAGGGTGCATTGCGAATTGATGGAGAGTTGGTTTTGAAACGTTTTGTTGCACGGAATGTGAGACCAATCACACCCATTGCATGGAAACACATGATAGGTGACCAATTGTTTGTGGAAGTTGAAGGTGCAGATGTTCAAGTTGCGGAGAGTCAAGATGTGCATAGGCAAGCGCCTCCAAACGCGCCCCCAGCAGCAATTGCACCAACACCTGCACGTTCAGTAGGTGATAGGCCCCCACTTGAACCACCGCGACAACCGCGCGATGCACGCGATGACATCGTTGAATACCCAGATGGAGCTCCCAGTGAACTTGTTAGGGAAATGAAGGAACCTGACAACACTAGGAGACCAATGCCAAAGAAGCGACCAAGTGAAACCCCTGTGCCAAAACGTTCCACTGGTATCAAAATTGCCCATCAACCACCTTTGCCAACACCGGCAACAGCGAAAGCAGAACCAAAGACACCCGCTGTTGTGTCTAAGTCACCTTCAGTTGTCCCAACATCGCCTGCAACTTCACCAGCAGACTCTATGCCTGAAGTTAGAGTTTTTCCCAAAACACCAAGATGCCCAGCATGTGACTCTGGAATGGTAGCCCCTGGAATTCGACACAATGCCGACTGCAAGCGGAGAAGAGCGGCATTTGATGCTGAGAATTCACCAAGTGTTGCAGTGGGTAGTCCAGAGAGTGTTGAGGTGAGTAGGGAAAGGTTGCAAGTGCACTTTGAGGATATGGAGGTTGATACTGAGCAAGACCCAGCTCCGGCTGGCGGTACGACAGAAGGTCAGGTTGAGATGGATGTGGAAGAGACTGGAGGAACTAAAAGAGAAGCTGAGCAACCAGTAGAGGAATTAGAAGCTGAGATGGAGCGTGAGAGAGCCTCCGGGCAACCCATGACTCTAGATTTGCTTTTAATGGATGATGCATGTCAATCAGTGGGGCCCGTTTTGTGGAGCCTTGAAGCTGGACCAGAAAGGGCAATTGCAACAAGCCCCGAGTTGTTTGATGATGAGTTGAATTCAATCAAGTTCATGCCAGAACGTGACCATACTTGCGTGAAGGTGAAGATAGGTGGTACCAATGTTTTGGTGTGGAAGCCCGATGAGGTGATTGATGACAGCTCGTTAATGCAACTTAATGCAGATTTAGGCTTTGAAGGCATGAAGGAAGAGATTGCTAATTTGGAGAAATGTGGAGCGGGAAAGGTGATAGGCCAAGCAGAGGTTGATGCATTGAAGAAAAAGAACCCAAACATGCGTGTGATCCCAAGTCGTTGGGTGTCAGCATACAAGAGTGAGACAAGAGTCAGAGTTAGGATCGTAGCCAAAGACATCAACAAAGGTGTCTCTGCACGAAAATTAGGAATTTCTAGCCCCACTCCAAGCATTGAGGGCTTGCATTTCGTGTTGTCACTGGCTTCGAGACGAGCTCTACGACTTAAAGGTCTTGATGTCTCACACGCATTCATGCATTCTCCTCTACCTCGTGGTCTTGTCATCGTCCTTAAGCTACCGTTATCTGTCTCTATGATGGATGGTTCCCCTGCATATCTCTTGCTCTACAAAGCGCTGAATGGTCTTCGAGATGCGTCACTGCATTGGTTGAATTTGCTCAGTGACTCCATTCGAGGAGTTGGCCTTGTTTCGGATGAAGTTGAACCTTGCATTTACCAGGGTATTGTGCATGGAGAAACTGCATTGCTGGTAGCCTATGTTGATGATCTTCTTCTTTGTTGTCAAACTGCACGTAGTGAGAAGCTGGTTGAGAAAGCAATTGGGAAAGCAGTCCCGCTGAAGGAAACTGGCGTAATCCTACCCGCCGAGCAAGGTGGAGGTGCACTGACTTTTATTGGGAGAAGAATTCAACGAGGAGCAACGGATGATTCATTGTCAATTGGTGTTGACCCAAAGTTTCTGGATACAACCTTTGTGGAATTCAGTGTGAACAAGGGATCCAACACCGTGCCTGATGTTGCAGCAGTGCTTGAAAGAGCCTTGACGGACAAAAGCATGCAACAGCCGCTGACGGCTGCAGCGTACTCAAGGTTTCGGAGAGCACTTGGGAAACTGCTATGGATGGCACAGTCACGGCATGATCTGAAATTGTTTCTTAGTTTGATAGGCTCGCAGCAAGCTGCTCCTACGCATGGTACTGAAATGGCAATCAAAGCTTTGCTACGTTTTTTGCATGGAGATGTGGGAACTTGTCTGCGGCTTCCATCGCCGAAGTATGAGGAACTTATGATTGGAGCTGCACGACATTGCATTCTGCATTCTTTTTCAGATGCTTCCTTTGCACCATATAGATTCAATGGCAGAAAGGGGATTACAGGTTGTGTGGTTTTCTGCGAAGGTGGACTTGTGCGATCCATTGCACGCCAACAACAGTCAGTTTCACTTTCGTCTTGCGAAGCCGAGCTCTATGCACTGCAAGCTGTATCTCAAGAAAGTGTGGCTTTCAGCCAATTCTGTCAGAGGGTTTATGTTGGTTTGGGAGAGATGCAACCGAAGAGTGTGCCAAAGATTTTGCTCGAATCTGATAGCTCTTCTGCATTGCAATTGCTTGTTGGTCAGGATATTCCAAAGAGAAGCAGGCATGTGGAGATTCGTTTGGCATGGATGAAATCCAAAATGGCTTCTGGAGAACTCGAGATCGAGCACCGAGCAGGGACTGAGAATGTGGCTGACCTGTTTACAAAGTGCTTGAGCACGAAGGACTTCCTACGTCATCGTGCAAGCTTGGGTTTTGAGGCTGTGGAAGTACCTGCCAGGGATCTTCGGTCAGTCAATGACCTTCTGCTGATCAATGATGTTGTGTCCAACAAACAGGAGATTGCGTTTGTGGAAGTGTGCTGTGGCACGAATTCAGCTCTTCGTGATGCATGTCGAGTTGCTCGAATGCCCTATGTTGGAGTTGTGAAAGAGGTTGAGACCGATGCAATGTTTGCACGAGCGAAGCAGTTTGTAGAGGTCCAAGCTCAACTTGGGTATCGCTGGATTCATGTGCATGCCTCTACACCATGTAGCTCGGGCTCACCGTTGAAGAATTTTGGAGCTGGAGGTATGAGTGAAGCCGATGTTGCATGGGAAGGTATCATGAAAGCTGTGCCTAAGTATTTGACTCTGGGGAATTCGAGGTCATTTGAACTCCCAAGGAATAATAACATTTGGAAGAGAGATGAAACCAAGCATGTCTTGAAGCACTGTGGTTTAGAATTTGAATCAGAAGTGTTTCTTTGCCAAACCGGATGCAAAGCTGACAACGGTTTGCCTGTTGGAAAGTGTTTGATTTTTCGAAGCTCATTTTCAGGTTTTTGCAACGTGTTGACAAAGCGTTTTGGATCGTGCACATGTGAGAAGCATGCTGGTGTGATGGATGTGAACTGGGTTAGGACTGGTTCATACACCAAAGAACTCGCTAAGGGAATTCTGGCAGCTGTGAGAGCTGCACGTCGCGCCGCATGACTCACCAAGGAACACCCCATGAATTTCCTTAGGAATTCATGCAACAACCAGAGAGAGAAGTTTTTTTTTGGGCATGTCCTGTCTCCGGACAGCGCACAGTTTAAGAGGGGGACAGGTATGCTGGAGATGTTTTCTAGATTTGTAATGTAGGTTTGGGAATGTTTGCACGTTTTTGCATGTTATTTTCAAACCTGCATGGAACAACTTTATTTGCGTTTTTGGCATGTGCTTTATTTCAACCAAATTTAAACAAACAAACAAACGGCAGTTGATGTGAAGCACGGCAGTCTTGTGGAACACTGCAGTTGATGTCAAACGCAAACAAGACAAACGGCAGCTGATGTGAAGCACAGTCTTTTGGGAGTGCATGTCGTTTGCAAGTTTTTTTGATGTTCACTTGATGTGAAACAAACGAAACAGACGGCAGTTGATGTAAAACACAACAGTCATGTAAAGCACAGAACAGTTGATGTTGAATTTTGGTTTTGCGTTCAAGCACGGAGAGGGAATTCACTGCAGAGATGTCACAACACATGTTCTGACGCGCGACATCAAAGATGTCAGAAAGGAAAACTTCAGGTGGCACGACAGTTGAAACCTCTCAGGTTCAGTGCTTGGCCGAACTCTTTTCTTTTTCGGGTGTGTGTGAGGGTTGAAACAGTTTCAGTAATTAATCGCCTGATTGCGCCTTAGAGCCATGGCCAACCGACCTACACCACCGCCGAATTCAGCTGGCATGGAATGCTACCCTGGGACCGATATGACTGGAGTGGAGATGGAGCTTTTGCGTGAATTGATGCGCAAGGCAGAGCGCAACCAGATGATGACACAGACTCTGTCTTTGCACCAATTAGAACATAAGCATGCTCCTGACCCGCGCCAGGCTGAATGGAATGCACAGAAGGCCGCAGGACAATGGCCAGGATGGAAAGGAACTGGACCACCGCCGAAGAGTGTGAATCCGCCTGCATCGTCTGGGCGACCGCCCAAGATGAACTATGACCCTGACGATGACCCATGGGCTGCAGTGGCAACCACTGCACCGAAGGCTGATCCGCCTGTTTTGCATATCTTTGGCAATGTTCAGCAGGGCACACCGCCAATTAACCTTCCACCTGCTGCCACTGCAATGCCTAAGTCTGGATTTCCAGAACATTCAGCTGCCGCTATGGGGACAGAAGCAGTGTTTCCACCAGCAAAGGCTTCTGCTCCTGCACCAGAGAATTCAGCAGCGAAACAGCTGCCTATTCCAAAGGCGAGCGGGCCCAACAAAGCAGCCAGGAATTCGACTCCCAAGATTGAAGAGGTACCGGAAGAAGTTGATAGGGACGGCAAAGGTGGACGCATGGATGAAAGCTTTAAGAGGAATCGTGATGTCTTTGAGGATGAAGATGAACTCTTTGGCTTTGAATATATTCCAGCAGACGTCTCACCGCCGTGGTTCCCAAATCACCTATGGGGAATTCCAACCACAATTCAGCATAATGCGACGGATTGGAATGACAAGAGTTGGTACCCCAGCTACAAGTCTGATGATATGGACCCAGCTGTGCCTTATCCAGTGCATGTGCAAGGCATCAAGTCGTGGGCCAGCACGAAGATCAAGCTGAAGAAATGGAGGGACAAAGAAATGTCCTACCATGAATTCATTCTGAAGGTCTTCAACCACGATGATGAGGCCGGGCAATATGCCAAGTGGATTTTGGCACACTACACGCCCAAGATCACAGCTGCGCCCAAGTCGCAGGCTCCAGATCTTGCCGCTTTCCTCAAGAAGATGAGAGTGGATGTGTTTTTGGGTGCAACGACAGCGTACCGCAGGGAGTTGATGAATGTGGACTTCGACAAGAAGCCCTGACCTGGTGTTTCCATGTGCATGCTGATATAATTTTTGCATGATGATGCAGCGATGACTGCAGAAATCGATGTATCTCTTTCAGATCTATGTCAGTCTGAAATTCTGGACTTCTGGTTTTGCTGGAGTGATTTTTTTTGGATATACAGTGCAATTCGAGATGATACAATTCAATGCAATCACTGCACGTGGCACTGTCTATAACGAGGTTTTTAGAGTTCACTGCAACTGGAACGGGATCGGGCTGGCAATCTGATTGAATTCAACAGTATTTCATCCGTATTTTTTGATGCAACGGTCTGGATACTATGCCCTTTGAGGTAGACTTTCTGGACGAGCTGATACATATTGCATGGTCAATGTATTCTTGCGACGTCACAGCAAGAGGGGGTATGAAAGTATATGGATATACCCGGTGTGCTGTGACTATGTTTGGACTGGAATGCATGCTGCATTTTACTCTGGAATTTGTATCCAAATAGCTGGCTGATGTGATGAGATTTGTTTTTGCCAAGTCTCGCCTACGGACGAGGTACAAGTCATTGTTTTTGGTATTTTCTGGAAAGCTGCATGATGCCATCATGTCTGGACGAGTTTCGTTGACGGTTGAGAACGTTTTCATGGAGAACAACATTTTTCGAGAATGTGTTTTTGGACGTTGACGGTGAGAATGATGTTTTTTGGAAACCGTTTGGAATTTGTTTTGCCTCGCATGATGTATTTGCTCGACAACAACAACTTCCAAACTGCACTTTATTTCAACAGGTTTTGCATGTCAACGTTTTGAACATGGTTGAGATGGTTTTTGTGGAGGACGTTTATTTTTCTGGACTGGCATTTTGCAATGTGACTGGAAGATGCATTTGCAACATGTGCAAATGCATGTGTTTGGGATGTTTTTGCTTCAGCTGGAATTTGGGATATGATACTCTGGAAGTGAAGTGCATGCTGCATGCACTCAATGGCTCAAGCATGTTGCACGACAGAATAATAAAAGAGAAACAAAGACAACACTGCACAGTGGCCGACAGAGCCAGGACAAGTTACCTTTGCTTGTTTTGTGTGTTGCGAGAAAAAGGTGAGAGCGAGGTCAAGTGAGAATTTGTGAGTTTTCGACTTGCGTGTGTTTGCAAGTTTATTCATCGGCATCGCCGCTTAGGCTCGGACCCCAACGCGTAGGATTGGCGTTTGCGAGCGGCGCGGCTAGTGGTTGTAAGCCTGAATTTTCGCACAAACTGACTCCGAAAGCCGAAACACTCTGTCACTCTTGGGTTTTTTGTCCGTCCAACGCCTTCATGGCTTTCGCCAGGTCGTTACACACGTTCAACCGCAGCAAAAAATGAATTGTAAATTATCATGCAAGGCCGTCTATCCGTCGATAGCCTCAAAAGCGCTGGTAATGGAGCAATGCATAGTGTAGTAAGCAATCCCATCAAAAACAAACCAGACCAAAAAAAGAAGCAAACAAAAACCACAAAAACACAACCAAAGCAAAACAAACAGACACTCTCTCACTCTTGGGACCTTCATGGTCGAACTTCCACCCAATTAGATCAACCTTGCAGCCGCCACGCAAATGACGCTGCGAAGACAACACCTCCAAGAAACGGTGAACACCAAAAACACATGTTAAAATAAAACGTAAACGAAAATAAAAACACAAGCAAACTGTGAGTTTAGTCGGATGAGACGCACAATGACTCCTTTTTCCGTGGTGGCAACAAGCTTTTTTTTCCGCGTTCGGCCGATGACGCTCTAAGACTCGGTCCTGTAAGTTGTATAAGCTGTCAAATGAGATTGAACAGATGGTTCAGGTTGTACAGTAACACTCAGTGACAAAGCCAAACAACCCAAGGAAACACCAGGGACGACCGCCAAATCCCTCCGCCAGAGGTAACGTTGCACATGGCACTTATTTGCCAGGCGAAGTTCGATCCTTCATCTGTTATAAACGCTTTTGGGCAGGGAGCCCACATCAATCATTCTGCAACTGCCATCTATCTTTGGAGAAATGGAAAAGGCACACAGCAAAGCATGTGCGTCACACGCCTGCGTCAATCCGCAGTCCACGGGTCCGAGGGTGTGGTATGCTCAGGCATCGGAAGTGCCTCGAAGACAACCATGGGAGCTCATTGGCTCCAGTATCAGGCGCAGCATGAGCGGCGGCTGCAGCTTCTGGTCGAGCTGTTTAATGTGGGGTGAATACTTTGAAAAGAAGAATGGAATGATGGAAGAGAGCAGCCAGCTCCTTGTAAAGATTTTCATCGTGCTTCTCATGAAACCAGGTGTATTCAGGTTCCCCAGAATTTTGATGCTAAATGCTGGATACGTTTTTCGTATTTACTGATGCAAGTTTCAGCAAAGAAGAAGGTTTTGCCTTCTCAGGTGCACAGGACGGTGGGATCCTTCCTTGGTTCAGCCTTCATGTTGACGCTGCCGGTTTTGCAGCTTGGTTGGAGCAAGGACGCCAAAACCTTATAGGTGAGTTTGAGACTCTCACTGTTGCACTTGCTTTGAATCTCTGGGGCCAGTGTGTTGTATCTTCCCAGCTCATGATCTTTATTGACAAGAGGGTGCAAGTTTGCCTTGATTAGAGGTCACTCCGATTGCAATTTCTTTGATTTGCCACTTGGTGGCCCAGCAGCTGGACGACCATTGCGTCCTACCTTGGTATAGCCGTGTTCCATCCGCTTCAAATCTTCCTTCTCGAAAGATCCGATACCGACACTTGAAAGACACCAACTGCAGTTGCAAAGGCATTCAATGACAGTTTAGAACATGTGGAAAGCCACGCAAACATGGATGGGGCTGTGGCTTAACGAGGCTATCTGAATCCTTCATTCGTGTTAGGAAAAAGGATGCGCTGCTGGGACGTGCTTTTTCCAGTCGTTGCATTTGTAGTTTGGTGTTTGAACCTTTTTCGGTTTTGTGTTTTTGACGTTTTCCGGAGATGGTAACGTTTACGACGAAATGTCTGCGTTCGGGCCCCTGTTTTATGTTGGCGCACAAATCTGAGCGTTTGCAGGTTTAGCTTATTATGGGATCGACGGTTTTATTGAAGTATGGAATAAGTTGTGACTCAGCGCGCTGATGTAACTTTATTCCAAGCGTAATTAAAAAGAAGCTGAACGCAGCTTCTAGTCGATCCGCTTCTTCCTGCTTTCTTCTCTTTGCGCTCTGTGTCTGTGCCCTGTTGTTTCCTCTCTTCTCTTGCGTAGCGTCGCGTACTGGAAACTTCCAGGGGTGAGGAAACTTCTGAGTTGGGGTTTTGAAGTGTGGTCGTTTTGCGGGGTTGTTTGAATGCAAACTCTCCACGGCAAGTTGTACATGTTCTTTTTGTACATGTTGTGACCATGTTAAATTTATATTTTCCCCCTACTCTTTTTGTTGTTCTGTTTAGTTTTAGCACGTCCTCTTTGGTACAAAGATGATTGCCTTATTCTTGGGTGCTAATGGTGTTTTGCATGTTTGCAAAACAAGTGGAACTGTGTAACCTTGTGAGCGTAATACAAAAGGGGGCAACCTTGCTGTATGCTAGGTTTGACGGTAGTCAGCTCTTTTGTCACACACTCTTTTCAAAAGACTTCAACTTGTTCCCAGTTTCAGAAAACATCTATAACCGACTGGAACCCAACAAGTTTTCCTGAGTCTTTTCCTTTGTGTGCAAACGTTTTTCAAATGCATAAGCTGTCAGACAAACAGAATCGTCTGAAACCTTCTTGTTCTTTTAACCTGTGATTCTTGCGAAAGCATGTCATTCTATGTTTCCGCGCCGGTCATTCAAGTGGAACAAAAGTTTTCCACTCCATGTCACAGGGAACAAGTAGCCTTGAATAGCTGGATGCGTCAGAGGGGGCGCGTAGCAATAGCCAATCCAATCGTGCTTGGTGTCCCAGTGAAACCTCTTGTGACTGTGTGTCAACTTTCGGTAGCTTTTTGTGCTGCATTGCATCTGGTATCCTTTTCATATTGTGGCTACTTCTTGCATGAACAACTACCCTGTGCACTGGACCCGCTTCGCAGTGACCTCAGAAGTCGATTTTGTACGCTGGGAAGAGTCAAACATTTGGAATCTGACCATTGTTTTCAGTTTGGGCAGTTTGCAACGGAGCTTGATCACTTTTCTTTTTCTGGAACAACGTGACAGAGGAGTTTTGCGAGTGACTTGCTTTGCATTTGCTGTTGAAATCACCGATTGCTACGAAGAAGTGGCAGACCTTGGCCGTGCCCTCAATGGATAGTATGTCTGATTGCTCAGATGCATCCTCAAAACAGTTGTTCGGGGACTTGTCGGGTTTTGGTATGCATTCAAACTTCTTTACAGGTGCGATTGACAGGCTGAATGAATGTCAGGTCATTGAAGACCACGTTGAACTGCCCTCAGATTTCAGTTTTGAGAAATTATGGTTGAACCTTGACGTGAAGCGAGATTTTGAACTGCCGTGGGAAAAAGGCAATTGGAAGAGCATTTTTGGAGATGTACCTCATTTTGCAACTGGTACTTTTCAAGCTTTTTCCAGACCCAATTTTGAGCCGATGCCTCCAGTGTTTGACAGCGACGTGGAGGTGCCTAGCAAGAGACTCAGGGCCTCACCATTCGCCAATCACTGGAAACAGGTTGTCACCACAGTTGATGCAATTTCTTGGACTGAGTCACAGGAGGCAAAATTGGATACAGCGTTGAAGAGGTGGTATGATCTGGTTCTGCGTTTTCCCCTGGGTATTGCAATCAAGGATCAACTGGCTTTGCTGGCAGAAGTTTCAGATCAATTGCGAGTGCTCAGAGACGTTTTTGCAACCAAGTCTCCGTTGACTCTGATCAAGAGGGCCAATTCGCTGCAAAGGTATGTCAACTTCTTGGACAGCCAAGGGATGCTCTTTCCTGGTGATGAGGCGACGTTGTATCGACATTTTTGTGCTGAGCGACAGGCGGGCAGTCCTTCGAGCAGATTGCAATCAGTCGTTGAGGCCTTAAGGTTTGCTGAGCACGTCTTGGGAGTGTCACAGCTGTGTGCAGAGTTGCTTTCAAAACGCGTCATCGGTGCCTCAAAGTTTCAGACACCTGGACCGAGAAGGCAAGCATCGCCTTTTACAGTCGAGGAGCTCAAAGTGCTGCACAGTATTTTACAGAGTGACACTGAAGACTTGTGGGATCGGGTCATGGCTGGGGCGACACTTTGCGCAGTATACAGTAGGAGCAGGTGGAGTGACATACAACATGCAGAATCAATGGAAGCTGATCCAAGTTTCTGGGATCCAATGTTCCTGGAGTTCAAAGTGCTGGATCACAAAACCAAACGGGCGAACGCTTGGTCAGAAGGTTTCCTTCCTGCTGTTGCGGTGGCTCATGGGGTCACGCTGGATAACTGGGCAGCGACATGGCTGGTGGTGAGATCTAGCGTTGGCGGCAGCATCTCGGATGGCTTCCCGCTCATGCCTGCTCCAGGCATGGATGATGAGCCCACGAAAAGGCCATTGAGCTCAGATGAGATGGGCAAATGGGTCCGCATGCTTTTTGAGAGGCACAACATTGACCTTAGCGGCAGAAAGATAACGTCGCATTCTTGCAAGAGTACTCTACTCTCCTATCTGGCAAAGTTTGGATGCGACATCCCCACCAGAGAGATTCTTGGAGGCCATGTGAGCCACTTGAAGAGTGTCTTGACGTACAGTCGAGACAGTCTGGCTGGACCGCTGAGGGAACTTGAGAAATGTTTGCACTCCATCAGGTCTATGCGCTTCTCACCTGACGCCTCGAGGTCGGGCAGGTTCATAGAAGTTTGCAAAGTCGAAGAAGCTGATGGAGCGGACGGGATTTTAGTTGATGCCTCAACAAGCGACCCCAAGTCCAACATCACCTCTGATGAGCCCCAGACCGTCGATTCAGACTCGAGCAGTGAAGCACCCACCGACACGGACACTTCTTCAGATGAAGAGGCGAGTGCAGTTGGAAGAGCTGCAAGATTGGTGAGGTGCCCAACTGCTCCACAAGGGACTACGCTGATTCAGCATTCCAAGTCGAAGATGTTGCACTTGATGGCTGAAGGATATCAGAGAGTCTTCATGTGTGGTCGTCAGAAAGGAGAATCGCACCGGCCTCCTTCCCAAGTCAGATGGGACTCACCTTGCTGCTCCTCGTGTTGGAAAGCCGCAAAGACTAAGCTTGGTCCGAGGTTAGAGCAACCTTGAGATTGCGAGTGGCTGTCGCAGCAGTGTAAAAATCTGTGTCAGCAAACATGTGGCTGAAGTTTATGTCTGGGAAGCATGAATCTCCCGTTCAGTTTGGGTGGAAAAACAATCTTCCATTCGATTATTTGAGCGTCAGTGGTATGGAGACATGTGGTGTTTCCAAGCGATGCCACACAGATTCGTTCGGAATATGTGCGACTGACGGCTCAAGCGTTCCACATTTTTGTGGAACATGTAAACCTTGAAGATGTCAGTATGAAAGGGGCTTTAAGTCATCCTAAGGCACTTTGTTCAAAGGTCTTCCAACTTGAAAAGAACTTTGTTTATGTTTTATGGTGCATCTTTCCGGAACCTGTATTGGTTCGGGGTCCAGCACTTTCCCTCTCCACTCAAGTTTCATTGTTGTGCAACAAGTGAACATTTTTCTTTCCCGCTGCTCAACTCAGCGCTGTTAGACCATGGCCCTGGTTGACTCCGAAAGTGCTTTCAAAAAGCGATGTGAGCAACTCCACCAGGCCTAGCGGAAAAAGCTGAGGCGCAGAACCTGACGTCCTTTTCAACGTTTGCCTTCGCAGTTGGTTCACCACAGAATCAGGTTTCGGATACAGAAATCACGAAGTTAGCAGAAACGTTATATGGCACTCCAACTCTTGGAGATGTTGCCACAGTCAGGAGACTGCACTTTGAGTCTTGCACGTATTTGCTGAATGACATGAAAACGAATGCTAGCAACACTGATTCAGCGGAGCCTGTGAAGAAGCTTCCCTTCGTTGAGAAACAGACAAGGTTGGAGGCGCAGAAAAGAAGGATCAACGGTTTACTTCACAAACCTGATCAACAACCTGCTCACAGCTTGATTGATTTGGCCTTCCATATGGTAAAAACGGGAGCTTTGACATACCTTGGACCGTCGAAGTGCCACTCGAGAGAGATGGAAATTCAGGCTGAGTCAAAACAGAAGTCCAGGCAAATCATCACCATTGAACAAGGTTCGTTGAGGTCGTCGGCCACCAGCAACATGAATGACGTTGACACATCGACGGAACTCAGATTATTCTTCGCATTGCAACGAAGACATTTGGCATTCGAACTAGTTCATCTTTTGTCATGGCAACCCTGTCAGGTATGGCTCGACAAGCTCATGGGTTCATTGGTGCACGAATCGGGCCCTGGTCTGAACCTTATGCAAATTTTGAAAGCAGACCGTGAAATATTCAACTTGATGGCAGCAGAGTTCAATGGAAGTCTGATGGCAGACAAGGGCAAGCCGCCACCGTTGGATGAAGTGTTCACCAGGCTGATGCATGATCCTAGAGTCAATGTGCATCTGATTGCCATGCCCCGTATCAACCCTCCTGCAGCCAACCCTGTTCTGAAGGGTAACAAACGTGAGGGCGACCCTGCCGGACCACCAAAAGGTCAACCTTTCAAGAAGCAGAAGCTTGGAGAACGAGAGCCAGCAAAGATCCCCGAAGAGTTGAAAGGCCTGAAACTCAGAACTGCGGACGGAAAACCGATGTGCTGGCATTACAATTTGAGCAAAGGATGCAACAACCAGACAAAGAACGGCCGGTGCAAGTTCGGTTATCACACATGCATGCGATGTCTCAAGCCGAAGCATGGTGCAGCAGCTTGCCATTCAAACGCAAGCTCGTGACAGGATGTCCGGGACACCTCAGGTGCGTCTCCTGGAGGTGAACCTGCTTTGAGATCAGGCGCAAATTTTGACGGTGCATGCAACGTTGAAGGTCTTCCGTCAGAAACGCTGACCAATTCAGTTGATCGCAAGCAACATAAAGATGTTGGTTTAGTGGTTGAATTTTTTTCCGGATCCTGCAGACTCAGCAAGGCTTGTCGCAAATTTGGTTTACGGGCCCTGCCAATCGATAAAGACCCAAAGAGAGCAGAAAACTGTGCGGTGGCAAATTATGACTTGTCGGATCCACAGCAATATGCTATTCTTGTGGAAGTTTTGACGGCTGAGAGAGAGAGCATTGTACATGCTCATTGCGCCCCGAGCTGTGGCACCGCTTCACGAGCGCGTGGCAGGAAAGTGGCAGGAGTACCCATGCACATGCAACCTCAACCCCTGCGAAGTGATGATTTTCCTGATGGCCTCCAATCGCTTTCAGAAAAGGACCAATCTAGAGTGGACAGTGCAAATGCTTCATACAAAGCCATGGCTGATCTTTTGGAAATTTTTATAGGTTGGGACGTTTCAGTTTCCATCGAAAACCCTGCAAACTCCTTGTTTTGGAAGACTAGCTGGATTGAAAGGCTGTTGAAGCTTTTCCCAAAAGGTCACAACACGTTGTTGGATCACTGCATGCATGGTGGCTCACGCGACAAAGCTTCAAAATTCTGGTCGTACAACCCGCTGCGGCCGGATGAGAACATGCTGGAGTCCCTTGCTTTGAGGTGCGATGGAAATCACTTGCATAAGTCTTGGAAGCCAACTGTGCACAACGGGGTTGTTACGTACCCCACAAAGGAAGAAGCCGCATATCCTTAGACTTTGTGCGAAAGGTTGGCATCAATTTTTCTTCATTACATTGGGCAAAAATCAGAAACCTTGAAGGTCCGATGGACTTGCTTGAACAAACAGAGCTTGATGCAGACATTGGCAAACGCCAACTTTTCACAGACCAACCTCGCTCGACAAAATTATTACAGCCAGTGTCCGAGTTTGGGCATTACATTGCACTTGCAGTCCCTTTGAATTGCGACAGTGTGCATACCTTGATAGCCTCATTGCCTAAGGGTGCAAAGCCAACATCCCGGGCGTTGCATCGGGGGTTTGTCAGGGATGTTCACTTGGCCACTTACGGAAATCAAACAATCATACAACAAGATCTTCGTCATGGACAAGATTACGAGGTAATAATAGTTGGGGTGCCACGAAACCCCTCAGAGTTCATGGCAGCTGCGCAGAAAGCCGGTCATCCAAGGGGGCACCTGGTTAGAACCTCAGCAGACGTTGCAAGAGCCATTGAAGCCAACTTGGAATGGCCTGAACACAGGCTTCTAGCACACAGAGCGGAGACCTTCAAGGGGTGGCTCAAAAAAGCTGCTGAACTCAGATCTGACGAAACCAATTTGCACTCGAGCTTGCCAAGACACTTGAAGAAGATCTTGAAAAACAAAAAGTTGCTGTTGTGGAAACATATTCTGGTCAGCTTGGGCTATGGTGATGCGAAGATTGTTGATGAGATCATCGCAGGTTTTTCACTGACCGGATGGGCAAAAGAAAGTGGAGTTTTTGACAAGCGCGTCAAGACAGCCTCAATGACAGTGGACCAGCTCAGTGGAGTTGCGCTTGGGCTGAACTCGGCTGTTGTGGGTTCCCTCAAAAAGAGCCCTTGGACTGACTTGGATGCTAAAGCCCTAGAAGAAACCGGGGTGGAAGTTGAAAAGGGTTGGCTGGCCGAATCAAAAGAGGTGGACTTGCGCAGACACTTCGTGGCCAAAAGGTTTCCCATACAACAGAAGAATAAAATGAGGTTGATAGATGACTTCACAGTTTGTGGTGTGAATGCCACGGTGGGTCTGCCAGAACGACTCCGTGTTGAATCCGTAGACCAGGTGGTGGCCATCTTGCTCACCATGATGAAATCTGGAGCAGTGGAAGACCGACTGCCTTGGTCGGGACGGACGTTCGACTTGAAAGCTGCGTACAAGCAATTTGGTGTCAGCGAAACAGAGGCACAGCGTCTGAAGATAGCGCTGAAAGCTTGTGGAGACTCGGTGAAGTTCTTTGATGTACTCGGGCAGTGTAGTGGCCTTTTTGCGCATAGCAGCATCGCTGGCGTATATAGGCACCAAAGGCCTTCTGGTTTGTTGGTCAAGTTTCTTTGACGACTTCACTTCAGTGTCCCCTTCAAAGCTTGCTGACAACACGCAGTTTTACATAGAGGCTATGTTCAGGCTCCTGGGAATAGATTACGCTGCTGATGGAGACAAAGCCCCTCCTTTTTCATCTGTGTTTAAGACGCTTGGTTTACAATTTGATCTGACCACGGTAGGTGACGGGCGATTTACCTTGGGCCACACGGATGCAAGGAGACAAGAGCTGTTGGAACAGATCAGGCATATGACCCAAAACAGCGGGACCCTGGTCAACACCAAAGAACTTGAAAGGCTTCATGGCCGACTCGTTTGGTTCAATGCTTTTGTTTTTGGGCGCAACCTCAAGAGAGCAGTGAAAGTGATCTCTCAGTTTTCTCGCTCCAGCAGTGCTTCGGTCAGAGTTGTTGGTGCTTTGCATGAAGCCCTTGAGACGCTAGAGAAAGAGATCTCCAAAACAGAGCCAGTGGTGGTCAGAGAAGCGATCACGAAGACCTGGACTATTTATACAGATGGTGCCTACGAACCTGACGGTGACGTCAAAGCCTCTATAGGAGCTGTCTTGGTGGATGATCAAGGTTTGGTCGTAGAGTGTTTTGGATTGGAGCTCAATGACAGTTTAAGACAGGAGTTTCTTGAAGACAGCGAACATCCGATCTACGAGCTAGAGCTTTTTCCAGTTCTCCTGGCCTTGCGTGTTTGGCAAGAGAAACTGATAGGCAGTCAGGTAGTCTTCTTTCTGGACAACGATGCGGCCAGAAGTTCTCTGATTAGAGCTGAAGGAGCCACCAGACTTGCCAGTGCGATAGTCCATCAGTTTGTCAAACTCGAAAGCACGCTGAAATGTTGTCCATGGTTTGCTAGAGTTCCTAGTGCCAGCAACCCGGCAGATGACGCCTCACGTTTGGTTTTCAATGTGCCGTGGCTCTTAGGTGTTCCAACCCTCCATTGTCTTGCCAGCTCGGTTGTCGCAGTGGGGAGTTTAAGAGGAGCTGCAAACATGGAGCAGCCTGGAAACCAAACCTGTTGGTCATACTTGGCAGCAAGAACCAAAAGTCAAAGACCAAAAACTCTCTCCAGTCGGATACCTTACCGATCCAGAACTTTCCCCGTGTGATCGGAGCAAACAGCAGGACGGAAAAAAGAGTGGCACCGCGTCGAACATCTCATCTCAACCGCTTTTAATTTTGTCATGTCAAACATGTGCAATCATGTTTGTTTCTTTGCGGTGACGTATGCTGACATGTCCTTTGGCGTTTTTTGTTGCGTTCGATGACGGTCAGAATATATGTCAATCCGACGTATCGCGTACGCGTGGTTATGTATTAACCTTGTTCCTCGCGTATTGCGTTTCTACTTTCTCCCTCTCCCTCTTTTGTGTTTTGCTCACGGTTGGTTGGTTGCCCACGTCCATTTGCTCCCAAGAATAAGCACGTCCTCTTTGGTACAAAGATGATTGCCTTATTCTTGGGTGCTAATGGTGTTTTGCATGTTTGCAAAACAAGTGGAACTGTGTAACCTTGTGAGCGTAATACAAAAGGGGGCAACCTTGCTGTATGCTAGGTTTGACGGTAGTCAGCTCTTTTGTCACACACTCTTTTCAAAAGACTTCAGCTTGTTCCCAGTTTCAGAAAACATCTATAACTGACTGGAACCCAACAAGTTTTCCTGAGTCTTTTCCTTTGTGTGCAAACGTTTTTCAAATGCATAAACTGTCAGACAAACAGAATCGTCTGAAACCTTCTTGTTCTTTTAACCTGTGATTCTTGCGAAAGCATGTCATTCTATGTTTCCGCGCCGGTCATTCAAGTGGAACAAAAGTTTTCCACTCCATGTCACAGGGAACAAGTAGCCTTGAACCCTCCCTGAAAAGTAAACTTTTCTTCCCACCCTGGGAGTTTAAGAGGAGCTGCAAACATGGAGCAGCCTGGAAACCAAACCTGTTGGTCATACTTGGCAGCAAGAACCAAAAGTCAAAGACCAAAAACTCTCTCCAGTCGGATACCTTACCGATCCAGAACTTTCCCCGTGTGATCGGAGCAAACAGCAGGACGGAAACAAGGTGGGCCAGAGAACCCAAAAGCAAGACGGCACACAGCACGCCTTTTCTTGAAAATCTTGGGGTGTGGCCAGCTGTGCTCTGCACGAAATCGACGAAAGATCTTTACTTAAACATCGTGCGCACTGATGGTATCAGGGGCCACGATTCACCACAGCATGCTGTGTCAGCTACGCCTACAGTCTTCTAGTCGCTATTTCTGTTAATGTAATTAACTCTATCCCATCTGTCTAGTCGCTATCTATTTCTGCGTTATCGTTTAGTTTGCTTCGCCGCAGAGGGAGCGAGCACGAAGCGTGGACGGACAGAACGAAATGAAAATTAAACGACAGAGGGAGCTGACCAAAAGAGCATGAAAACGAAGATATATATGAAGGTGACAGATGGCAAATGATCATGAAAAATGAGACATGATAAAAGATGGGTAAAGACTTCTCTGTACAAAAGCTTCTTTGCATAAAAGCTTCTGCAAGTAAAAGCTTCTGTGGGCAAGAACTTCTCTGTGTAAAGGTTTTTGGTGTAAAAGCTCTTGTGTGTAAAATCTTCTGTGTAAAACGCGCTCTGTGTGTAAAAGTTTCTGTTTGCGAAAGTTTCTTTGCGTACCAGCTGCTGTCTGTAAAAGCTCCTCTGTGTTAAGGTTTTGTTTGTGTAAAGTGTAAAGCTTCTGTGTGCAAAAGCTTCTCTGTGTAAAAGACTTCTCTGTGTCAAAGCCTCTGAGTGTACAAGCTTCTCTGTGTAAAAGTTCCTCTGTGTAAAAGCTCCTCTGTGAAAAAGCCGCTCTGTGTAAAAGGCTTCTGTGTGTAAAAGCCTCTGTGTGTGCAAGCTTCTCTGTGTCAAAACTTCTTTGTGTAAAGATTTCTCTGTGTAAAAACTACTCTGTGTAAACGCTTCCGTGTAAACTCTTTCCTGTGTAAACGCCTCCGTGTGTAAAGACTTCTCTGTGTAAACCCGTCTGTGTGTAAAAGCTCCTTTGTTTAAAGGTTTTTTTGTGTTAAAAGCTTCTGTGTGTAAAACCTTCTGTGTGTAAAAGTTTCTGTGTGTAAAAGCTTCTGTGTGTAAAGGTTTCTGTGTGTAAAAGCTTCTGTGTATTAAAAAAACCTTATGTAAAAGCTTCTGTGTAAAAAAGCCCCCTGTGTGTACAAGCTTCGCTGCGTAAAAGCTGCTCTGTGTAAAAAATCTGTGCGCCGTAAAGTTGTCTGTTTGTAAAACCTCCTGTGTGTGTGTGAAAGCGTCTGTGTGTACAAGATTCTGTGTGCAAAAGCTCCTCTGTGCAAAGACTTCTCTGTGTACAAAGCTTCTGTGTGTGAAAGTTTCTGTGTGTAAAAGCTTTCCTGTGTAAAAGTTTTCTTGTGCAAAAGCTCCTGTGTGAAAAACTTCTCTGTGTAAAGGCTTTTTTGTGTAAAAGCTTCTGTGTGTACAAGCTGCTCTGTGTTAAAGTTTCTGTGCGCCGAAAGAACGTCTATCTGTAACACCTTCTGCGTGTAAATCTCGTTTGTGTAAGGACTTCTCTCGTAAAAGCTCCTCTGTGTCAAGACTTCTTTGTGCGAAAGGCTTCTCTCTGTAAAAGCCTTTGTGTGTACAGGCTTCTCTGTCTCAAGACTTCTCTGTGTAAAGACTTCTGTGTGTAAAAGCTACTCTGTGCAAAAAAGCTTCTGTGCGTAAAGGCTTCTGTGTCAAGACTCCTCTGTGTCTCTGTAAACGCGTCTGTGTGTCAAAGTTTCTGTGTAAAGGCTTTTTTTGTGTAAAAGCTTCTCTGTGCATGTCCCATTTTTCAGCCTTTGCAAACCGTTTGACCGGTCTTGGGACCATTTGACCAGTCTTGGGTCCACAATTTTTTCAAGCCAATCGCAATGATGGCATTTGTCCTGAAAAAAACCGTGCCAACAGCTCTGCCGCAAACTATTTTCAAGGTTTCCTATCCGTCCAGCATGTTGTCTCGCTCCCTCCAGCGAAGCTCTCCGCAAGCTATTTCCACGGTTTTGTCCCGTCCAGCATGCTGTCTCGCTCCCTCCCAGCAAGGCTCTCCGCAAGCTATTTCCACGGTTTCCTCTCCGTCCAGCACGCTGTCTCGCTCCCTTCCAGCGAAGCTCTCCGCTAGCTATTTCCACGGTTTCCTGTCCATCCAGCATGCTGTCTCCCTCCCTCCCAGCGGCGCTCTCCGCAACCTATTTGCACGGTTTCCTCTCCGTCCAGCACGCTGTCTCGCTCCCGCCCAGCGAAGCTCTCCGCAAGCTATTTGCACGGTTTCCTCTCCGTCCAGCATGCTATCTCGCTTCCTCCCGGCGAAGCTCTCCGCAACCTATTTGCACGGCTTCCTCTCCGTCCAGCATGCTGTCTCGCTCCCTCCCAGCGAAGCTCTCCTTAACCTATTTCCACGGTTTCCTCTCCGTCCAGGATGCTGTCTCGCTCCCTCCCAGCAAAGCTTTCCGCAAACTATTGGCACGGTTTTCTCTCCGTCCAGCATGCTGTCTCGCTCCCTCCCAGCGAAGCTTTCCGCAAGCTGTCTCGCTCCCTCCCAGCTCAGCAAGCTATTTCCACGGTTTCCTATCCGTCCAGCATGTTATCTCGCTCCCTCCCAGCGAAACTCTCCGCAAGCTATTTTCACACTTTCCTCCGTGCAGCATGCTGTCTCCCTCCCTCCCAGTGAAGCTCTCCGCAACCTATTTGCACGGTTTCTTCTCCGTCCAACATGCTCGCTCCCTCCCAGCGGACTTTCCCCAAGCTATTTCCACGGTTTTCTCTCCGTCCAGCATGCTGTCTCGCTCCCTCCCAGTGGAGCTCTCCGCAAGCTATTTTCACGGTTTCCCTCCCAGCGAAGCTCTCCGCAAGCTATTTGGACGGTTTCCTCTCCGTCCAGCATGCTATCTCGCTTCCTCCCAGCGAAGCTCTCCGAAACTATTTCCACGGTTTCCCATCCGTCCAGTTGTCTCGTTCCCTTCCAGCGAAGCTCCCCGCAAGCTATTTGCACGGTTTCCTCTCCGTCCAGCATGCTGTCTCATCCTCTCGCGCTTCTTCCCAGCAAAGCTCTCCGCAAGCTATTTCCACAGTTTTCGTCTCCGTGCAGCATGCTGTCTTGCTCCCTCCCAGCGAAGTTTCCTCAAGCTATTTCCACGTCATCATCCCGTCCAGCATGCTGTCTCGCTCCCTTCAAGCGCAACTTTCCGCAAGCTATTTGCACGCTTTCTTCTCCGTCCAGCATGCTGTCTCGCTCCCTCCCACCGAAGTTTCCCCAAGCTATTTCCACGGTTTTGTCCCGTCCAACATGCTGTCGCGCTTCCTCCCAGCATAGCTTTCCGTCCACCATGCTGTCTCGCTCCCATCCAGCGCAGTTTCCCCAAGCTATTTTCCACGGTTTTGTCCCGTCCAGCATGCTGTCTCGCTCCCTCCCCGCGCAGTTTCCCGAAGCTATTTCCACGGTTTTGTCCCGCCCAGCATCCGGTCTCGCTCCCTCCCAGCGAAGTTTCCCCAAGCTATTTTCCACGGTGTTGTCCCGTCCAGCATGCTGTCTCGCTCCCTCCCAGCGAAGTTTCCCCAAGCTATTTCCACGGCTTCATCCCGTCCAGCATCCAGTCTCGGTCCTTCCCAGCGAAGTTTCCCCAAGCTATTTCCACGGCTTCATCCCGTCCAGCATCCGGTCTCGCTCCCTCCCAGCGAAGTTTCCCCAAGCTATTTCCACGGCTTCATCCCGTCCAGCATCCGGTCTCGCTCCCTCCCAGCGAAGTTTCCCCAAGCTATTTCCACGGCTACATCCCGTCCAGCATCCGGTCTCGCTCCTTCCCAGCGAAGTTTCCCCAAGCTATTTCCACGGCTTCATCCCGTCCAGCATCCGGTCTCGCTCCCTCCCAGCGAAGTTTCCCCAAGCTATTTCCCCAAGCTATTTCCACGGCTTCATCCCGTCGAGCATCCGGTCTCGCTCCCTCCCAGCGCAGTTTCCCCAAGCTATTTCAACGGCTTCATCCCGTCGAGCATCCGGTCTCGCTCCCTCCCAGCGAAGTTTCCCCAAGCTATTTCCACGGCTTCATCCCATCGAGCATCCGGTCTCGCTCCCTCCCAGCGCAGTTTTCCCAAGCTATTTCCACGGCTTCATCCCGTCGAGCATCCGGTCTCGCTCCCTCCCAGCGCAGTTTCCCCAAGCTATTTCCACGGCTTCATCCCGTCGAGCATCCGGTCTCGCTCCCTCCCAGAGAAGTTTCCCCAAGCTATTTCCACGGCTTCATCCCGTCGAGCATCCGGTCTCGCTCCCTCCCAGCGAAGTTTCCCCAAGCTATTTCCACGGCTTCATCCCGTCCAGCATCCGGTCTCGCTCCCTCCCAGCGAAGTTTCCCCAAGCAATTTCCACGGCTTCATCCCGTCCAGCATCCGGTCTCGCTCCCTCCCAGCGCAGTTTCCCCAAGCTATTTCCACGGCTTCATCCCGTCGAGCATCCGGTCTCGCTCCCTCCCAGCGAAGTTTCCCCAAGCTATTTCCACGGCTTCATCCCGTCCAGCATCCGGTCTCGCTCCGTCCCAGCGAAATTGCCCCAAGCTATTTCCACGGCTTCATCCCGTCGAGCATCCGGTCTCGCTCCCTCCCAGCGAAGTTTCCCAAAGCTATTTCCCCAAGCTATTTCCACGGCTTCATTCCGTCGAGCATCCGGTCTCGCTCCCTCCCAGCGAAGTTTCCCCAAGCTATTTCCACGGCTTCATCCCGTCCAGCATCCGGTCTCGCTCCCTCCCAGCGAAATTTCTATATTTCCACGGCTTCATCCCGTCAAGCATCCGGTCTCGCTCCCTCCCAGCGAAGTTTCCCCAAGCGATTTCCATGGCTTCATCCCGTCGAGCATCCGGTCTCGCTCCCTCCCAGCGAAGTTTCCCAAAGCTATTTCCCCAAGCTATTTCCACGGCTGTATCCCGTCAAGCATCCGGTCTCGCTCCCTCCCAGCGCAGTTTCCCCAAGCTATTTCCACCGCTTCATCCCGTCGAGCATCCGGTCTCGCCTTCCTTTTCCTTCCTTCCTTTTCCTTCCTTCCTTTTCTTTCCTTCCTTTTCCTTCCTTCCTTTTCCTTCCTTCCTTTTCCTTCCTTCCTTTTCCTTCCTTCCTTTTCCTTCCTTCCTTTTCCTTCCTTCCTTTTCCTTCCTTCCTTGCTTCCTTCCTTCCTTTTCCTTCCTTCCTTTTCCTTCCTTCCTTTTCCTTCCTTCCTTTTCCTTCCTTCCTTTTCCTTCCTTCCTTTTCCTTCCTTCCTTCCTTCCTTCCTCCCTTCCTCCCTTCCTCCCTTGCTCCCTTGCTCCCTTGCTCCCTTGCTTCCTTGCTTCCTTGCTTCCTTGCTTCCTTGCTTCCTTGCTTCCTTGCTTCCTTGCTTCCTTGCTTCCTTGCTTCCTTGCTTCCTTGCTTCCTTGCTTCCTTGCTTCCTTGCTTCCTTGCTTCCTTGCTTCCTTGCTTCCTTGCTTCCTTGCTTCCTTGCTTCCTTGCTTCCTTGCTTCCTTGCTTCCTTCCTTCCTTGCTTCCTTGCTTCCTTGCTTCCTTGCTTCCTTGCTTCCTTCCTTCCTTCCTTCCTTCCAACACATCTCCGTCGACCACTCAGTCTCGCTCCCCCGCGGCGAGTGCAACTAAACGAGAACCCAAGCATCGGAGATGCTTTTGGGAATAAAAATAAACAGGTAGATTCAGGTAGATAGACTTAGATAATTACATCAAATGTCATCACTGATCATATCTCATAGAATCCAAGCGATGCCAAGCATCTGGCAATGCTACTCCAAAGCTCCCGTTGCTAGGGCTGCAAGCGTCGTTCCGCTGGGTGGTGGGGTCCAGGGAGAGGTTGCCCAGCAAACAAATCTGCGGCGGAGAGGCGTTGCGCTGGGATTCTGCTTTGAATTTTGATGAATTTTGGTTGTTTATTTCTCTCATCCCCCATTCGTATGAATAACACCCCAACTGTGTGTGGTCCCAACAAAAAAATGATTTCATCCCCTATTAACCCATGGTTTCTTGGGTGTGTTGAATATTTGGGGGGAAGGGATTACATCTAATATATGATATGTGTAAGCCCCAAGTACCACTATGATATTTGTTACCTTGTAATTATAGTTAGGTACACATAGCTATGACTACGAATTAGCTGATCAATGAATTAAGGGGTGCTGGATCTCAAACCGGAAAAACTGGAGAACTTCCTGCCTATCCGCCTCTTCCCGTTGCATGTTCCAACTAGGTTTGTCTGAAACCATGACACCCCAAAATCCCATGGTTTACCATCATTTTCCCTATCAAAATGCCCCATTTGCACACCCAGCTGGGTTGCCACCATCCTCCCATCCCGGCACCGCATCAGTGAAGCAAACTGTGTCTGCGCCAACCATGCAGCGCTGGCCAATCAGCCAGTCATAAACCTGAGCCGCTCTGCGCAGATTTGGCGAAACTTTAGCATCCAACTCTGGGATTGGGGTACCCAATCTTGATCCATACCCATGTGGTTTTTTTAACCATCCATATCCATCCATAATTCCAAAATTCATCATGTTTTTTCTACTGATCAATCCGTTTTTTTCTGCTGGCTAATCCGAATACCTCCTTGGAATCCCGTGATGTGAATTTGAGCTAGACCTATTCCTTCACAGGGCCCAATATGGCTGTATGATTGGGGCTTAGAGGATCACCCCACGGATCGTAACGGGTTATAATAACCATAGTTAGTTCACCCAGTTATGGGCATCATCCAGTTACAGTAATCAGTTAGGGGACTTACTACTTGAGGGTTCATCCCGCGGATCGTAAGTGGGTTAAAAGCCTGGTTGTTAAATGGGATACTGGTTGGTGGTTTCAACCCCTCTGAAAAATATGAGTTCGTCAGTTGGGATCAGTATTCCAAACATATGGAAAAAGAATCCAAATGTTCCAAACCACCAACCAGGATAAGTAGGCATAGTCCACTCAAACTGGCGTGAACCTTTACCACTTACAATCCGTGGCTAGTTCACCAAGAAACGGCTTCATACCCGAGGACCGATCCCAGAGGAGCCCTCGACCCGTAGCGTTGCCAAGGGACTCCCTGAGGCTCTAAGAATTGCTGTTGGAACTGAAGAATGCCCTGTGTCCTGATGCGGCCCTGGGCCCCTGGGCTTCCGCCAGTTAGAAAATGGTGTATAAACCCCATGGAACGCTAGAATACATGAGAAATCAATATGTGTAGATATCTCTATATAATATATACATATATACTACGTATATATAATAATATATAAATATACCATAAATTAAAGTGAACACCTAAAAAACGATTCTATCATGTGGTTGGGAGTCTTTATCCGTAGGTCCTTTGCCTCGTGGTTGGGAATATAGATACCGATTGCTACAAGGTGGTTGTTGAACTAACTAGGCTAACTAGAGTTTATGGTAGTTATAGGATGTTAGAGGTATAGTTTGATGGGATTAAAAACCCAACCACCCGGGGGCAGTTTACAGAAAATGGAACCATCTAGGAACATTCTAATGAATGGTTAGCACAACATCCTTTAAGGGCGAAGTATCAGAGGCCAGTACACAAATGGCGCCCGGCGGCACCGATGAAGAACCCATCTTTTGAGATCTTCTGGGGTTAGCTCATGCCTGATTGATAGTTCAGTAACTTAATATTTACTGCTGTAATAGTTGTGTTTTGATATATAGAGTGATCTTGCTCCAACGTTTAATGAATTATCATGCGAATCCTTGTTTTTACCAGTTCACAGCCCTTATTCCGTGCAAATGCTGGCCGTATATTAAGAGGGCAGATTTGGATCCACCTTTGAAGGTGATCGGGATTTCAGTCGAGGTGGCGAAAGGTCTGAAAATGTGGTACCAAATCCCGTGGTGAATCGTAGAAAAGCCATAGATTATGTGGATATATCTTATTTTCATACATATATATGTACGTTGCATGATGTTTCCTGCGAAGGGTTGAGAATGAGCACTTTGCTTCGTGGCACTGACAATCACAAACATTGTGGTCTGCATGACACGACAAAAGAGCTAAATCAGCCATAAGTACCACTTTCACTTGTATGATTCTGGGCGTAAAACGTCATGGTGAGCAATTATATTGACAAAAACGTTACATACCTCTCAAAATTGTTGACGCCATCCGATTGCAAATCGCAGTGAGCCTGCACTTCCAATCCCAAGTTAAGCTTCCAGGAACATCCAAGTCAATCAACTAATCCACATATGTGTTTTTCTAGATCATTATAAAAAATATATATATATGTATACTATGTATATGTATAGATATATGATATGTAATTATATATATATATGATATGTATATATGTAATATGTATATATATAATATGTATATATATATAATACGTATATATACAATATGTATATATATATATTTAATATGTATATATATATAATATGTATATATAATATGTATATATATGCATACATATTATATATATATATATATACATATCATATCTAAATTATCTGGCCAACTAAGCAGATCTACTAGGCACCTTGGCAAGACTGGCATCTCGTCACGTTGCTCTCCAAGTATCAAGGTGTGCTCAGCCCAATCGACCCACGTGCTCTCCAAGGCAGGAGGGTAGCTGATATTCCTGAGACCACCGACCCGGACGGCTGCCACCTGGATTTCTACAAAAAAACTGGGGAAAATCTGGGGAAAACGCCCAAAAAATGGTGATCTAAGAAAATTGGGGGAGTTTTTGTTGATGGGATTCATAGCCCGACATTGCAGTGATTTTTTATGGCTATGAAATGCTATGGGGTTATCATAAACCATAAATGGTTGACTTACTGACATCCAAAAACAGGTATTTGGGGTAAATGTTTACCACCACAGTTTTGACCATGTTTCGATGTTTTAGGACATGTTACTATGTTTTACTATATGTTGTATGGTCTACGTTCAATATTTAGCTGGGGGAAATAATGATAAACCGTGTGCCGCCTTTTTTCAGACCCCTATAGTCCCATCCTCAAATATTGAAAACCCGCCAGAAGCTATGTTTCTTTAATGGTTTCATAGGCGATTTAAAGATCGTTGCGACCATACACATACACACTGAAAAACTGGTGGTGTTTCATATCTGCCATTTGGGGCATAGGTCGTCTCGACCGGACTCCCAAGGTTTTCGCCATTGCTGGCAGAAAAGGAATGGTTTGCGTTGCCTGAATCCAAAGTTGATGTCAAACATTCATCAAGTTGTTTTTGTCTATAATGTGTTGTGCAAAAAATCAGCTCCGCCTGAGTCATTCTAAGATTCGAAATTCATAGGCAAAGTTAAAACGTATATTATTGCGGAGAAAATGTGTACTGTGTTAGTGATTCTCATGAATATTCCATTGATATCCCCTTATTATTGAGTTATATGCCATTAATGTTGTGAACTTGGGGTAAACTTTACCATCTAAATATCCCACGATATCCCAGCAATATGCCCTTGATTGGGTAAACATATATCCAGTTACAGTATATCCCATGAACATTCCATTGTTATATCCCATTATATTCCATTACTATACTGAATAGTGGGATATTGCTAATTGCCAATGGTATACTACCACTACAAAGTATATCTAGTTATTACGGGAATTCGTTGATATGGAATGAATCATGGTGAATCTTAGATACCTGCCAAAAAAACTATGTGTTTAGCTGGTTAGTACATTGTGCCATTGATAGTCAAAGGTCAAAGTACTATAGTTCGTATCTCATAAAGTCCCAGCAATTGAAGTACTCAATTATTCATATGAAGGTTTCCTAAACTGGAGGTACCCACAGTTATCATCCATTTTTCCTTGGGATTTTCCATGAAATAAACCATCCAGCTAGCTTGGGGTACCCCCTTGACTTAGGAAATCTCCATATAGATATGTTCACTTCATAGAGTTATAGCCCAACTAACACTTATAACTGGGATTATTTAATCTGGTTGGTTGTTTCAATCCCTCTGAAACAATCAAAGTCAGTTGGGATGATTATCCCATATATATATATATATTATGGAAAAATGAAATTCATGTTCCAAAACCACCAACCAGTTATGTTTGTTGGTTTATAAATCCCGATCGACTATAGGACTAAATATCATAGACCATACTTATTGGAGTTATGAACCAGCTTAGGAAAAATACAATTCATGTTCCAAAGCACCAAGCAGTAGTTTTTTTACATAGCTATTGAATATGGTTATTGAAATAGTGGCTTTATGTGGCTTTACCCAGCTATAAAATGGTGGATCTTTCCATAGGCCATGGCCGTAGTCCGAGGAGCCAGGTTCGTGCATCTGCCAGGCGCCTCCGGAGAGTTCGGGAGATGTTCCGTAAAACGATCGTATTTTATCCATGGAAAATGATACCGAACAAAAATGATGTTTCCACTGAATATATATATAAATCATAACCACCGATATTTACATATAATTACCTGATTTAATAAATTTAATATATGATAAATAAATATCATAACCACAGATGGAGTTTAAACTATAACAATTTAAGTTTGTTTTGGTGGTGACCATAATAGTCTCTTATTGCTTTGGTATTTTTACAGGGATATAACCCACCAACATGAACCAACTATGATCATCCAGGCGCCAAAGGAAACGAAGAAGAACATAATTAGCTAAAACTACTGACTAGAAACCCTAGTTGGAAAAAAAAACAGACACTGTATTCGCTTAGTGGATATCTATCTAGATACGCGTTTTTGATAGCTAGGACTCATCTAGGACTCTATATTAACTTGCCCCAACTCTCTAGCAATTCCTGTATAGAAACAACACTAGCTATAGACCAACTCAAGAGACAGTTCCATTAATTTCTTTGAGGGAAAAATCCTGGAATCTATAGGATTCATAAGCCAGCGTGACCTGTCTCACATGAAACAACACATGGATTGCAGGTCTACAGGCAATCCAAAACACAGCTACTTGGTGGCGAACTACCCACGGATCCGAATAGTAGGATTGATATATCCCGTTTTTTTTACAGCAGGAGTAGGGCTAATCCACTTATATAACTGGGGTGAACTACCCTATTTACGATCCGTGCGATGAGACACTAGGTACAAACGACACGAAGGACGGGTGTAGTGAAATCCTCAGAAGTGATGTCAGAACATGATGTCTGCCACCTTGACAGGCAGAACAAAGCTCAACCAAGGTACAACGAGGATTTGGAAAAACAAACGCATTGGGACCATTTGTTGGTTTTCCTGTAATGTTGGCCTAGTAGATCAGAAACTGGTGAAACTATAGGCTTCTAGCCCTGAAGCATACAGATGTGTCCGTTGAGTATCCAAAGCCTTTCACCTCAGAAGGTGATTTAAGGTGCGTTAGGGGCTTCAAATACTTTCTCAGAAAGTGTGACTTGAAGTCTAGTCTAGTTATGTCTAGTTTATATTCACATGTTACATGTTTATTCATTTAATTAATTTTGGTTTCTGATCTTCCACATCCCAAGGAATATCCGTTCAAGGTCGCCCATGGGTGATAGGTTTCTTCTTTGCTTGGGATGACATTGGAAACGAAGAAGCTGACAGCGCATGAAACTTGGTGGCTCTGTTTACTCTGCAGCTACACGGAGTAACTTGTGACACCGACAGAATCTCGCTGCGATCATGATCCTCCAAGTGATTCTACCTGAAATTCGCAGGGATAAATGAACTGTTTACAGAGAGAAATGTCTCCTGTCATGTCTGTTTTTTTTAACAAACATGTTACTCATGCATTGAGGAATCAAAGCCATGATGCCTCGTACTTCATATGAGAATAGCTGTTGTCCCCGCTCAAAAAAACATTAGTGTTGGACCCAGCGGCGTATCTCATGGCTGGACTTAGATATCCTTTTTGGCCAGAAAGCACATCCTCAACCATGTTTATAGCAAAAGAAGACACACTGTCCAAACAATGCGTATACATGGGTAGACGGTATACCCTAAAATCAGAAAATCATAACATCCACATTGAAAGAGTCATTTCCGAGTATCCTCCTTTTTTGGGTACACTATTGAAATTCAATACATATGATATGTATATTTATATATAATTATATGTCAAACAAACAACATGAACATATGATAATAGGCATGTGCTTTTGTTTAAACACAATATCATTGATATTCATATATATATATATATATTTTTTTTTTCATATATAAATATATATACACCAAATTAATACACATGAAATGTGTTTGTGCCATCCGCATTCTCCTTCTCCGCGATGTCCGGCCTCGTCATCCAGGCCTCGAGCTGTTGCTGTCCCTTGGGCAGCAAGCTTTGGCAGAGGTACTCCGCGATCTTGTCGTTGGTCAAGGTCCTGAACTTCGGCCCGGACAGTTATAGCCCTTAACAGTTATAACTGGGATTATAATGATATATAACCTTAGTTGCAGGAGTTATAATCCCATTTATAACTGTTAGTTGGGCCATAACTAGATGAACACGCCGAGATTTAGGTCCGAAAAAAGGATACAGTACAAGGTGCAGAAAAGGGCCCGAAATACCAGTTATAAGTACTGAACTAAGCCCATAAAAATGGAACGTATAATCCCATTTATAACCACTTATAACATTGTTAATAACATGTTATAACTTTAAAATGACCATAACTGTGGCCCCCCCCCCTGTGATGTTTGTTGATCTATCAACCCAAACAAGTATGGTTATAGGATGCTATAGGCATCATGAACCATAGCTATTGGAGTCATGAACCGACCCAACTAGGAGGCCCCACATTGTACCCCCCAGCAATCAAACAAGGGCTTGCTGGACAATTCACCATTTTGCTTGATTATTTTCCAACAAAACCTTTTCATTTTTAGGGATTCTCCAGCTAGCCGCGTTTGATTCTCGGAGGGTAGCAACCTTGAAACAAATAGAACGGTACAGTGATTCAACACTATTTGGCTAGGACTTTACTTTTCTATCGCTTCGGTGGTTGCGATACATTAAAGCAACTGACATTTGGAAGTGAAGCGCAAGAATCAGGAAGTCAGCAACCCAAATAAGGTCATTGACTCATTGACATTAAAAAACTGACCCATGAAAGTCAGACATGAACCGACTGGAATGGGAAGTGCATCCACCGAAGTGAATTAGCTAAATCACATGTGGAAATACGCAATGAACATGATAAACATGTAAAATTCAGCAAAGTGGCCTTTCCCCAAGAGAAAAAAAATCTCGTTGCTTCGACCGTCCCCCAACGGTAGTGATGTGGGAAATATCAGCAGTCCAGCAGCCCCAGCTCCACATGGATTCATTGGGGAAACCCAACAAAATCTGGTTGGTGGTGCGATAACAATCTTGAAAAATGTGGTGAATACAATATACTGTTAATAATGGTTAATGATGATGGTTACTATATATATATGTATGGTTAATGATGGTTAGCAATAATGACTGGTTGGTGGTCGAAGGAAGTTTAGAAGTCAAACTTCCGACAATATGGAGAGATGAAAAGCAGAGCAGGGCAGAGGCAGAGAGAAGAGGAAGATTAGAAGAGAGAAGATCAGAAGAGAAAGAGTAAGAAGACAGAAGATACAGATGCGCGAAAAGGTAGGAAAGCCGCGAAACACTGTGTTTTTCCAATGATTTGTGGCTCCGGAGGGTCGAAAAGTAGGCTCGCTAAAGCGGCGGGCGCGGAGCCAGCTGGCCACAGGAGCGATGAAAAATTGCACGCCGTTGTGGCGCGAAGCACATTTTGAAGTCAAAGGTGTTAAAAACTGGCGGTCTCGGACCACTTTTGGAAGTTGAGATGTCGAAAAAGTGCACGCCGTTGTGGCGCGAAGCACATTTCGAAGTCAAAATGTACAAAACACCTCAGCTCCGGACCACTTTTGGAAGTTGAGATGTCGGAAAAGTGCACGCCGTTGTGGCGCGAAGCACATTTCGAAGTCAAAATGTACAAAACACCTCAGCTCCGGACCACTTTTGGAAGTTGAGATGTCGAAAAAGTGCACGCCGTTGTGGCGCGAAGCACATTTAGAAGTCAAAATGTACAAAGCACCTCAGCTCCGGACCACTTTTGGAAGTTGTGATGTCGAAAAAGTGCACGCCGTTGTGGCGCGAAGCACATTTCCAAGTCAAAAGTGTTAAAAACTGACGGTCTCGGACCACTTTTGGAGGTTCAGATGTCGAAAAAGTGTCAAAAAAGTGCACGCCGTTGTGGCGCGAAGCACATTTCCAAGTCAAAATGTACAAAACACCTCAGCTCCGGACCACTTTTGGAAGTTGAGATGTCGAAAAAGTGCACGCCGTTGTGGCGCGAAGCACATTTCCAAGTCAAAACGTACAAAACACCTCAGCTCCGGCCCACTTTTGGAAGTTGAGATGTCGAAAAAGTGCACGCCGTTGTGGCGCGAAGCACATTTCCAAGTCAAAATGTACAAAACACATCAGGTTCGGACCACTTTTGGAGTTGAGATGTTGAAAAAGTGCACGCCGTTGTGGCGCGAAGCACATTTCCAAGTCAAAAAGTGTTTAAAAAAATGACGGTCTCGGACCATTTTGGAGGTTCAGATGTCGAAAAAGTGCCAAAAAGTTGCACGCCGTTGTGGCACGAAAGCACATTTCAAGTCAACAAGTGTAAAAAAAACGAGGTTTTGAGCCTTTTTTGAGTGAAGATGCGAAAAAGTAGACCATGTTTAACTTTTAAAACTAAACTGGACTAAATTGGACTAACTTAACTAACTTCACTAACTTAACTACCCTAACCTCGACGACAACAGCAACAGCAACAGCAACAGCAACAACAACAACAACAACAACAACAACAACAACAACACCAACCACAACAACTACAACTACAACAACTACAACTACAACAACTACACAACAACTAGAACTACAACTAGAACTACAATTACAACAACTACAACAACAACAGCAACAACAACAACAGCAACAACAACAACAACAACTACTACTACTACTACTACAACACAACAACTACAACTAGAACTAGAACTAGAACTACAACTACAACTACAACAACTACTACAACAACAACAACAGCAACAACAACAACAACAGCAACAACAACAACAACTACAACTACAACAACTACAACAACAACAACAACTACTACTACTACTACAACTACACTACACAACAACTACAACCACACAACAACTACAGCTACAGCTACTACACCAAGAACAACAACAACTACTACAACTACAACTACAACTACAACTACAAAACAACTACAACTACAACTATATGACTGCAACTACACTACACTAATTACATTACACCACAACTATACAAATCCACTAGGCTACAACTACAACTACAGTTGCAGTACATCACACTACATCCAGCAGTTGTGGGTGAGGTGACCACTGCAACCATTGCAACCACTCCAGCAAACACAACTCCAACCACTTTTCGGTCAATCAGTGGATTCGCTCTGCCATCCGTGATTCACAACAACCAACGTCTCCTATAGGTTTCCTATTCTGAAACTTCCGCCACCGCCTTGTGCGGTACTACTGGTATACTTACCCCTCTGAAAACTATTAAAGTCAATGGGAAGGATGATCCCATATATGAAATGGACAATAAAATTCATGTTCCAACCACCAACCAGAAATGTTACCTTCCCCAACTTTAAGACTCTTCTTGAAACACGACTTCATGCACTTGTGAACATGATGAATAGAATCGCCAGTCGTCTGATAACTTGGCCTCAAAGATGCATAACACCCTGTCAAAGGGCCATGATTTATGTGGAACCTCCAGGAGTCCCGGCCTTCCTCTGAGAAGTGCTGCATCTTCACCAAAAAACACGTCCCACGTTTTGGTGAATACCTACCATGGCTAGCGGTGAAAAAGCAAGAGACCCAGCTCGCACTTCGTGACCATCCGGCTCTGTAGGCATCAAAGAACAGCTCTCATACTGATGATCACACTCTGAACGCTGAGGCTCGTTGAAAGGGAGCGGCTGCTGTGGCATTGCCAATTGCTCTGCAAGAACCAACTGAAAGGGACCCCCAAGATAGATTTCTGTTGGTTTACAACTGGGTGAACGTGGCTTTAGAATGGATATGTAGGTGCGATGCTAAGGCTTCCCCACTTTGGGATGACACAAAATCATGGGAGCACCCCTTCCATGCAGTGGTTGATCATCAGTTTCCCTTATCAAACTTGCAACCCACATGTCCGTGTAAAAAGGTTGAGGATTTCCCGTGGATGATGGTATTTCACATAGCTTCTCCATGCTTCTCTGGCAATTTAGCGCTGAAACAAATATTGTCATTTTATCCGTTGATATCTCTACCCTCTGGTAAACATACGAAAAACATGGAAAATCACCATTTTCAATGGGTAAATCAACTATGAATGACAATTTTCAATAGCTTTTTGTATGTTTACCAGAGGGTATACCAGTCCATGAATCTATATCCCCACTTATACCCCCTATCCCTATGGTCATTTCATTCCTTGATTTACCTCAACAATCGGTGAAGGCAAACCATGGCCGTGTCGTCAGCTCCAAGCGTCTGAATTTTCTTTATCACACCGGGCCTAGGCGTCCGCGAAGCCGGTGATCATGGAGGTGGCTAGCTGAGAACACAACTATCAATGGGGGATTTCCAGCTAGATTTTACTATTTTTTTTTAATGTTGTTTGATTACCAGAGGGTCTGTAGACATGTTTGATTTGGGGAGGGGACTTTGAAGGCACTACATCAGTATTCTTGAATTGTTGGGCGGTATGTGTGCAACAATTACCGGAAAGGTTTTCGCCGTACCTTCATCCACAACTTGTCTGAAATGGGTAGGGTATGGGTCAAAGCCTGGTACCCTGGTGAATGTCCAAAATAGCTGGTACAGGGATGTTCATCCCTTGCGGTGATATGATAGGTTTTCATCTATCCACATTGAACATGTGAATCTTTGAAGTCAATATCACACACCAAGACAGTGATGGCTAACATTGAACAACAAACATGTTTGTTTTTGCTGGTCAACAGCGTTGTGTATATATATATATACGTGCAGTAATATATCATATATACTGTATATATTACATTATATATATATATACACAGTACTGGCCGTTTTTTTGGTGATCAGCTTCACAATCAGTACTGGCCTATTCAACCGTCCCTTTTGAGATTGACCGCTTTTGAGATTGACCGGTTGGCCCTGATCAGTAACTGGCTCAGTTGGAAAATTCCCAAAAGGGTAATTGATATGATATAATATATAGTAGTAGTACATTAGTTGGTATATAAACTTGATTATCAAAAGGGTTAAAATATGGTTATAATTAGTAGTATTATATCAATTCGTAATACTACTACATGGGTGATCAAACTCCAAAAGGGTTATCAGTATTATAACCATAGTAGTATAGTAGTACAGCATAGTTGTATATATAAATGTAATGATTAGATTTATAGTATATTAGTTGATATATTATAACAGTTCTTATAACCGTTATACTGACTACTGATATACCAACTGAGTTATCAATCACCATGGTTGATAACCAGTATACTGATATTATCAGTTAGTATACTGATATTACATACCATGGTAACCAATTACAGTTCGTTGATACTGGTAATTGGATAATATTGGATACACCAACTGAATGGTGGATCATAATGTTATGGCAATTGGAAAAGAATTTGCAGTTCGTTGATGTCGCCGTGGTCGATATAACCCATGGATTTACAGTTGCTGGGTTAAGGTTTTACCATGGACCTAAGGTGTTGCCTGCAATCCTGAGCTAAACTACGTAACTGTTGGTTTTACCATGATGAAATATTTTGGATATTTATGGCTATGACGGGCGTTCTCAACCAACACCACCTTGTACAAGGCAAAGTTTACCCAAAGTATCAGCCAGGCGCCATACTCATCCACCACCCAGCACCGCCAGCACCGAGCCGCAAATATTCCGCGAACTGTGTCCAGAAACTGCCCGAAGTGATCTTCAGCTCCAGGTTCGGCGAAGCTCAGTGCCACCGGGGCGTCTCGAGAGAGTTAAATATAGGAATGGAAAATCACAAGTGTTATATGGTAAATGATCTATAAATAGGTCGTTTTCCATAGCTATGTTGAAATACTCAGAGGGCAAAAAATCATGGCTGACAGTTTCTGACCCGACTTCCCAGCTTGATTTCCCCGTTGATCGCCACTTGAGTGATGCTGCAACCGGAACTCCAAGTTCGGCGAATCCCGATTTGGGATGACGTCGCAAAACAATTGGTTGGTTGAAATGTTATGAATTGTTGAATACCCTATGGATCCAAACACTTCCTGAGAAGGCACTTAACCCCCTAAATCATACCTGCAGTGACACTTCCTAAGAAGGTACTTGGATCCATAGGGATACATAACATCAAAATATCTGGGCATCCCAAACCTTGGCAGCTTGCCACGCCCACAGTCGGTGCTGATCGGTTTTCCAGACTCCAACTTGGAGTTGTCCTAAGGTGAAGTGACCCAAAAACCAACATGTCGGATCCCGCATGATCCCGCAGCCTGAATTTTTCAGACACCGAACTTCGGAATTTTGAGGACATGTCTGGTTGGAAAAAAACAACATAGACCCCAACTGATGGAACACATTGGTGCGCTTCCCACACACCTTGGTAGACTTCACCGTGTCTCCAAAGGGATGTTTGTGAAAAACCTTGCTAGTCATTCAAGTGGCTCACGGCATAGCGTTTCTATGTGTTTCCATGTTTCCTAGATCATCATATAAAATCTTATAAGTCCCATGTTGCAAAAAAAAACATAATCTATCAAAACTTGTCATGATCACATGGCTCTCACCTGAGATCATAAGCAACGCATTGCTTTTTCAACAGGTTGAAAACACTTCGTCGACCAACTCGGAGTGGATGCCCATTGGATTTGTTGTGGATGTCCCAGCGAAGTAAACCTTCATGTTTTTTTCGGTCGGGGATTTCCCAGAAGTTGGAAGATAATCCCCACGAACATCCATATGTTTTGGTCCATTAACATTAACGGGAAATATATCCATCAAAATAGGTGTAAAGTCACCATTAACATCCATTAAGTATTGATATGCCATGGTATGACTACCTTTACAATAATCTATAACTGGTCTTTCGGGCTTTAACTGTGGGGGGGCCACGTTGTACCATAACACCAATGAAACATGTTTGAAACCAGCAGATTGTCAGATTGTTGGCAGTGCCAGAGCCTTGGATCTCCATAGATTCATTGTGAACGGTCCCATATTTGTTTCACTAAAATATAAATATAAACTTCAAGGTTGGACACTAAAGTCATTTTCAAGGTTTCAATGTCCTATGAATTTCCCTTGCGTTTACCATATCCTTTTCAAACTGTGCCATGATTTTACCATGGTAATTGTCTGTATCCCATGACTTTTTCCCATGTTTTCTTCCATGTTCCCATGCTTTTCCAGTTGGATTTCCCTACTTTCCACATCCAGCACCAAAAAACATCCACGTCCGCGGGACATCGCCAGCTGCGCGCTAGCGCTGGAGGTCTGGAGCGTGGCACTGGCCACACCTTTCAGACCCAGAGAGGTCCAGTAGTCCACCTGGATGCGGGTTCTGGGTCTATATGGCTGTATGATTGGATCATCCAGTTACAGTAATCAGTTAGGGGACTTACATGGACTTACTACTTACTACTCGGTGGCTCATCCCACTCAATAAGTGGGTTATAACCCTGGTGGTAAACGGGCGAAGTAGGGTTAGTCCACTTACAACTGGGGTTATAACCCTTCTTTCTAAGTGGGATGAACCACCAAGTATCCTCTGGTCATGTAACGGTTTGCGAACTGGAAGACTGTTCAATTTTTATGCGATATATAAATATATTGTAAATCTGGCAAAATATTGATAAATCATCCATAAGTCGACCATCTTCCATAGCTATGGTAGTTTACCAAAGGGTAACTGGTACAAGTGAGGAACCAAAGATCATTGTTGTTCAGCCAGCCAACATGGGGATTTGATAAATGTGCAAAACTAATGCAACAGGTACCCTGAGATAAGCTACCATAGACATAGATGTGGAAAACCCATGGGTTGCCGTAAGAATCCCAATTAGATATTAGGTAGTATACGTCCCTCTGAAAAACCACCCATCCAGGGTTTTTGAATGCCTCAACTGGTACAAGGTGGGCTGTTGGTGCGTTGCTGCGTCCGGAAATTGGAAGCTTATGGGAAAACGAAGCAGAACTAGGTGAATTCTATATGGTGTATGGTCGATCCATCGAACCAGAATGGGGCTTAAAAACCAACAAACATGCTGTGGGGGCACCACATTGGGAGTAGTTACTTTGAAAACATGTCAAACAGTAGATAGGTGCTTAAATAGTCTAAGGAGCTGAGGATAAATGGTGTTCAAATAGATTTAGCATCTTTACAACATGCTTACAAAAAAAAAGGCTAAACTGAAATAGTCAATCTGGTATCCCATATATGTATATATATTGTGTCTTGCCTAACCTCTGTAACAGTCGTTAAAACAATTTCTTACTAAACATGCTTCAAATGGAGCACCAAAAAATTACGTTTTTTTTCACAGTTTTCTTCGTGCACCGAATCGTGCTTTTTTGTGGTTTTCTTCGTGCGCCAAATCGTGCTTTTTTCTGGTTTTCTTCGTGCACCAAATCGTGCTTTTTTTGAGCTTTCTTCGTGCACCAAATCGTGTTTTTTTGTGGTTTTCTTCGTGCACCAAATCGTGTTTTTTTGTGGTTTTCTTCGTGCACCAAATGGTGCCCCAGTTCATGCTTTTCTTTTTGATGATTTTGCTTCATACACCAAATCGTGCTCTAGTTCGAGCTTTTTTGTCGTTTTCTTCGTGCACCAAATCGTGCTTTTTTCTGGTCTTTTTCGTGCACCAAGTCGTGCTTTTTTCTGGTTTTCTTCGTGCACCAAATCGTGCTTTTTTTGTGCTTTCTTCGTGCACCAAACCGTGCTTTTTTTTACTTTTCTTCGTGCACCAAATCGTGCTTTTTTCTGGTTTTCTTCGTGCACCAAATCGTGCTTTTTTGCGGTTTTCTTCGTGCACCAAATGGTGCCCTACTTCGTGCCACTGTTACAGAGGTTAGGCAAGACACAATATATATATATATGTGTGTGTGTTCTATCTTTCTAGTGTATTCGCACATAGAGCCTGATTACGTTGTGGAACATATGGCACCATCTCATGGGGTCCATCTTCATGTCTCCAAGCACGCAACATCCGGTATAATCACATCCAAAAAAGACATGAAATTTTCCTATTAATTTGTGGGACACCTGATACCTGTTAATCTGAAACTAATCCACCTCAGTAGAATGGCCGTGAGTTTTGTCATGGATTATAATTCACCAACAAAAAGTTGCCTTGGATTGCACCCACCCAAGAGATGTGGCAACATGAGGATCTCATCAATCCGATGGATTATTGTCGGAAGGTTTACTGTTTTGGTGGATCTCCCTTTGAGACCCTTAAATCATATTTTTAATGTTTGTTAGCAGCTGAATCCTATCAGTTATGGCCCTGGAAAAGAAGTTGCTTCTATGGTTGCCTTTAAGGGGGTTGCAACTGACCATAAATGGGGCGACTTACTGACTCATATCTGGTAAAGGGCAAGAACTGTAACATCTTCTCGTTAAATCCGGCGCTTTTCGCAGCCCAACTTACTGAAGATCCACACCACACTGGCACGCCTGTCCCTCGCAAAAGACGGTGACACTCGGGGTGGAGACAGAGACGACACCCTTTCGAAGGCAAGGGTGAGAATGGATGGGAAATCAAGTGACGGGATCATGGTCCAGAAAAGTTGGGATGTACCCTCTGGTAAACATATTGAAAATAACCATAGAAATAGTGGATTTAACCACTAAAAAATGGTGATTGTACATAGTTATGTAAACGTTTACCAGAGGGTAAGCCAGCAAACAAATCATCATTTCTCCGCCCAGGGCATGGGTCCATGTGGATTCTACGTGGCCGCCCAGTTCTTCCAGTTGGTTTACAAAACCCATCAACGACCCAAAAGGCAATTTTTTGCTATGGAACATGGCCCATCTATAGATGGTTTTCCGATGAAAATGGTGATTTTCCAGTTCGCAACTTGTCACATTTCCGGAGGCTAGTCACTAGTCCAATGAATATTTACCAATTTAGCTATCGAACTAATAAACATAACTGGTTGGTGGTTTCAACCCCTCTAAAAAATATTAGTCAGTTGGGATGATTATTCCCAATATATGGAAAAAGTAAGTAAAACATGTTCCAAACCACCAATCAGATAAATTATGCTAAGTTTCCATAAACCAGTACCACAAGCATCCTGAAAAACCAACTTAGCTGCTTAGCTACCTGCGATGGGTATAACTTGAAAGATTGTAACGGGGGGCACCACCGCCTTGTATAATTTTTGATTTGAATCGTACATATAATATATATATATATGTAGATATATATATATATATTCATCAAACATACCTATTAAAAAAATAAATCCACAATCATCAAAAAGACATGTAGATATACCGAACAACCGCTGAGTGGCAAATGTGTATATATATATATATATATTGTGACGGACACTCACTTAGAACATCATTTGGAAAACGTTTTTATTTTTTATGCCGAAAAATATGTTGTGGAACATCCGGAAACTCTCACACTTAGAACATCCCAATACATTAAAACATATTTAATTTTACATGTTATTATAATGATCTATTGACACAATTATATTTATATGATCACAAAAAATATCAATTAGCTGTGGAGACCCCCACACTTAGAACATCCCAGAATCATCTATTGACATAACAGTATTTATATATATGAACACAAAAGTTATCAATCAACTGTGGAGACCACCACACTTAGAACATCCTAAGACATTACAACATTTATATGTATATAAGGTCCTCCACCCAGAAAGAATATGGAATTGAAATTTTGTCTTCCCCGGGCATCCCAGGAATTGAACTTGAAAAACAATACTTAGAATATCTTAGAATACAGTTGACGTCAAACAAACTATACTTAGAATACCGTTGGACCATATAATTTCTTTCACTTTTCCAAACGAATTCGTCATTTTTCCATATTTTTCAATTTTCTTCAAAAATCCTTCACATTTCCATGCTAATTCTTCACATTCCCATACTTTTCCAAACAAATTCTTTCACTTTTTGAGTCAAATTCATCATTTCTCTATATTTGTTCATTTTTCTTTAAACATCCTTCGCATTTCCATACAAATTCTTCACTTTTCCATATTTTACCATTTAAATTTAAATTCTTTCATGTTTTCAGATAAATAGATTGGTTTTTCACAAGGTGTTTGGTGACAAAAATCAGAAATTGGCAGGGTCCGCAAATTGACTGTTCTTTTTTATTACTTTGTGTACTAAAAAGTGTATTTTTTCGCCGCATAGAGATGTACAAAGGCTTCGAGAGCAAAGACCACATGGGGAGAAAAAAACAACATGAAATGGGGGAATATTCTAGATACATTTTCGGCAAATTTGACTGTGCAATTCAACAATGCATATTCTATGTCAGCGGGGAAGCTTATATTTATATAATGATCTATTGACATAACTAGATATATCAATCAGCCGTGGAGACCCCCACACTTAGAACATCCCGAGACATTACAACAACCATATATATATATATATTTCTATAATGATCTATTGACATAACTCTATTTATACGAACACAAAGTTATCAATCAGCTGTGGAAACCGACACACTTAGAACATCCCAAGACATTACAACATATATATATATATAAATATATTGAAATAAATATATATATATATACAAACATGTTTTAACGATCTATTGACATAACTATATTTGTTTGAACACAAAGTTATCAATCAGGTGTGGAGACCCCCACACTTAGAACATCTCAAGACATTACACATATATATATATTTATTTTTAATGATCTATTGACATACTTATTTTAATATGAGCACAAATCAAACAGCTGTGGAGACCCCCACACTTAGAACATCCCAAAACATTACCACACACATATATATATATATATGTACATTTCTATAATGATCTATTTTCCATTGACATAAATCTATTTATACGAACAAAAAGTTACCAATCAGCTGTGGAGACCACCGCACTTAGAACATCCCAAGACATTACAACATTTATATGTATATATATATATAAGGTCCTCCACCCAGAAAGAATATGGAATTGAAATTTTGTCTTCCCCGGGCATCCCAGGAATTGAACTTGAAAAACAATACTTAGAATATCTTAGAATACAGTTGACGTCAAACAAACTATACTTAGAATACCGTTGGACCATATAATTTCTTTCACTTTTCCAAACGAAGTCGTCATTTTTCCATATTATTCAATTTTCCTACAAAAATCCTTCACATTTCCATGCAAATTCTTCACATTTCCATACTTTTCCAAACAAATTCTTTCACTTTTTGAGTCAAATTCATCATTTCTCCATATTTGCTCATTTTTCTTTAAATATCCTTCGCATTTCCATACAAATTCTTCACTTTTCCATATTTTACCATTTAAATTTAAATTCTTTCATGTTTTCAGATAAATAGATTGGCTTTTCACAAGGTGTTTGGTGACAAAAATCAGATATTGGCAGGGTCCGCAAATTGACTGTTCTTTTTTATTACTTTGTGTACTAAAAAGTGTATTTTTTCGCCGCATAGAGATGTACAAAGGCTTCGAGAGGAAAGACCACATGGGGAGAAAAAAACAACATGAAATGGGGGAATATTCTAAATACAATTTCGGCAAATTTGCCTGTGGAATTGAAAAATGCATATTTTATGTAAGCGGAGAAGCTTACATCTATATAATGATCTATTTACATAACTAGATTTGTATGAGCACAAAATTATCAATCAGCTGTGGAGACCCCCACACTTAGAACATCCCAGAACATTACAACACATATGTATATATATATATGTTTTGATCATGATCTATTGACATAACTTTAATTATTGAAACACAAAGATATCAATCAGCTGTGGAGACCCCACACTTAGAACATCCCAAGGCATTGCAATATTTATATATATATATTTAAATATGTATATTACAATATGATATATATATATATGTATATATATATATATATTGACAATAATGTATTGACATAACTGTATTTATATGAACACAAAGTTATCAATCAGCTGTGGAAACCTCTACACTTAGAACATCCCAAGACATTACCGCACACAGAATATATATATATAAATATTGATTTAATGATCTATTGACATAACTATATTTATACGAACACCAAGTTATCAATCATCTGTGGAGACCCCCAACCTAGAACATCCCAAGACATTACAACAACCACATATTTAAATATATGTCTACAATGATCTATTGACATAACTCTGTTTATATGAACACAAACTTATCAATCAACTGTGGAGACCCACACACTTAGAACATCTCAAGACATTACACATGTACATTTTTTTAAAAATATATTGACATAATTGTTTTCAAAATGATCTATTGACAGAACCAATAACTTGAACGAGCTCTTGTGTGTGATGTTACGTGTGGGGAGCCAGGGTTAGTTGCAAGAAGCCTCACACTTAGAACATCCATCAAACTACATATAGGATGTTCTAACTGATGTGGCCTCATTATGTTCTAAGTGTGGGGTTCCCTGATGTTCTAAATGTGAGAGTCCAAAATTTTGGAAAATTGACGTTCTAAGTGACTGTCCGGCACTCTATCTATATATATATATATATTGTTTTATGGGAAAATCCCCAAACATGTGGTAATGATAAATTCATCGAAGATATCCCAGACTATATGCCATAACAGGAAAACACACAACATGTGGTCTTGGGGCCCATGAGTCATTTTTTTTGATCAAACCCCAGTCTGCTCCGTGCCTGAGACGTAATTGGCGTACTGGCCTTAGGCGTCACGTCGGCACGGTGGCGCATAAGGAACTACATTCATTACAAGGTGGGGACAGCGTTTACGCAAAACACCGCAAAATGCAGGTTTAACCAACAAAAATGAGATTTGACGGGATTGAAAACTGATTTATGATGGCTAAATTGGATGAACTAAGAGGGTGAACTATGATTCATTGCAGATATGTGTCCATTTGTTCAATAGTTAAGAGGGCTTTAAAACCCACTTAAAACTGGGGGTTCACCTTGT